>JARYZH020000249.1:0-395000 GCA_030021035.2 Notholithocarpus densiflorus | reverse complement strand
GGAAAAGAAGAGTGGAGAAATATGAGAGAGAGAGGAGGGAAAAAGGTGGGTGTGATTGTTTTTGAAAAAAGAAAAAGAAAAAGAAAAAAGAAATATAGAAAAATAATGGGTTTTTTCTTTTTTGTCTCTCCCTCTAATCAACAGTAAAGACGAAGGACAAAAGTTTTTTTTTTTTTTTTTTTAAATTAAAAATAGGATTAATTGCTTCTTCCTTCTTTTTTTTCCTTTGATTATGGTAAAGTTGCAATTTTCCCCTTGGCTATAAGAACAATTTTATCGGTCATGTAAAACTATTATTTAATTTCCCTTGGATTGCCTAGTTCAATGGGGAACTAGATCTTAAATCAGTCCAGTAAAAACTAGTTAAAAGTTAAAATTAAGAACGATTCTTTTTTTTTTTGTAAAATCCATAAAAATGCAAAAAAGATATCAGTACTTTTTTTTTTATGTGTCTATTTGGGAACAACTTATCTACCTTTTTGTTAAAAAAAAAAAAAACCTGCTAAAAATGTACTAAAATATAATTATAGATGTGTGTTAATAATAGTTCAATTATTTTGCGACGATAGAATATTCAATCAATCACCACCAATTGTCCTACATCTGGTAAGTGAAAAGAGGGAAACACCAAGGGGAAAAAAATAATAAAAATCAAAGATTTGAGTTACAACTTTAAGAAAAAGTAATTTTTTGGTAATACAAAAAAGTGAATTTTGGTGAACCAAATGTGAATGCTCTTAATATCTATAAGTAAGAGAGAGATTGTTTAAATTTGAAATTTAATATTATTGTAATTACATTGTAATAAAAAAGAAAATGTTACTTTTTAAAATATAAACTATTCAAGTTCAATAAAAGTTTATATTTTACCATTAAATTGATGCTGGACGGAATAAAAAAAAAAGATTTTGTGAGAAAGACCATAGAAATTGACATGATTATTGAGTTGTCAAATATATTTGTAAGAAAATTTATAATTAAAATATAGTAAAATTTGTCGTAGTTTTTACATCATTCTTTTTAGCAATTTGGTGTAGGTGGGTGAGAATAAAGAACAAAAAATTAGCCACAAAAATTATTTGTCTCAGTTTTTTTTTTTTTTTTTTTTTAGAATAATTATTTGTCTCAGTTGATTGAACAAAATTCCCTTTGATCAATTGTAATTTTTTTTTACCAAAAAAGAAAAAACAAAAAGACTCCTCAAGCTAATGGGAATGAGACTAGTTTTTAATAATTTTATAGAGAAGAGAGAGCAATACTATTAAAGGAAGGACAAAACTTAGGTATAGTACCTTAAGTGTTGTTCCTTAAATTCCCTTCTAACATTCAGTCACGTGATTACTTAATTAAAAAATACAGTTTCTACCCATGTCAAAAATATCCAAATGGATCAATACCTAAATCTTGCCCCATAGTAAATCATGCTCTAAAACTTTGATCGAGAGCAGGCTCTATTTCAGGAGCCCAAGAGCCCCTAGTTTGGGCTGGCGGGTCCTAAAGCCCATTTATGGCTCTCTCAAACCAAGCCCCTCCAGTTGTAGAATCTCTTTTTTTTTTTTAGAAATATTTTGAAGAATCTATTATGTTAGATTACAATTCGAGTTTCGTGTTATTATTTGTAATTCAAAGATGATGATAGTCCTATTGAATAAGTTTCTGGTTTCAATATATACTTATACTAATTCTGAGTCCTTTTAAAAAGTGTGTTAATAATTTATGAGTCTAGTTAACGATACTCTTAAGGCATTTGGTAATAGAAAATTTTAAGAAAATTTTGATATCACTCTTACGAGAAATATATATAAAAAAAAGGTAAAAAAAATAATTATTTTTTTCTCTTTCCATCAAACTTTTTATAAATATTTCCTAAACTAATGTTCTTAGAGCATCTTTTAACTTTTCTTATAATTTATTTCTTTGAAGTTGCTTTGGACTTAATTACAAAACTTTAATGGCATATTTTTCCACTATTAATTATTTATAGAAAGTTAGAAAACAATAAATTCTATGTTATTATGTGTTTGTTACTTTGTTTCATTTGATATAGACTGAAGTCACTGAAGTGATATTTGAGTTATGCTAATCAGAGATTTTAAATAAAAAGAAGTTTCTTGTCTTTAATTCATTAATTTAATGCTTCTTGACAATATTTGTACAGAAAACTAAGAACCTCATCACTTCATCTCTAATGCGGGCCTGTGGGGGCTTCGTTTATCTGTCCAAATAAAAACAACACAAGAGCATCCGCAGCAGTAGAGCTAAAATTTTAGTTATTTAGCTCCACCAAAAGTTATTTTATCTATTTTACCTACATACATGCTGCAGCAGTGGATCTATTTTAGCTTTCAACACAATAAAATAATATAAACATCACAATAGAATAATATATCTATTACAATAAAATAATCCATCTCACTATAATAAAATAATATATTCACTACACACAACTATCACAGCCACACACAACCATAACCACCACCACCACCACCACAGCCCACAACAAAGAAAAAAAAAATCAACCAAGCCCACACCCACCAAACCCACCAGGCAATACCCATACCCACCACCACGAAACCCACCCGAGCCACCACCACGAACACACCGATCTACCCACAAACCCACCCATAGCCCAGCCACCCACAGAGAAGTCTGAACTCATACATGGTGGGAGAGATGGCTCGAGTCGACGATGAAGCTTGGGTTGGCAACGGAGCTTGGATCGGCGATGGAGCTTAGGTCAGCGATGGAGCTTGGATCGACGATGGAGCTTGGATCGGTGTTGGGTGAGCAGTGAGATGGAGGACTGGGCGAGATGGGTCGGCAGCGTGGGGAGGTGGGTTGGCAGCGTGGAGGACTGGGCGAGATGGATTCAAGGGCAACGGCAAGGGCGTGACTTGCAGAGGTAAGGGCGTGACCGACAGCGGCAAGGGCAGGACCTGATCTGTGAGATGAGAAAGAGAGGAGCTTTGGTTTGAGAGAGTAGAGGGAAGTAACATGAGAGAGAGAGAGAGAGAGAGAGAGAGAGAGAGAGAGAGATGAGCTGTGAAACAGGAAGAGAAAAAGAAAGAGAAAAGAAATATTATTTTAATGAAAAAGTGAGTAAAATAATATTTTTTTTGTTTAGCTTTCATGAACAGTGCACATCTATCTATAGATGTGCACTGTAGCAATGGAGCTAAAAAAAATAGATTTAGCTCCACTGCTGGAGCATGCTTTTTGTGTTTGAGGAGCTTAAAAATACCAATATACCAATATAACACTACTATTGTGAGTGCTCAACATAAAATTAACTATTTCAAAATTTTCTAGAATTGACTCTGTATAAAGTCTATATAGCTACCATGCCACTACATTATTTGTTCTAAAAAAAAGAACTATTAGAACAAATAGTATTGTGTTCTATTCAACTGTTCGCATCCCTCAGCTCTCCTAGCTATCCCTCTCCATTTCCTTATCCTTGCATCCATTTCCTTTGTGAGTCCTTGCAAATTCTTTGGCATGGCCTCGAAAACTTGCCACCACCTCTTGTGGGCTGAGCCACTAGCAAACTGATGGTGATCCAACATGTCCCAATTACAATCATAGTCCTTGTAACACATCCATGGCTTCAACCCCAAATATTACACTGTATAACTATCCTCTGCTATCTCGTGCTTCTCATTGCTTGACCCATCGAAAATTTTGAGCTGATTAAGCTTTGTAGGTAATGTGCATAAAATATATACAATAAAGTACTCACATATCTACATATTTAGCCTTACTTTTATGTTATTTTGTAACTGATTATATAATATCTTTGTGTTGCAGGTAACAAGAGCTTTACATGCAAAGTGGGGCTAGGCCAATTGAATCAAGCCAACTTACATCCAGCCAGGCATGAATTCAAGAAAAGACCAACCCAATTAAATTTAAGTTCAATTGGAGTAAGGAATCAAAGGAAATTTGTACCAAATCCAAGTCCAATTCGGATTAGGATTCCTGCTTGCACATCAGTTAGTATTTTTGGCATAACTTTTGGTTCAGAAGTCCAATTGAGATGATTCAAGTTGGGCTGGAAAGTTAACTTAGAGGGCTACAAATTTTTAGTTTACCAAAAGTCCAAATTCTGAATTTAGATGGGCCAAAATCGTCGGTTAAGTGAAGCCTAAAAATCTGGGATTTTCTCCAAACGGAAATTCAACTTGTAATAGGATTCCTTGACCTATTTAAAGGCTCTTTAGGACAAAATTCAGAGAGGCTAGTGCTAGGGCTGAGATGCAAAACAGAAAATTGGAGCAAGAGGCAGTGCCGCATGTGGCTTCTCTGTAGCTTTTCTCCATGATAGCATTGTGACTATTTCTTTCTTTATTTTATTTGTCTAATTTAATGTTTAGTATTTTATTTTTGTGTTTTGTTTCAATTATTATGAGTAGCTAAATTTATAATTAGGGTTGAGGATGAAACCTTGTTAAGGATTATCAGTAATATTTATGTGATTTGATTTTTCCCACAATAGTTGTTTTTTAATGATTTAAATTGTTCTTGCTTCATATCAATTGACTAAGATGGGATTCTAGATATGAGTTCAATCATATTTTTTTCATGATTTAGGATTTTTCTTAATTAATTGAATGCTTGGATTATTAATTCTTGATTATAAAATTGGATATCGCTTGTGATTTGTCTGTCAATGGATACAATTTATGATTTGATTTTTAGAATTGGATATATCTTGTGATTTGTTTGGCTACGGATACAATTGATGATTTGATTTTATACTTAAGAAGCGAAGAAGAACATGCATTAGATTTTTAAACATAAGTTTTAATGATGATATTTTCCATGATAGCAAGATTGATTTCTAGATTATCATGCAATGCTTGGGAAAAATTAATGATCATAAATATATGCTGATATGACTTACAAGGCGGATTCCAAAGCCTTAATTCCTTTCTCTTGATTGTTTACATCTTTTTATTGCTTTATATATTTTGCTTAGTTTAACTATTTGCTTAGTTTTATTATTTGTTTAGTATATTTAATTGCAAACAACCAATTTTTATTAAACTAGATTAGGATTAGTTTGGTTAAGGTATAATTAATTTTCCTACGTTCATTCAAGTCCCTGTGGGTTCGACCTCGTTTTTGTCAAACTATACTTCGGTACGGTTCGTATACTTGCGAGTATTTTAAAATTTCACAACAGTAGGCAACCGGTGCCACCATGTAAAAGCTTCATTAAGAAATCCTTGTTCACCACCATTATATGACTCCAGCTTGAAACTCTTAGACAATAACTCCTTGAACATGCACAATGATGGTTCAATTACCATGACCCCAGAATTAAAAATCATCATATTATTTGTTGCAGCCGACAATTGTGGATGAACAAAGAATTTATCTATGTTCTCTAGGACTAAAAGATCAGCATCTATAAAAATAACTTTGTCATACTCTATTAGTTGCCATATGCGTAGCTTGCTGTAGTTCCACTTATTATAAGAATCCTTTTCGGCAAATGGATTTTGGATGCGTTTAATCTTCCATCCGGCGGCTCTTAAGCCTCGGATGGACTTGGAACTAATGGAGTGATCAGCAAGGAGGACTAGGTCTTTGGTGGAGTTGCTCTGAATGATGCTTTGAGCTAAGGCTATTGCACCACAAACATAAGCTTCTGAAGAATGGAGGACTGTTGCATATGCCTTCTTATGGTGGTGTAAGGTAATGCTGTGATTCTGTTGTCTTGATTCTGACATAAAATTTCTCCACACTTCTTGACCTAAAAAAGTCAAAAACTTTAAAATTGTTATATAGTTCTGAATTCTAATGTAGGGTATTATTAAAATTGCTTGACAAATGTTCTTGTTATGAGACGTGCTACTTGAATTTTTTCTATCTTTTTCAAAACAAAAAAAAATTATATCATTTGATTGCTTCAGTGAATAGGAGAGGAATGATTCAAATCTTGGTTCTCCTTATAAAAATGACAAATCAATGCTGAGCTACAACACTCTTAAGGTCTTTTTCATATTCTTTTTATGTATGTTAATTTCAAAAAATTTGAATCTTACACCCATTTATATAATTCCATTCCACCCTTTTACTACTTGTTTAGACATTTGCAAGTAATTACTAGGTCTGTTTGGGATCCGTTTATTTTGCTGAAATTGAAAACTTTTTGCTGAAAGTACTGTAGATAAAGGTAAAAGTTAGTTGAAATAGTACAGTAGGACCTATGAATAGTACCGAAAAGTGCAGTGGGACCCATAAATAGTAGCAAAAATAAGCTGAATAGTTAAATAAGTTGGCTTTTTAATTTTTGTCAAACACACACTAAAGGTGTGTTTGGATACCGCTTATTTTGCTGAAACTGAAAACTTATTACTAAGGTTGGGTTTGGGTAAAGTGTTTTGCATCCACGTCTCCAGGCAAAACGTGTTTCAGCTCTTTTTTTAGCCAATTTTGTTGACTTTTCAGCATGAACAGTGCACCTGTGCACTGTTCACGGGACCCACAAACATCACTTTTTAGCAATTTTTTCATTAAAAATGGGTCCCACCATACTATTCATACATTTAAAAATTATTTTGCTACAGTGTTTTCAGTTTTCAGTTGTATCCAAATAGACCCTAAAAGTACTATAGATAAAAGTAAAAATTAGTTGAAATAATACAGTAGAGCCCATGAATAGTACCAAAAAGTGCAGTGAAACTCATGAATAGTATCAAAAAATGCATGAGCAATACCATGGGACCTACCATTTTTTCAACAAAACGCAAAATTTTTTCATCCCCAACGCAATCCAAACGCACCCTAAGAATACAAGCAACTCTCTCTTACCACAAGTGAGGGTTTTCAACCTAGAACCACTAAACGATAAAACTCTTAGCCAAAAGAACAAGAAATTGACACACACACACACCAAAAAAGAAAAAAAAAAAACTTGTGATATTTAGGTTGCATCCATAAGCTAAGAGCCAAATTAAAATGATAAATGAAACTATATAGAATGAGAAATATCATTATAATGGGCTCTATATTTTATTGTTCCTATATATATATTGAAGACAACAATGATTGATAAAAAAAATAAATATGAAGACGTGGATTTAACTTCTGAAATTGAAAGAGGGAAAATATATTGTCTTTTTACTAGAATATAAAACAAACTAGTAAAGGATTAAAAAAAAAAAAGAGTAAATTTAATTATGTATGAAGATTTTATAAGGGCCTATGCAAATGGGTACCTAATCCGACAAATGAATCGGCTTCAATCTAAGGTGCCATGGCTCGGCCGTTTCAAAAATCGAACAAAAGCTTTAAAGCATGAAATCCAAGTAAGCAACTCTAACAAAAGTACTTCTCGAAAGCAATAGTTTTAAAGTCTTTTTCTATCGTATGTTTTTTTTAGGATTATTTATGTCAATTAATTAGTGTAGAAGGTGTATCATATTTATATCTTTATTTCATGCAAATGTCTGTGGGACTCACATATAAATCTCATATATAAAAATCACATTTATGTGAGAAGGCTATATAATACTAGTAACATCTCTTACGTTAAATAAAGAGATTTAGAATCCAAATCTTCTTATACCAAAAATTGATTGGTGTCTTAACTTAATAATAAGAATAATCACCATTGAGTGGACAACATAAGTTAAAATCCTATCATATCTAATGATGATGCAAAGAATCCTCAATGAGTTAATAGTTCAAAAGCGTAGTCGCAGGAGGTACCTGAAGAATGAAGAACCTATAGAGTATATCAATGTGGTACTAGTCAAAAACTCTTTGAAAGTTAAGATAGTAACTCAATGATTTCCAATAACTCCAAAAATATAAGAGTTAGGAAATTCTACGTACCTTGGAAAATAGGAGGTTAATTTGATGTTTATATAGTGATATAGAGTTGACCAAGTTTTCATGAATTTAGGCTCATCCCTTATAGGGAGCGTAGTGGAGTTAATGCCCGAGATCTTTGGGTCTGACTTCCTATATTTGAATGATACAAATATGTAGAAGGATTTTTGGACGTATGTGCAGATTCTTTACATATGGAGATAAAGGCGTGGAGAGCACACAAATGGTTTGGAGGACTAAGAGCAACCACATCAGTCCATGGATAATATTGCAAAATACAAAAAGCAGCTCTTTTTACACATTTTGACCAAAAAAACACACACATCAATGGGTGTAAAATTGTGCAAAATTGTACATAAATATACAAGAGCTATAGTAACCGTGCATATATACTCAATTACTGTAACTCTTCTATACATTATTTTAATAATTTTTAATTTCGCTCCTTTTTTTTTCTCTCTCTTCTCCATCTGCAAAACCAACGCTTCTTCCTCTAATACACACACTCCCACAGACAAAATCAAAAATCAACGACAAAAATAAAAAATCAACCACAAAATCAACCACAGACACCACAAAACCAAACACACTCACACACGGACACACCAACAGAGACAAAGAGAGTGGATTGGCGCTTGTGGCGGATCAGCGTGCTTGGATCGGAGTTTCAGATTGGCGTGCTTGGATCAGCGTTCTTCTCGCCATGCTTGGATCAGAGTTCTTCTCGCCGTGCTTGGATCAAAGTTTCAGATCGGCGCCGTGCTTGGATCGGAGTTTTAGATGGAAATTTCAGATCGGCGTTTGGATGGAAATTTCAGATCGGCGTTTGAATTTTAGATGGAAATTTCAGCTTGGATCAGAGTTTCAGATCGGCGCTGTACTCCTTGCTTGGATCGAAATTTCAGCGAGGAGTTTGGAATAGAGAGGAGTTTCAGAGAGGAGTGAAAATGTTGGAATAGAGAGGAGTTTTAGAGAAGACTCTAGAATAGAGTCTCATGAGTGGAGAGAGAGGGTTTGAGATAAAATAATAATAAAAAAGTGAGAAAATGATTATTTAAATAAAACAGATGATATAATAGATAAACTGATGTGGGTGTTTTGTAAAAATGAATGTGTAAAATAGAAAAAGTAGTTTTTTAGTCTAAAATAGAAGGAAAATTTACACTAACTAATGTGGTTGCTCTAAGTGTAAGGAATCGTTCATCAGGGGTCATTCATTCACCATCATGGTGCACTGGACAAGTAGGCGTTAGTGGGATTGCTTCAAAAATCACCAAATGTAGGTACCTGGCGATCCCTTTGTATGTTACGGTCCTCCGAGTACATGACGAACCTTGTGTGTTAGGTTTATTTTGCATTGGTGAAAATATTCCCCTTAATCTAATAAAGAAAAAAAAAATCATGACGAAATGGATTTGAGCAGCTCCATTGGACCATACATAACTATTAACTTGCACATCCTTTTTTTAAAAATCCCCTCATACGTATTTAATTATTTTTTCTAACTGACTTATTCTGCCTCTTAGAAAAAATAAATAAATAAATAAATAAAAGAGGAGTCTTATTCTGTTAAAGAACTTACCAAAAAAAAGCGAAAACTAATATGGAAATGTCAATCCTGGTGACTAAAAAGCACCAACTCAATTTGCTTTTGTCCAAAATATTGCCTATATGGGGAGAAGGTCTATCCTTTAATAAAGTCTTAGTTATTTAATACAAATTACAATAGTTAGAACTCAATAATATTATTCAAGAATTTTGACCACATCATTTCCCTGTGGTCATTTCTTTTCTCATCAGCTATCACTATCATGATAACGAGAAAAAAAAAAAGAAAGAAAAAAGAAGCCAAAACATAGCATGCTGAATTTGGAAAAGTTTGGCAGGTTAATTATCAATTATGGAAAGAAAACTTTCCTTAATTGCCAATAAATATTTTTTAAATAAATTAATCTCCTCAATCAATAATATAAAAGTACATAAATAAATGGTAGAAATTAAGTGTCATGTCTAATTAGCATATCAACAAAACTGCACAAAGAAACTCTGATCAAACTAAAACTTACCTGTTTGTGCATAACTAGGAGCAAGTTGGCATGACCCAAAAGGCATGAGTATCTTCTGCTTCAACCTCCTCAACTCAGGCTTATAAATCCAATGATCTCCTTGATGCATCACAAGATCATCACATCTGAAAATCTCCACCATTGGCTCACAAGACCCGATGAACACAGCATACACCGTCCGATTAACATCAGGACTAATCCATCCATTCCTCACCACCAGATTAGCCACCACTAAATTGACTTGTAACCTAAACACATCCCTAATCCCTTTATTCTCTTTAACCTTATCACATGGAGTCCTAGCTATTACCACATCAAGGTCCTCATAATCCTCCTTCCTCGGCAATGGTATCTCCGGGCACTTGGGTGGAGCCCATTTCTCATCTTCATCAATCCATTCAGGGAAGAAGTCCCTCCATGTCAAATCCTTGGACACATGATCAAACCTTACCTTGACAGTCTCAGTTTTTGACTCTGATAATCCCAGTAATCTGTATGTAGCTTCTATTCTATCACCCACAATATTTACCAAACCAACTTTAATTAACATTCTTACCCTTGAATTCTTTTGGAATAAGATTAAACCCATTTGATATCTTGGCCTGATGTTGAAGCCCATGTGTGTTAATAAGGTTTGGCTTTGGTCTAAAGGTTAACACAGTGAAAAAGAGGGAGGATGAGAGGAAGAGGAGAAAGAAAATGAAGGGTTTTGCTCTAGTAGAAGAAGAAGTTTTGGAACCCATTGATTTGATTTGATTGAGCTCCCCAAGTTTTGGTGTGGTGGCGTAAGTGGGAGAACTTTGAAGTGTATTTATATCCCAAAAGGGGTTTTAAGGAATCTTTGCATGGATGCGCATGTTGATCTTGTCATTTTTGGCAATCAAAATCTTCTCTCTATTCCACTCTATGTAACACATTAAAATCTGCCACCTGTCAATTAATACCTACTTTTTCGACCTTTTATTTCACTTACCAAAAATGAGATAAAATAAAAAAAGAAAAAGAAAAATGAAAATGAGGAGCAAGGCAAAGGTGATGTGGTGGTAGTGGAAGTGGATTAAACAACGATGGTGATGGGACTAGTGTTCAGGGCAAGAAAACAGGGAAGCAAAGGTGGTGGCAATGGCGGGCCAATCTAGTACTTGTAATTAAGGTTGGGGGTGGTTGTTTCTTGCTTGTGGTGTTACCAGAGGTGGGAATGACATTCTTGTTTTCCTCTTATTTTTGGCAAGTGAAATAAAAAGCATAAAATTAGGTATTAATTGACAAGTGGCAGATTTTAATTTGTGGTACATAGAATGGAACAGAAAGAGTGGTATATAAGATTTCGATTCCCTATAGTTCCTTGAATTTGATGTCTTATCTAAAATTTTCATTTTTCTTATGCCTTTTTCTTTGATTTCTTTTGTAGTTTTTAGCCTATTTTATTATATACTCACATTTTCTAAACACTACAGTTTAATCAATTTTTAACAAATAAGCAATCACTAAAAAACTACATCTAAAGTCTAAACACGCACTAAGTTCAAATTGTGGTCGTTGTGTATTCATTGTGTCACCTCTTTTTATACCTTGTTGAATTTGGCAATCAAAAATTATTTGGCAAGGGAAGAATATAATAATCAAAATTTTAAGATTGTACATGAAAATGACGTCTCTTTTCACAGAAATAGTGGTGAATAGTGATGTTATTATTTACAAATTCAAGTTTGTTAAGGTATAAATTGTATTTATCTATTAAAATACAAAAGAAAAATAGAAGAAATTAGTGAATATAAAAAGAACAACTAAAACTAAAATTAGTAGTCTCTGAATCTAAATTGCTCATCAAAATTACTCTTAAGAAATAATTTTGAACAAGAAAAAGAAAGTTTTCCAGTGCAATATATATTTAGGACATCCAGAATTCAAACAAATTATTTGAAGGAGAGATAGCATGTAGAGAACAATAAAAACTACATACTTTTGCAAACATTTCAGCAGAAAATCTTTTGCTTCAATAGGGAGATGTTCAGGGATCGGTGGTTGTCCCTATGTAGAAGATAGCAACAACCTGAACTAAGAGCATTCACATTAAGGGTTTTAAAAATTTTAGCATTTGGCATCTCAAAAACCCACTTTATAACATTTAACATCTCACTTTATAATACACTCAACATCAAAACTTCTATTTTTTTTTACAACATCAAAACTTCTATTTTTATTCCTTTTTTGTTTTTGTTTTTTTCATCCTCTCTCTCTCTCTCAACCCAGCAATCCTACCCACTGCCAGCCACTAGTCACCACAATTCCAATGACCACCACAACGATCAGAGACCCACGCCAATTGACCCACGCCAAACTCCTAGCCAATGACCCACAAAGATCAGCAAGCTTTTAAAGCAAAGATCATTCCATAGTCTTGAAACAGACACTTTGACTGAATACAATATTTTTCAGGAAAAAGCATGGCAAAAATTCACTTTAAAAGTCAGCTGGGTTTTGTATCTTTTGACTGAAACTTCTTCTCATATATCTCTAGTGGATGAAATGACCAAACTTTGTCCTATGATAGAAACACATTTCATCTTTCAAGTTGGGATTAAAACTTAAGGCTCCAAACGTATTTAGAGCAAAATTTTGTCCCCTTTTTTTTTTTTTTTTTTTTTTGAAGTCTTTTGCTATCAAATAAGAGATATGAATTTCAAACCTCGACTATATTAAAAAATCAATTGGTGTTTTGGCCTGATTATAAAGAGCAATTATGAAGTAAACACAAAACACCATTAATTGAAATTCTATCATATCTCCTAAAAAATTAATTAATTAATAATAGGGTTAAATTAAACTTCATTTATGATTTGTGATTGAACAAGATTCCTTTTTAAAGATTGTAATGTTTTCTATAAAAGAAAGGAAGATTCCTCCAAATAATTAGGGGCGACCAAAGGTAGGGTTAACTAAAGACACTCCAATGATAATGTCAGAAATTGGTGAGGCTACTAAGTAATATTTTCAGGGTAACTCTCAAACTTTTTAGGGGGAGAATTGCATACTTGGCCAATGAGAATGGCACTAGTTTTTATTGAGAAGAGAGAACAATACTAGCCTAGTATTTTTACGTAAATCATGCCCTGAAACTTTGATCCAGGGCAGGCTATGGTTCGGGAGCCGAAGAGACCCCTCACTTAGGCTAGCAGGTCCTAAAGCCCATTTATGGCTTTCTCAACCCAAGCTCCTCCAGTTGTAGAATCTATTTGTTAGATTACAATTCAAGTTTAGTGCTATTAATTATTTTATTTATCATATGTTAGAATTGTGTGGTTAAATAATTAAAGTTACCGTATTTCAAAGTTTAAGGGCCCGTTTGGTACATGTGTTTAAATACGTGTTTTCAATTTTTAAACAACATTACACGTATTTTCACACACTCTTTTACCTATACGTATTTCTAAAAAAAACTGAAAACTGTTGTTTAAACACACATACCAAACGGGCTCTAAACTTTTGGAACAATCGGTAATTTAACATGATATCAAAGCAAAAAGTCCTAAATTCGATTTTTATCTCCTATACTCTTACTGTTATTTAAATGAGCCCAACCGTAGGGGTAGTGTTAGAATTGTATGGTTAAATAATTAAATTTACCATATTTCAAAGGTTAAACTTTTAAGACAATCGGCAATTTAACATCATGCAATATATAAACTCATATCTTATATTTGAGATAATTAGCAATTACAACAAACAGGACAGTAATTCAAATAAAACATTAATTCAATCTTAAATGATATTTGTACAGAAAACTAAGAACCCCATCACTTCATCCCAAATGCGGGATTGTGACTTGTGACTTGTGAGGTTCTTTCGTCTGTCAATACAAAAACAACATTAACAATCTAACATTAAGGTAACTATCTTCAAAATTTTCTATAGCTACCAAGTCACTACATTATTTGTTCAAAAAGGAACCATTATAACAAATAGTGTATTGCTCTATTAAACTGTTGGCATCCCTTAACTAGTTCACAAAATGGCGTTGTCTCGGGTCCTCAACCTTAATTCTCCTATGCCCATCAGGAAAACTAGCTCTCCCAGCTTTCCCTCTCCACTTCCTTATCCTTGCATCCATTTTCTTAGTGAGTCCACAATATGGTTGCAAATTCTTTGGCATGGCATCAAACACTTGCCACCACCTCTTGTGAGCTGAGTCACTAGCAAATGGATGGTGATTCCACATGTCCCAATTACAATCATAGTCCTTGTAACACATCCATGGCTTCAACCCCAAATAATGCATTGCATAACTATCCTCTGGTATCTCATGCTTCTCATTGTCTGACGTATTGAAACTTTTGAGCTGATTGAGCTTTTTAGGCAACCGGTTCCACCATGTAAAAGCTTCATTAAGAAATCCTTGATCACCACCATTATATGACTCCAGCTTGAAACTCTTAGACATTAACTCCTTGAACATGCACAATGACGGTTCAATTACCATGACCCCAGAATTAAAAATCATCCTACTATTTGGTGCAGCCGATACTTGTGGAAGAATAAAGAATTTATCTATGTTCTTTAGGACTAAAAGATCAGCATCCATAAACATAACTTTGTCATACTCTATGAGTTGCCATATGCGTAGCTTGCTGTAGTTCCACTCATTGTAGGAATCCTTTTTAGCAAATGGACTTTGGATGCGTTTGATCTTCCATCCGGCGGCTGTTAGGCCTCGGATGGACTTGGAACTAATGGAGTAATCAGCAAGGAGGACTAGGTCTTTGTTGGATTGCTCTGAATGATGCTTTGAGCTAAGCTATTGCACCACAAACATAAGCTTCTGAAGAATAGAGGACTGTTACATAGGCCTCCCTTTGAAATTGTGACCTATGATTTCTCCACGCCTCATCACCTAAAAAATTAAAACTTTGAAATTGTTATATAGTTCTAGAGTCTAATATAGGATATTATTAAAATTGCTTGACAAGTGTTTCATGTTATGAGATGTGCAATTAGACTTTTTTCTGTTTTTTTTTTTTTTTTTCAATTTCTTTTTTAAAATTTTTATAATTCAATTGTTACAGCAAGTAAAAGACAAGATTTAAACCTTGGTTCTTTTTTTTCTTTTTTTTTTAAATAAACTTTGATTTTCCTTATAAAAGAGACCAATCAATGCTGTGCTAGAAGACTATGAACCTTTATCATATTCTTTTTATGTTTCATATATGTTGATTAGGAAGGACGGATATGGATATGGGTACAATTACGAACACGGGTATGGATATGACACAGTGGCATGAACAATTTCTAAAAAATCATAACATGAAATAGTCGGTACGATACTAGTATGACACGGATGCTACACCGATACAATGTTATAGCACCCTAAATGAAGTGTCCGTACTTCCTAATATGTTGAACCTTACACCCATCTAATTTCCGTTACATCCTTTTACTACTTCTTGTTCAAACATTTGCGTGTAATTACTAAGAATACAAGCAATTCCTTCTCTTTTAATATTTTTTTTTTTCATACCGCAAGTGATAGTTTTTGAAGTCAATTCTACCACTGAACCATAAGACTTTTAGCCAAAAACAACCAGTTATTGACGCTCAAAATGCAGAAAACTTGTGATATTTAGGTTGCATCCATAAGCTAAGAACTTACTGAGTTTGCTTTTATGTAACTTACCCAAAAAAAAAAAAAAAAAAAACAAAGAACATACTGTTTGACTTGTTATATTATCAAAGACTATAATGATTGATGACCAAAAAAAAAACAAAAATAGAATTTAACTTCTGAAATTGAAAGAGGAAAATCTACATATAATTTTAGTAGAATAACAAAACAATAATAAATAAATAAACAAAATAAAAAAAACCACATATACATACAAACGTTTAATTAAGCAAATGTGATCCTAATCCTAGAAATGGCCAATGGGGCTGTTACTCTCAAGTGAAACAAATCCACATAAATCTAAGGTGCCAATGCCCAAGTGCCATATTGTTGTCCGTTTCCAAAAATAGAATAAGCGCTTTAAACCATGAAATCCAAGTAAGCAACTCAAGCAAATTAAACTTATTAAAGTACTTCTCAAAAGCAATACTTTGACCACCGCGCACCTTTGGTACGGTGATCACTTTACAAGTATAAGTGCTTACAGGGTATGGGGGGCAAAGGCCAAGATTCAAGTCTCCAGGAGTGAGCTCCACACACATATATACTAAGAGCATGTTTGGTATACTGTAATAGACCCTGTAATGGAATAACTATTCATGGGGAATAAGTATTCAGTTGTTTGGTTGTGTTTTGTTGCAGGGAATAACTATTCATAAAGGAATGATTATTCTTTAAAATGAGGAATAACTATTCTTTTAAAAAGTTATGTAATCTCTATTCCTTAACCTTGCAAATTTAAAATTCCTAAAATCTCCTTGACTCTCCCATCAATTTTTTTTTGCCGCTAATCTCTCTCTCTCTCTCTCTCTCTCTCTCTCTCTCTCTCTCTCTCTCTTGATTATTAGACCCATGACATTTATTTATTTCATATTATAAACTCATGTTCACTATCTATCTTACATCACAACATTCATAATATTTATTACCAAAACTCATGGTAATTATTCATTCTACATGTCCATTATGATTATCTATAGAGAAACTCATGAGAACACCACATTATTCCATTATAGTGGTTGTTAACATATTTATTTAAAACCCATGGTAAATATTATTCTCAAGAACAATATTGGAGGTCATTATTTAAAAAAGCCCCAAAGAAAATATCATTAACAAAGTAATCCATAGTAAAAATTATGAGAAACTAAACAAGTTGTTATTTAAAGCCCATGGGAATTAATACCCAAAATCTATCATAAATATTTATTAAAGCTCATGGATTCATTTTATTTCTACTAAAGCCCATGAGGAGTAAAAAACTCATGGCAAAGCATGTCTTTAATGCCCATTTTGTAGGCCCAAGAATCTCATGAAGTAGGGAACAAGCCCAAGCAAAGAAAGGGCCATGTGGCCCAACTAAAAATGCTGAAATGGAGCAAAGTTCCAGCCCAAAAAGGTCACAGCAAGAGGCTTGAAAGTGGGCAACCAGCCCTTGTTCATCCCTAACCAAAGAAACAACTAGAGATCCCTACAAGAGAACCAAGCCTTTGAGGATGAACTAGGGGCTATCCCATCAGTTTTCTACCACCCTCTACCTGACATGAACAGTGCCCAAGGGCTGTCATATCTGCTGAAGTCTAAAGGATGATGGGACTCCATCATCTTCCTCAAGACTGCACCTTCAACGGAAAGGGAGCTGAAACCAAATTATCCAAACTTCAACAAATTGATGCTATAAATGTTAAAAATGTTCAAGGAGTGATTCATGTGCCAAGCACATGAATCCTAAAGGGGAAAAATTGGGAACATGTGATTTGGAAGGCATAAAGGGATCTTCAGCGGAACCCTTTGAAGTGAGCTTAAACTTTGACATCTGGCTTGGGGTGTTGAATCCTACTTCCTAGGGTCCAAATCTCAGTTGCAGCACTAAGATTCTTCCTTAATACTTGCCTTAATCCCATTGGCTAAACACAAACTCAGCAATTTTAGCATTTAATGCAAGATTACCCCAAACACTCCAAAGTCGCATCATCACCCAAAGAAGCAAGGCAGCCCCAAAAGCAAATCTCTCATTTTTTAGGCCAGATCCAAGTTATTAATTCAGCTGTCTGGCTCCCCTGAATCAGGCCTACATTTTTTTGGATTCTTGTTAATTAATGCTTCTCTAAAGCTCCATTATAAAAGCATAAGCATCTCAGCCCACAGGGGGGACAACCACTCCCTCTGAAACTCTTGATTTGTTGGCCATTTTGTTTGTGGTTTAGCTCTCCTTAAGCTCACCACTCATTCCTCTTAGGCCACTACTCACTAAAGCCTTAACCTCAATATTAATCATATCCCACTCACTCAAAACATCCCACATTGCCTCATTAATGTCTTATGAACACACATACTCACCAAAATCTTAGTTTAATATTTGCTGCACTGAGCTAGGATCTCTCTCTCCCTTCATTCCATCATATTTTTCCTCTTTTATTTGTAACTGTGAAGCCTTTAATCCTTGTTTAGTATTATTATGATGAAAGCCATAATGTTTTGGAAACTATGAAAGTGTTCCCTTATGTTGACTTAATAATAATAAGAAAAACATATGATTTTTACTATGTAAACACATTTATTAACTTGAAATTACCTTACAGCTGGAGATTTTATTTCACTTGAACTATCAGACCAGGACCACTAATGTACTAATTAAGTATTGTAACGTGTTTTTCATTGGGCTTTTGTTGCTGTTTTGTCAAGTGCAGCCTTTGTTTCTTGCTTGGATAGGCTTTGTCATCACACCGAAAGCCTTTGGGTACCATCTCAAGAGCCCATAGTCGAGTTTCGGCTTGGCTTCCCAACATCTTAGATAGAGGCATCAATTTCCCCCTCAACACAAACTATGCAGAATTTTCATATAGAAAGGGTTGCCCAACACTCGCATGATATCTCATTCAAAACAACTTGTCCGAATTTCAAATAGGAAGTCTCGCCTGCTATTCACTAGACACTCTCTCAAACGAACTAATGCAAAATCATTTCCTCATTTCACAATTGGATTCTTGTTTATTCCAACTTCTAATATTACAACCTACTATTACAACCTACGTATATTTATCAAATTATATGACAGAGAGCACAGTCCAAGACTAAATGGATTGAATTGGAGATGGGTCCTAACACAAACAAGTTGTCTAACGGGTAGACTCAGAAGTTAAGGGTATGGAAATGAGTTGAAGATAATTTCACTGAGATAGTTGGAATTGGAGTTGGATCATGGATGTTGCCGGTTGTGATGTTTCAGGAGAAAAGGGAAAAAAAATACATTGCCAAACCGTTTTCATCATTTTTTTTTGGATGGTAAAACAATAGAAAACCAATTTAAAGAGTAAATTCTCAAAAAAGTTATCATTAATTTTTTGAACAAACTTAAAAATATATATATTAACAATAGTCTCCATGAAACACCCTAAATCTTAAAAGCTGAGAACGTGAGTGGTAAAACTTAAAAGCCGAATGAATATTTTACGTTCCCCAACAAATCAAGCACCACGCTGAAACGCATCAATGTCTACATAGTGCTTGCACCACTAGACTCCCTTTTAAAATTAGAAAGTTTAGAACGTTTCTGTCGAACAATTGATTAAATTATTGGTCAATAATGCAATCACTTTATCTCTTACTACTTTTGATACATCCCTTACCTTTAATCATAAGCTCATAAGATTTTTGTGCCATGTTTTTTGTCTTGGGCTTAAATCTTAACCATGTCAACCAAACCAGAACAATATTTTATGCAATGAACATTATTTCCACTGTTGGGAAAGCACGTAGCTGAGGTTCCATCTTTTCTTCCATTTGCAAGCAATTCTTGTTGACAAAGAAATAGGAAGTAGAAAGTTAAGCAAATGATCATTAGAAAATTTCATAAGAAAATTGCCAGGTATATTTCTGATCGTCTTTTTGAGCAAGTGGCCACTAGTAAATTGGCAATCAACAAGTGCGCTCGACATTTTGTCCAATTCAAACCTCAAAAATAATACTTACACAAAAGTTATATATAGTGTGTTATCTTTAAAATAAAAGCGTAATAATAAGGAAAATTATTTTTTATATTATTAATGTAACATTAATAATATTCATTACTACATCAATTTATAAATTTTTTGTAATAAAATTAGTAGTATTTTTTGGAATAAAAATCTTTTGTTCTGTTTTTGATGTTCTATTTTGTATTTCACCAACTACAGTTGTCATGTGCTTTTTTATTTATTTTTAAAATTTGACTTGTAGAATATACTTAAAAATATATACAATTTTATTAACAAATAATAATTAAATGAATGATTATTACATAATTTTTACATATGTTAGGAGCATCTCACCAAACAACTATGCATAATCTACTATCATGTGTTAAGCATAAAGCTCAAATGGTGATGAAACACAACGGCATCGTTTATGACAAGCGTGTATGTTTTAGTTAATGAAGACACGTGTGGGAAGTTTAGTTTAAAACTCACGTGTAGTCACTAAGGGGGTGTTTGGATCATCAATTTCCATAACTCATAACTCTGTTTTCATAACTCATAACTCAAAAATGGTGGGACCCATAGCTAAAAGTCTGTTTGGTATCACCATCACTCTGTTTCCATAACTCTGTTTCCATCACTCAATTCTCTGATTTTTGAGTGATGAGTTATGGAAACTGAAAACACATTTTAGCTGTTTTTAGTTTCCATATCTCTGTTTTCAATGGCATTTTCGTAATTATACACACATTGAGGGTCCCACAGTCAGACTTTTGCTCTCTCCCACACACGTTATCTTCTTTTCTTTTTCTTTTTTTGTCTTTCACGCTGGTCTGGGACACACCTCTCTGCTATTCTCTTCTTCTTCTTCTTCTTCTTCTTTTTTTCTTCTTTTCTTTCCTTTCCTTTTCACGTTAGTTTCTGGGTTTGGTTGCAAAGGTTTTTTTTTTTTTTTTTTTTTTTTTTTCACTGGGTTTCTGGGCTTGGGCTCTCTTTTTTCTTTTTTTTTTCCTTTTCACATTAGGTTTCTGGGTTTGGTTGCAAACAATCAGCCACACTTCTCAATCATAAAAAAAAAAAAAAAAAAAAAAAAAAGGCATCACCAAACCTAGATTTCTCCACAAAAAAAAAAACCCACACTTCTCAAACAATCTCCAAAAAAAAAAAAAAAACCCAAATTTCTCAATCATAAAAAAAAAAAGAGCAAACTCAAATCCATCAGCCGGGTCTTCGTCGGTTACAACCACACTTCAGCCACAACACCACAAACCCATCGCACCACCAAACCCACCAATCAACGACCACCGTGGAAAGCCATCCACCACCGTCAATGAACAAGTTGTCTCGAACCCAGTCCACCGATCTATGCATGAGAGAGAACAAATATATATATAAAAAAAAAATCCTAAAGACGAAGGGAAAAAAAAGGATGGATTTCCAAACGAAAAGTAGAGAAAAGTTCAGGGGAGGCAGAGAAAGACGAAGGGAAAAAAACAGGGGAGGCAGAGAAAGACGAAGGGAAAAAAATGAAAAGAAAAAGGAGAGGCAGAGAGAGTTATTAGGGGTTGTGTGTGTGTCAAGCATGGGTCCCACAAACAGTGTGAAAAATAATGAGTGATGGCAATGAGTGATGGTGCCAAACGGGTGTGATATTTTAAAGTGATGAGTGATGAGTGATAAATGATGAGTGATGAGTGATAAGTGATGAGTGACGGAAATTGAGTGACGAAAATTGAGTGATGAAAAAAAGGGATCCAAACAAGGCCTAAGTTACATGACACCAAATTGGACTAAATGCTATTGTTAAGACGGTCTACACAAGCCATAACGAAAAATAAAGGAAAAAAGATAACAAATTAAAATACTACCAAATTGCATCAACTTAAAGCAGTATTCAACACAAAAAATTCATCAACCTAAAATAGAGATGCAATCAAGAATTTGAAATCTACCAAAATCCAAAAGAAATGAATATATATATATATATATATATATAAATAAAGAGAGAGAGAGAGTATTCACATTTTGTATGGGCAAAATATAGATTGAATGGAAGAGAGAATAACAAAATTTATAAAAAAATAAAATGGGAGAAGAAGAGTCAAAATAAAAGAAAGATGAAGAGATGGAGGAATTGTAACGCTAAGATAAAGAGTAGTGGGAGATAAGAAGGTAAAAGTGAGGAGGAAGTGTTGGAGAAAGTGTAATTGTAAAGTGAAAAATTAATAAAGAGAAAAATAGTTAAAAATGAGAGAGAAAATGCTAGAAATAAGAGGATGATGTGGTTGCTAATTTGGCTCCGCTCAACCGGAGCCCAGTAACAATAAATACTACGTTGTAGCTTTTAGATATACAAGAGCAGCAACGTTTTTGGCTTTTGAAAAACTTTTTTCACATATTATTTTTGAAAGTTTTTATTTTCTATGGAAATTTAAGAACCTAAGTTAGGGTTAGGGTTGAATCCCTAATATTGTAAGTTGTCCAGAATCAAAGCATGTTTTTAATGTTGAAATTATCGAAATCAATTGTTCTCTTTTTATAATTGTTTTGTAAGATTGATGTTTAATTTCTAATTCTTTCATAAATCTATTTTTGAATCTTCTTGTTGTTAAAATAGGGTTTTATAGTCTTTCTAGCAAACCACATTAATTTTGTTAGATATTACCTTTGTCATTGTATTGCCTTTAGGGTATGCGATATTCTTGGGTTTTCTGAACAAAGTTATTATTGTCGAAACTAAATTTTTGGAACAATTAATTGATAGAATCAACCAAGAGTTTTACTAACTAAGCTTATTTCTAAATCTTCTAATTGGGTAGTTTATGTGTTTACTTACCCAATTGTGTACTAAAATTGGTAGTAGATGCTTAATGTTATTGGTGGACAAATCTCGACACCCTAGTGATTTTATTTATTGATTTTTATCACACTTTTTTTGTGCTAGTTTCAATTATATTTGTCCATATATAATTGGTGCTTTTGACGTGTTCTTATTTTCCTTTTCTCGATGGAAGGACAACTTTAACTACACTACAATTTCCGTTACAAAATTAGATGACATCACTATGAAATGCAATAAATTAAGTACGCTAATCATGTAAATTTTGTATAAGGAAATTGAATATTATTATAAGTCTTCAATGCAGAGATACTTTAATAGAAAGATATTTTTTTTCATAAAACATAATTTATTTATTTTTATCACACCCTAATAGTATCAAGATTCATATCATTTTCATATCACACGATTCATTTTGGTTGGTGGGTTGCAAGGATGATTAAGTTTTCCACATGTTTCACTTACAATTAATTTTTTCTAATTAATCATGTTGAGCATCAACTCATGCTAAGATTGGAGGATGATGTATAGGATTGGGTCCTTTTAGTGACTCCCAGTTAATTCTTGCTCGATGATTCTTTAGAGGATCAGTCAATGAAGAGACCAGAGGATTATGTATAGGATCAGGTCATCCTAGTGTCTGCTTGTTAATTCTTGCTTGATGATTTTGTAAAGGATCAATCAATGAAAAGACTAGAGGATTATGTATAGGATCAGATCCTCCTAGTGTCTGCTTGTTAATTCTTGCTAGATGATTCTGTAGAGAATCAATCAATGAAGAGATTGGAGGATTATGTATAAGATTGAGTCCTCCTGGTGTCTGCTTTTTAATTCTTGCTTGATGATTTTGTAGAGAATCAGTCAATGAAGAGATTAGAGGATGATGTATAGGATTGGGTCCTTCTGGTGATTCTTTGTTAATTCTTGCTCAATGATTCTGTAGAGGATTGGTCAATGAGGAGATTGGAGGATTATGTATAGGATTGGGTCCTCTTGGTGTCTGCTTGTTAATTCTTGCTCGATAATTATGTAAAGGATCGGCCAATGAGGAGATTGGAGGATTACGTATAGGATCAGGTCCTTATGGTATTTGCTTGTTAATTCTTGCTCGATGATTCTGTAGAAGATCCGTCAATATAGAGATTGGAGGATTATGTATAGGGTTAGGTCATTCTGGTGTCTTCTTGTTAATTCTTACTCGATGATTCTGTAGAGGATCAGTCAATGAAGAGATTTGAGGATGATGCATAGGATTGGGTCCTCTTGATGCATAGGATGATGCACAAAAGTTTTATTTTTATTTTTGGCGTAAATGCACTTTTGGTTCCTACATTTTGGGCCATTTGATTTGGTCCCTAAACTGATTTTGCTCCTAGGTCAGTCCCTGACTTTTTAAAATCGTTTTTAAAATAGTCCCTACCGTCAACCCAGTTACGGAAAAAGCTGAGGTGGCAAACAGCGTGTTCTACCTGCTGACATGGTGCTAACGTGGATATTAAAATATTATTAAAAAAACTTATTTAGCATTTTTGAAATGCCACGTCAGATTTAAACTAATAAAAAATTAAAACAAAAATCCAGGTCAGAAATTTTAAAATAAATAAATAAATAAACATCAATTTAATTAAATTAAGAAAAAAAAAAGAAGCTTTTTCAGTTTAAAAAATTGAGTTCCTATCAATTCAAATCGAAAAGAAAGGGCCTTTTCTCTGGAGACAAGGAGGTTTTGGTGTCGTGCTAAGTCTGAGTGGTCATGACTGCCAAGTTCTCCATCTTGTAGCCCCTGTACTCCGATCTCATCGGCGAAGGAGGAAGACTAGCTGGCGAGGGAGGAGGGAGGACGAAGTCGAAGTTAGTCTTGGCTTTGGGACCACGGAGGCTGAGGGCGGCCTCGTTGTAGGCTAGAACGGCTTCCTCCGCCGTGTCGAAGGTGCCCAGCCATTTATGGGTCTTCTTCCAGGGGTCTCGGATCTCCGCTGCAAAACGGCCCCACGGCCTCTTCCGGACGCCTCTGTAGTGCATCTGGTGCTTAGGAGGCGGCCGTGTGGTGGCCACTAAAGAAGAGTCTAGGCGGAGGAGGGGAAGCACGTCAACACTAGCAGTCGCAGGCATTGAATTTTGATTTGACTCTCACACGGAGAGAGAGAGAGAGTGTGTGTGTGCGTGTAACTGCGTATTGTGTTTGTGAGAGTCCTATCAAGATGATAGGTGTGCTGTGTTGTTGCGGCCCAGATCGGCGATGGTGCTGTATTGTTGTGGCCCAGATCGATGGTGGTTTTTTGTTGTTGTGAAGCCCAGATCAGTGGTTCTCACACCTCTCTCTACCTCACCCTCACTCTTTTCCTCTCTCTAAGGTTGATTTGGAAGTTTTTAGCTTAGGATTTTTGCAGATTTGATGTTAAGGCTTTGCTGGTTGGTGGGAAATTTTGGAAGATTTAGGAAGATTTGATTCGGTGGTGGTGCTTTGCTGGTTGCATGGGTTTGTGGATTTGATTGCTGGAGATATGGGTTTGGGGTTTGGTTCTTTGTTCTTGAGATTGATTATGGGGAAGAACACAAAGAACAAGAACATGTTTAGAAAAAATAATGAAAGGAATTAAAAAAAAAAAAAAAGACAAGAAAGACATTCAATTAATTTATTTTGTTTTGATGTATTTAGTTATAAAGAAAGCACAAGAAAGATACAAAAAATGATAAGAAAATAAATATTAATTTGCTAAGAATATGAATCATACTATGAGGAAGAACACAAAAAACATGTTCTTCAGAAAAAAAAAAAAAAAAAGATTTAAGATTAAAAAAAAAAAAATTTAGATTTAAATTTTTTTTTTTTTGGGATAGGAACTCAATTTTTTAAACTTAAAAAGCTTTTTTTTTCTCTCTTAATTTAATTAAATTAATGTTTATTTATTTATTTATTTTAAAATTTCTGACCTGGATTTTTGTTTTAATTTTTTTATTAATTTAAATCTGACGTGGCATTTCAAAAATGCTAAATAATTTTTTTTAATAATATTTTAATATCCACGTCAGCGCCATGTCAACAAGTAGGACACGCCGTTTGCCACCTCAGCTTTTTCCGTAACTGGGTTGACGGTAGGGATCATTTTAAAAAGTTAGGGACTAACTTAGGAGCAAAATCAGTTTAGAGACCAAATCGAGAAATGACCCAAAATGTAGAGACCAAAAATACATTTACGCCTTTATTTTTTCGTTGTGGCCAAAAGACACAACCATTGTTTTAAACGGTGTCTTTGCTCCTAACAAATGACGTTGGTTCGGATCTAAAACAACATATCATTTCAAGGATTTAAAAACGTTTGGTATGCCACATGTAATAACGGGAGTGAATCGTGGATTATGATTCCTCCATTATATATAGCAATAGATATAGATTTTGTTTTTAAAAGTGATTTTATGATAGGAAAAAAAGTTAATAATAAGTTAATAACAACTAAGTTTTTGTGCTTATCTAAAAAAATTAATAAAATCACATAAAAATGATAATAAATCAATAGAGGAAAAATTGATTGATAAAACATTAAAACCAGAGAAAAGGATGATAAGAAATGGGAAAAAAAAATGATATTAATCATTAAGCTTTTGTGTCTATTCAAAAAATTGATATCCATTAATTATTATTTATTTATTTTGTTGATAAAGCAGTAGAGAAAAATTCAATAAGAAAAATGTGTCTATCCAAAAACTTGATAAAGCAGAGAAGGCAAGTTGATAACAACAATGAAATTTAAAGGATGAAAATGATAATTCACAAAAATATTAAAATATATTACTTGTAATTTTCAAAAGAGACCGAATTTATTAAGGATGAGTTGTAAAACTCATGCTTTATACCCTCTAATAAGAGATTGCCACATTAATTTTTTACTTAAAACTTAATATATCCTACCACACATAATAACATTTTAATAAATTCATAGTTAAGTTAGATTTTCAAATAGGTATGAGAATTAATTAAGTGTGGTTATATCTATTCTTTAATATGTAATACGATGATGTGTTATGTTGGGATTGGAGGAGTGAAACTTGAGTTTTAGACCACATCCTTATAGAATTTTATTTTTTATTTTTTACTTTTTATTTTCTAAAGAATAATCGGAAACAAAGTTGAGGACTTGGAATTGAAAACTGGGGTTTGAGAAGAAAAGCCCATGGGCCATGGCCATCCAACCTAGACGGCTGGATTAAAGTCGGTTAGGCCCAATTAAAGCTGTAGCGCGCATTGCAAAATAGCAGAACTACCCTCCCCACTTCACCGTATTTTCAAACCCCACCACCTTTCCCACTCGAAAACCCAGAAAATGATGGGTTCTGCAAAACCGGTTCGGATCTCCGCCGGCTTTGCCTGCCTTCTCTTCCTCGCAATTTCTGCCTGGGCTTCCATTGCCTCCGCCACTGAACCTTCTTTGGGTACCATTTCTTCCATTACATGTTCTATTTCGCAATCTAGGGTTTTATTTTATTTTATTTATTATATTGAAATTTGTATTTAGTAATTGAAAGCATTAAATAGTAGAATTGGATTTTCTTTTTCTTTTTCCTTCCTATATGGTTCTGTTTGGTGTCAAAGAAAACTGAGGGAAAAAAAATGTCATTTTTATCTTTCTAGGGCAAACAATGACAAAATACCATTTTACAGCCAGTTGATTAGTAACAGATATTTAGGTAAAATTATGTTTGATATTTTTGCTTCTTGTTGTAAAATGTTAGAATGTTTGTGGTAAGGAAAATTATCTATGATCTTTTTCATTATGCAATGGCATTTGAATCAGTTAATTTGATAGAATTAAGTGTTCCATTTCAGTTTTTTTGTGATGCAAATTTGATTCTTAGATACCAAGTTTGGATGTTATGCCCTCTGTTTGGTTTTCAAAAGGTAGGCTCGAGAAATTAAGTTTTAGGGGAATGAGAGTTCTGTTAGGTACATTTGGAGGTAGAAATTGGTGTGGCTTTTGAATGGGTAGATGGGTAATGATTTTTTTTTTTTTGCTTTTTGCAGTTGTTGGTGAATCTACTAGGCTGCAGCTATCTCATGGCTTGCGAGTAAATACTTCTACCGGTTCAAAGCCTGGCACTTCAGTGGTTTGTGAAAGAGTTCATATACGGGGATTGCCAAGGCTTAAAAATCTCAGAAAATTTGCCCACGTAGTGAAGGTGAATGTATCACAAAGAGATCCAAGCATTCGTATGTCGAAAACCGAGGTTTGTTTCCATAGGTAAGTCATCATATCGTGCGGTTTTCACACCTGACTTTGCATACCTAAAGACTGATTTGACTGGATGGGAAAAATAGGTTTCTGTAGTATAATTCCGTATTCTTGAGGTTATAATTCCTTTTAGTGTTGCTGTTGCTTTGGAGAAGTTGGCAGACATGTAGCAATTTTATATTTGTTCAAGATAAAGAATTCTACTACTTGGTCTAATCCATTATTTAAATATGTGGGAAGTACACATGTGGAAGAGCGATCTTGGCTGTATAGCTGTAGTAACAATCTCAAATAACAGAGATTTTGAATTTGGTTACATTAACTCAATAATTTTAATTGATATCTTAATTTTAAGAGTATAATGCAGAATTGACTTTATTAATGAGGTACCCGTCTGTCTCAATTCTCAGCTAACAATTAAGTAATTTTTTTTAATATTCATTTTTAAGTGGTTAGAAATATTACTAGTTGAGTCAAATAATGGTTGAAGCATATGTTACCAATATAAAAGCATATTTTTAGTAAATAAGAGTGGAATGTTTACTTTGCAGGAATGTCTCTCTTGGCGTCGGGATGTGCCCTCAAGGTCAGTGGGAGAAAGTTGTTAAGGGATCTTGGGTTAGGTCCATGTCACCTTTTGATCACAGGATCTTAGATATACGGACTGCTGGTTCTTCCTTAGAACCCTTTGAGGTGTCCATTGAAGAAGGTAATTGTTTTTTGTTTAATCTATGGATACCTTTTTAACCTACCATATCTATGAAACTAGTAACTTATTCCATTACTTTGTTGTTTTTTTCTGCAGAATTTTTTTTGTATCGCATAATATGTTTAATCCTGGGAATAGTTTTGATGAGCCTGGCATCCCCTCTGAGCAAGTCATTTGTATTTTATTATGGAGGTGCAATGTCAATTGGGGTCATCCTTGTAATATTGATTATCCTTTTTCAGGTAATATAGTTTTCCATTACTATTAATATTATGGATATCATTTACAATTTTAAGCTGTAAATGTAATTTGAATTTTCTGTTAAGATTTATTGGACTTGCCAATTAAGTATTTAGTCCATGTTAACTAATCAGTTATATTTTCCAAGAACCTTGTTGCTCAACTAGTTGGCAAATCCTGGAGTTTCTAAAATAGACATTTAAGGTTCAAAACCCCCCCTCCCTTAATTATCGAATTATCAACAACAAAAAAAAAAAAAAAAAAAATCAGTTTTACCTAACTTTAGATAAAATGGTTAGTGGTAACTAAGACTTCCTTGTTTTCGTTGTTGTTATTTTATTTGTGCACAAAATCTGGAGGTGCGAGTGTGAGGATGATGTTTTGGCCCTTATTAGTCTTCTTCTCCAGTGTTTCACTTATGATTTTGTTTGTGGTGGTGTCTATTTGGTATTCATTTGCAAAATCATTTTTTTTTGTTCAAATTTGTAATTTTAGTAGCAGTGTCTTCAAGTACCAATATCTCATTATTTTAATATCCATTCTGATGTCTTTCCTCCTACTTCTCCTTTTTATTCTTCTTCTTTCCTTTGGTTAAAATTGGTTGTCCTAGTTTTGCTTCCGTATTGTTACTTGGGTAAGGTTTCCTAACTGTCCAAAAGAATTTACTGGATCCTCCCACATTCAGTTTGAAGTTTGAAACTCATATAAGCTTTGCATTCAGTTTGATATTTGACATCTCTTTAAAGTTTGTTTTAATGTGTATTACTGATTTTATTTTATGCATTTCTTTTCAGCTCAAATTGGATTTATCAGTTTTGTTGTTGTAATTTATGTCAGCTTGTTGGTGGGGTTGAGGCTTTGAATGATTTTTGTGTCTCTAACTTCAGCCTGGAGAAATTATTTTAGTTGCTTTGGCATCTGTCTCTCATTTTGTAATATCTTAGTATTATTCTTGTCATTGATAGGGGATGAAGCTTCTCCCAACTGGCCGAAGGAACTCTCTTGCAATTTTTATGTACTCATCTGTTGTGGGTATCTACCTTGAATCAACTCACTTTTTCCCTCCTCAATTGTATCAAAGAGATTATGTGAATACAATGATTTTTTTTTTTTTTTCTCAGGTTGGTTTGGGATCTTTTCTTCTCCGTTACTTACCTGGATTGTTGCGTACGATACTTACAGAGATAGGAATCAGTGAAGACATGTATAATCCTGTATGTAAGTTATATTAAATTATTCTGATAACTGCCTTGTAAATCTATTATATTTTAAAAAAAAGGTTTAATTACCATTTTGGTCCCTAATGTTTGCCTTATGTGTCGATGCATAAAGTTCTAGGTTGGCTTTATTGCCATGGCTTTGGCTTCTGTGGTAAAGAGGCGGGCGAGAATGCAATAAATCTTATATATAAAAAAAGAAAATAGCCCAGGTTAAAGCACAGATACAATCATACTAGTCATCTACATTATCCAGTTGCAGTTGAGAGCTTGGCAAAACCTATATTAGGGTTTATTTTTGTTAGCATCATTGTAAGTGATTTAGATAATTCTACAGTTGGAATATGCTGATTAAGTGCTAGCACTTTACCACTCTTACTCCCCCTAGGAAAAGGGTAAAATTATCTATTTCCCTGTTCAAACTGGAGTGTCTCCTTGAAGTTGTTTCATGGAGATTCACTAATGTCTACAAGATTTTGCAGTGTACAGTTGTATAATAAAATGTATTCTTTTCTTTTCTTAGCTTTTGATTGCCATCCTTCCAATCTATTAACCTTTACATAATTAAAAAGAAAAGTTTTCTTTGGATGTGTATGTAATATTGGTTGCCTAAATTGAAACTCAAATTCTTAATTCAGTCAGAACCATAGAATTACACCACTATTCTTTATGTTGATCATTTGGTATCTTTGTTTCTGTTATTGTATCCAGGATTTCTCGTGTATTAGAAGTTTCATTTCTGCAGTGCACTTGGATTTTGTGTTAAAGCAGGCAGTGGCTGCTATATTGAATGCTTCATTCAAATTAGAAAGGACAAAATTTGGCTTTGTAGCCAATAGCTACAGCTCCCACTTAAAAAATTAATATGACAACATATTTTGAAAATCTAACAATTGGATTGTATGTTAATTATGTTCTTAACGCGCATGTTAAATTTTGTGCTAATTGGCTGTTATTTACTATTTGATTCATAAACCATTTTTTTATGCATAATTTTAGACTACAAAAATTCGAAATTTTAAACATTTGGTTTATGACATAGCTATTGATCTTTGATTTTCTGTAAATTTTGCAAGTATGAAAGATATAAGAAGAAAATGTAATCTAATGGTGGATTTGTCAAATTCACATCCAATAAAAAAATAATAAGTGGACTTGTAGTCATTGGCTACAACCAAGTTTGCAACTAAACTTTTTCCAATTAGAAAAGCCCTGCGCTTTAGATTTATGTAGTTATAATAAATGTGTAAGTACTATAGGTATTAACTGATGGTAATGCTTAGCAAATTAAGAAATTGAGATGTTTCTCAAAATTGTGAATTGCAGTTGGCAATATTTCTGCTGGCTTTTCTTGTTCTGACCGGAGCATGGATGGGCTTCTGGGCAGTCCGCAAACTTGTCCTGACAGAAGATGGATCAATTGATATAAGCACCTCAAACTTTGTTGCATGGTCCATCCGTATTTTGGCTGCTGTTATGATTCTTCAGGTTTCTTTTCGTTGATCTCAGAAGTATCAATTTCTTATTCCCCACATATGTGTATATATAGCAAACCATGATCTAGTTTATTGCATGAGTGTTTCATTCTTGAACAAAAGGTAACCACCTTGACAAGTATGTTCTGCTTTCAGAGTTCTGCGGATCCTCTACTGGCAGCAGAAGCTTTGATATCTGGAATAATGATCTCTTCATCATTGTGGAGAATTTTTAGATTCATTCGTCGCCTGTACAAGTATGATTTTACTATTCTGGAGCTTAACGATTACCTTCCATCATCAGGAATTCAAGAGCTGCTTCCTTTTCATCCACTAAGGTCTTCACCACTGATATGTTTAATAGGTGTCTCCAAAATTTGATAATGTGGGAAATGTTCTGTGGTTTTTTTATTTTTTATTGGGAGGAGAGAGAGGGAGGAGGGGGGAATACTTTCTTAGTTTCCAGTAATCTGAAGATGATTTATTGATTGGCCTGGAAAAATTACGCAACATATTTGCATGATCTTTTGAACCTTTTTAGCTCTAATAACTCATCTTAAACTATGTGCAATATCATCATGCATATTCCTTTTCACTTGTCATGTGTCCTGTGGTTTCAAATGCATTACATTTGTGAACTACTTGTACAGGAATACAGTGAAATCTCCAAAAAAGAACCGCAGAAGATCTCGGGTTCCTGATTTATCAGCTTTTGAAGATTCACATGACAAATATACATACAAGGTTCAGAGTGATGAAGACCCCATTTTCCTTGCACCTCGGAAGGTCCAAATCAGAAAACAATATTACAATCCATGAGAGTTGGGGATATTTGCCATTCCTTTTTAATATTAATATTAATAAAAAATTATATTAATTGATCTTTTCCATTTTTTATGGGGATATTTACCATTTCTTTTTTGAATCATGAGCTTTTTCCTCTCAATCATTTTTGTTTTTAACATTTATGTAGATATTAATTTTGAACAAACAATACATGTATTAATTGTAAAATTATTTAATTTTTACTTCATAAAATGTTAAAGGTAGAACCACAAAAATTGTAAATATAAATTTAAAAAAGAAGGGTATTTTAGGAAATTTAATTTAACTGGGCTTTCACTTCAACATCTTTATTTTGTTGTCACCAAACAAATGAATAGTAATAATTATTCCATTACAACTTCTTTTATTCCTTGTAATACTTATTCTTATTCCTATGCAATCACCGTTACAATGTACCAAACGTGTCCTTAAATTAGACTAGAGTAGAATTTTTATCTTATATAAAAATAAATAATAATAAAAAGCAATACTTTGAAAGTGTTTTTCATTATTATTATTTTTTTTTTTAGAGTTATTTATGTCATTTATATAGTGTATATGGTGTATTATATCTCTCTCATGTAATTATGGAACTCACATACGAATCTTGCACATAAAACCCACGTATTTATGAGAGGAATGTATAATACATAATGTACTAAAAAGCTTCTCAAAAAAAAAAATGTACTAAAAAATTTGTCATGATTTATAAAGTATAAAAATATAATAACGAAATGGATTTGAGCAGCTCCATTGGACCATACATAAGTTGCACATCCCCTGTACTTTTTTTTTTTAATCCTTTTTTGAGAACCCCCTTATTCTTATTTAGTTATTTACTTTCTTTCTTTTTTAAAGGAAAATTTTTTTAGTTGTTTATCTAATATATTTATTCAACCTCAAAAAAAAAAAAAAAACAAAAGCAAAAAAAAAAAAAAAAACATTAAAAAAAAAGTCTTATCCTATTAAAGAACTTCACAAAAAAAGGAAAAGCCTAATATGGAAATGTCAATCCTGGTGACTTAAAACGCACTAACCCAATTTGCTTTTGTTCAAAATATTGCCGAGATGGTCAATCCATTAATTAAATCTTACTTATTTATTATTTAGAAATCAATAATTATTATTCAATAATTTTGACCACATGATTTCCCTCAATTTGTTGTCATTTCTTATTCCACATCAGCCATCACTATCCTGATAATAAAAAGAAAAATATAAGCCAAAACATAGCATGTAAAATTTGGGAAAGTTTGGCATGTTAATCTATATCTATATCAATATTCTAAATTATTACTAAAAGCTAAAACGTTGCGTTTAATGCTGCTGCTGCTCTCACGTTACGCCACATTAACTGCCACGTCATTTTTTTTTTCAATATAATTTTTCCTACAATTTTAAAATAGTTTTTACACTTTTCAGCCCTATAAATCCCAGCCCAATAAATGCAGCCCACTACTTATTTATTTACTTACACTATCACCCTATAATAAATCTAGCCCACCACTTATTTATTTACTTCCACTATCACCCTATAATAAATCTGTATAATTAATCCAGCTCACCTCTTATTTATTTAGTTCCACTATCAAGCTCAACCCAAAACCTTTTTTTTTTTTTTTTTTTTTGAGAAACAACCCAAAGCCTTTTCAGTTCAGCTCAAAGAAAAAAATAAATAAATAAATAACGTTGAAGCCTTCAGGGTTTTGTGTGAGCCCTTTTAGCTTAAAGGAAAAAAAAAAAAAAAAAAAAAAAAAACCTTTGAAGCCTTCAGGTATTGCATGAGAAAACAGAGAGTTTGAAAGCTACCCACCTTTCTGCTCTATCGTTTGGCAGTAACGACTGCCTATCTTATTTCCTTCCTTCTTGTTTTCCTTTCCACACGGTGTATAAGTACTGACAGAACTTGCCTGCTTCAGTTAAAATATCTCTACATCTCAATTCTTTTTGGACCCATTATTTTGCTTTATGGTTTCTGTTTCCCTTATTAGATTTTGTTATAATTCCATGTGATTCCGACTACTTAGTGTGACTCTGATTTCTTAGCATAGTGCTGTGGTGTTTGCTTCCACTGTCTACTTCAATATCATGATTGTATAACATGGATTGGGTTTTAGAATCAAAGCAAATTGTTTTCCTGGTGTTTCAATTTTCTGCAGTAATTTTTCTACATAATTGTGTTTATCGTGGTCTTTGGTTTAGACTTGGTTTGATATTCATGGTTTTAATTTTAAGTCACTGTGCAAGTGTTTTTATTTTGTGCTAAGATTGTGTTTTTTAATCGAGATATATAAGGCTGCTATGGTGTGGCTGATTGTTTACTGTATCTTTTTTAGGGTGTTGAATTTTTGATTGCTGGGTTTTTTAATTAGATCTCTACCTCTTTTGCGTCTGTTCATTTTGAGCTTTTTTACTGCTGAGTTTTTAATTCTATTTGCTTTTGCTATTTTTCAACAATTGATATCAGAGCATACTTCAATATCATGATTGTATAACATGGATTGGGTTTTAGAATCAAAGCAAATTGTTTTCCTGCTGTTTCAATTTTTGCGGTAATTTTTCTACATAATTGTGTTTATCATGGTCTTTGGTTTAGACATGGTTTGATATTCATGGTTTCAATTTTAAGTCACTGTGCAATTGTTTTATTTTGTGCTAAGATTGTGTTTTTTAGTCGAGATTTATAAGGCCTAAATCTCTCTCCCCACCAAAGATGTATCAGTTTCAACTTCCCATTAAATATGTAATTAACTTGAAATACATCTAGAAAGTTGTTGCATCCCATTAAAATACATCTTTCAAGAAGAGCAAAACATTATAGTAAACATTTTATGCATCCTATTAATCTGGGTGTTTCTTACTTGGAAGTTTCAACTAACCATTAAATATGTAATTAACTTGAAAGACGTATTGTAAAATGTTTTGCTCTTAATTAGTTAATTAGTTAATTACATACTTCAAAAAATTAGTTCTTTAGTTCAAATTAGTTAAAAAATTTGTTCTTTAGTTCAAATTAGTTTTTAAAAAAATAGAAAGCAGAGCAAATTAGTTCTTTAGTTCAAACATTATATAAATTACGTCTTTAGTTCTTTTTTGAGCAATACGTCTTCCACATATTTTCAATACGTCTTTCCCATTTAATATTTGAAGTTGAAAGTGTGTAATTAATTTATGAAAAAATATTTTTAATTAATTTTATAGATCTATTTCATGTGAGAATGATATACTTTTAATGGCAATTTTTTTAATGAAATTGGAAGGAAGACCTAAATTGTAGGCAATTTTTTATTTGCAGTATCTCAATAAGGGATATGTAACTTTTAAATTTGACAATTTTTAGACTACTATTGCATACTGTTCAATCAGAGGCATTTGTAAAAATGTTCAAGCCCAAGCCAATGATAATTGAATGATTACTCTTTACATTACTCTGATCAAATAAGCTGCATTTACTCAAGAACTTCTCCACTATTAGATTTGGTCACATGTATTTATGGTTTTTGTTTCCCTCATTGGGTTTCCATAATACTTTTTCTGTGTCTTTTTATTTTTATACTTTTCTTGGGAATTATATACAATTGAAAAGTTGTTTGACAACATTTCAAATGATCAAACGGAAATGAAACTTGATCATAGCACAACAATAAGCTGTCAACAATTACAAACTTACCATTATTTGCAAAATCAAACATTGTGTTTTAATCCACAGATTGTGTTTTAGGAATCACCACAAAAGGATGAAAACAAGAAAAGTCTAGAGTAGACTTCTGACAACAAAACATTTGAAGTTATTGATACAAAACCATCCCCACATACAAACAATGATCCAAGTGATCCACCCACAAATAATGTTGATACCATAACAGTAAGCTTTCTACTGCTATATTTATTTGCAAATTCATTCAAAAAAAAAATATCTACAATATAATTTAATAAACATACTTTGGTGTAGGAAACATTGGTTATGAAATCAAGAAAAAAGCATATCAAACAAAAACAAAAACACATTTCAAGTTATTGATACAAAACCATTAACAAACGCAAATAATGATGCAAGTGGATCAAAACAAGAAGACAATGATGATGCCATCCCATCAACGAGTTCTGCCTCTAATGTTGAAGATGCGGAACCAAATGACGATAACATGTTCCTTCAAGATCTGATCAATTATTGAAAAGCTACAAAACAAAAGTCATCAAAGAAGAAGCTTCAAAGACACAAATGATATTGGAATTTTATATTTTCCTGCCTATATGAACTTATTTCAGAGTTGTATTATTTCTTCATATTGTGTCAAAAAAATCAAATCAAATACTTTCCTTCGTTAATAATAAAAGCTTTTTGGAAAATCAAATTGTTATCCAATTAAGCATTAGCATTGATAAAATCAATACCAGCCAGCAACTATAGCTACTTCTATTTCATGAAATATACTCATTTAAGTTTAATTACAAACTTCATTATTTGACAATCAAAACATCATCTTTTAATTTAACATCTAAATTAAACCACATCCTCCAAATCTATTAAAATATTTTTTTTTTCTCTCATCTTTTAATTTTTTTATTTATAAAAAACATGTTAAAATACAAACAATGTTGTATTTAAAAAAAAAAATAAATCTAATTCATTTAGGTGGATTTCATTTGATTGAGGAACCTAAATATACTACCACCAACTACTATGCCAAAATCTTACCCATTACCACACATATACTGCTTTGAATAATTAATTCATTAGTAATTTTTAATATCAAATTTTATAACTGAATGTCGTTAGAAAAATAAAAGGACCTCTTTATGTTGCTCAATAGTGCTGTAACTTAACAGCCAAAAACAATATTTTATTTTACCTTTAAACATAATTTACAAATTTTTATTGCAAAGACTCTTCAACATCCTCTGTTTTCGATTATCTAATAAATCAATTCATGAAAGTATATTTCCTTTCCATTTATTTCAAAACTTACACCATCCCAATTCGAATCAAACATGAAGCTTTCAAATCATTTGCCTCTCACAACCAAATACTTCAATTATTTATGACAATTTCCCATTTTTAAAAATATAATGAACCTATCATCTCTTCTCCATAATATTCTTACAATTAAAATCATACAAATATTTTATTGTTATCAACTAAAATTATTTAAAAAATCTATTTTAAACACAATTTATATGAATTTATTAAAAAATGGTGGCAAGTATATCTTTCATTGTAAAAAGGCAAAGGTTGAAGAGGATGAAAATTGAACAATTCAAACGACTCCTACACTAATGAACATCACTCACACGCTACTTCAAGGTCTGTCTTCAAGTAGCCACATGTTTATGTTATTACACCATATCATGGGACAAGATATAAATCTAAAAAACTAACTAACAATCACCAAAATTAATAACTTTGTCTTAAGTAACTGATGTGGACATTAATCAATTTGCAGCTATTTACATGTATTTAATAATACATTTTTTGGGTCCCTGCTATATAGATATTGTCATAGGAACGTTATAGGTTGTGCTATTTAGCATATATAGATTATTAGGATAGGATACATATGTTAGTGTCTTTTGTCCTGTTCTGTAAAGATTTCTTTTCCCTATCTCTGTTCGATTGGATGCCTCTCTTTCAGTTACTTCTGCCAAAATTCAATACTTGCTCATCAATAGATATCCAACGGTTGTAAGTGAACTTTTGTTGCTTGCTATTCTCCTTATTTTAACATTCAAGAAAATGAATAAACTTCTCCCCTTCTCTACTCTGATTTAAAAACAGAAAATCAACTCGCAGGTGGCAGGGTAATTCTTTCTTAATTGCTTCATGATTTGCCTAAATGAAGTTTCACATTTCTTCTAATTGGGAAGTAGTTGCTTTGTCAAAATGGTATGAGCAAACTATACTTTTTCAGACGGTAATTTAACTTAGTTGGTATTTTTGTTTTTTTCCTAAATTTTTAGTATTACATATACAAATTTTAGAAGTCATAATTTTTCTGAAATGAAATTTAACGTTTTAAATATAGGGATACAAAATAAATTGAACTTGAACCAAATTATAGGCATGAAAAGTATGTTTAAAGGAAAATAAATGTTTCTCAATTTTATAATGTAGTATTAAAATATGTATTTTTTTTAGCACATTAATTTCTTAATATGTGTTCTTTGTTTTAAAAAACAGCTGCAAGCGATTCAATCGACTAACCAAAAAAACAAAAGTTCTTCACCACATCAATCTGACTGGACTGCTTCAAAATCCTTTATTCCTTCGAAAAGATGAAGAAAAGCTCATTCATCAATGCTTTAGGGTTGGAAACAAACAAGCACTATTTTGGGTCGGAGCTCACAAATATTTTGTGCAAGGTAAAACTAAAGCAGGAAAAGAAATCCTTCTTCAAGCCAACAAAGAAGAGGACAAAAATGCAAAATATGGACTTGCAATTGCACTCTTATGTGAATCAAATGAGGAAGGAATCCAGCTACTATTACCAATTCTAAACCAACAAGATGGGAAACAATTGCTGCAAAACTATCGACAAATCCTTCAACATACAACTTTTGGAACAAACACATTTTGCATCCCAAAAAACCAAGCATGCAAGAAAAATGGAGTGGGTCATTGGGATCGTGACTACCCTTACCCTTATGAAAATAAAGAATTACATGTAACATGCAAAATATGCTCAATTGACTTGGAAATGTACAAATTAGCAAACCGAGTATGGTAGAAATTATGTTCTAAAAAATTAATTCAACAATAAAATTTCATCTTTCTATTTCAAATACTAATATCTAATAATACAAAATAAATTCCATGATCAAAACATCCAATCACCATAAAAGAAATTATCACGCGTAACGCGCGGATCCGCGACTAGTTATTAATTATGGACAAAACACTTTCCTTAATTGCCTAGAAATATTTTGTAAACAAACTAATCTCCTCAATGAATCTTATAAAAAATCAAAAAAAAAAGTAATAGAAATTATGAGTCATATCTTTCCTATTCGCATATCAATAGAACTGCACAAAGAAATTATGATTAAACTAAAACTCACCTGTTTGTGCATAACTAGGAGCAAGTTGGCATGACCCAAAAGGCATGAGTACCTTCTGCTTCAACGTCCTCAACTCAGGCTTATACACCCAATGATCCTTGATGCATCACAAGATCATCACATCTGAAAATCTCCACCATTGGCTCACAAGACCCGATGAACACAGTGTACACCGTCCGATTAACATCAGGACTACTAATCCATCCATTCCTTACCCACAGATTAGGCACCACTAAATTGACTTGTAACCTAAACACATCCCTAATCCCTTTATTCTCTTTAACCCTATCACATGGAACCCTAGCTATTACTACATCAAGGTCCTCATAATCCTCCACCCTCGGCAACGGTAAACCATGCCCTGAAACTTTGATCCAGGGCAGGCTATGGTTCGGGAGCCCAAGAGACCCCTCACTTAGGCCCGCAGCTCTTAAAGCCCATTTATTGCATTCTCAATCCAAGCTCCTCTGGTTGTAGAATCTATTTGTTAGATTACAGTTCAAGTTTTGTCTTATTATTTTATTTGTCATGTCTTAGAGCGTAGTCAAATAATTAAATTTACCATCTTTTAAAATTTAAATTTTTGGGACAATTGGTAATTTAAAATCTGATCAGAGTAAGAAGTCCTAAGTTTGAACGTTGTTTCATCTAAGGGAGAATATTAGAATTGTGTATTTAAATGATTAAATTCATCATATCCCAAAAGCTTAAACTTTTGAAACAATAATGTAATTTGACATCATGCAATATATAAACTCATATTTTATTATCTTTTGAAATAGTAAGTAACAAGTAACAACAAACGAGACATTAATTCAATCTAAAACCTGAAGAAAAAAAAAATCAATCTAAAACATTAATTCAACCTTAGATGATATTTGTACAGAAAACTAAGAACCCCATCACTTCATCCCAAGTGCGGGATTGTGAGTGGTAACTTGTGAGGTTCTTTTGTCTGTCAATACAAAAACAACATTAACAATCTAACATTAAGGTAACTATTTTCAAAATTTTCTATAGCTACCATGCCATTACATTATTAATTTGTTCAAAAAATAAAGGAACCATTATAACAAATAGTGTGTTGTTCATGAGTTCCAGTTAGTTCAACTGGTAAAGTCTTTAATGGTTGAATAAGAGATCTGGGGTTCAATCTCCGCCTACACCAAAAAACCGATTGATGTCTTGGTCTGATAATAAAAAAGCTATCATCAAGAGCAGACCCCATAAGTTGAAACTCCCTCTAAAAAAAAAGTGTATTGTTCTATTCAACTGTTGGCATCCCTTAACTAGTCCAAAAAATGGTGTTGTCTCGGGTCCTTAACCTTAATTCTCCAATGCCCATCAGGAGAACTAGCTCTCCTAGCTATCCTTCTCCACTTCCTTATCCTTACATCCATTTTCTTAGTGAGTCCACAATATTGTTGCAAATTCTTTGGCATGGCATCAAACACTTGCCACCACCTCTTGTGGGCTGAGTCACTAGCAAATGGATGGTGACTCGACATGTCCCAATTACAATCATAGTCCTTGTAACACATCCATGGCTTCAACCCCAAATAATGCATTGTATAACTATCCTCTGGTATGTCATGCTTCTCATTGCTCGACCCATCGAAACTTTTGAGCTGATTGAGCTTTTTAGGCAACCGGTGCCACCATGTAAAAGCTTCATTAAGAAATCCTTGATCACCACCATTATATGACTCCAGCTTGAAACTCTTAGACATTAACTCCTTGAACATGCACAATGATGGTTCAATTACCATGACCCCAGAATTAAAAATCACCATATCATTTGGTGCAGCAGATACTTGTGGAAGAATAAAGAATTTATCTATGTTCTTTAGGACTAAAAGATCAGCATCTATAAACATAACTTTGTCATACTCTATGAGTTGCCATATGCGTAGCTTGCTGTAGTTCCACTCATTGTAGGAATCCTTTTCGGCAAATGGACTTCGGATGCGTTTGATGCGTTTGATCTTCCATCCGGCGGTTGTTAGGCCTCGGATGGACTTGGAACTAATGGAGTAATCAGCAAGGAGGACTAGGTCTTTGTTGGATTTGCTCTGAATGATGCTTTGAGCTAAGGCTATTGCGCCACAAACATAAGCTTCTGAAGAATGGAGGACTGTTACATAGGCCTCCCTTTGAAATTGTGACCTATGATTTCTCCACGTCTCATCACCTAAAAAATCAATTCTTTGAAATTGTTATATAGTTCTAAATTCTAATGTAGGATATTATTGAAATTGCTTGACAAGGGTTTTCATGTTATGAGATGTGCAATTAGACTTTTTTTTCTTTTGTTTTCTTTCAATTTTTTTTTTTTTTAATTTATATAATTCAATTGTTACAATAAGTAAAATATTAGGGATTTAGACCTTAGTTCTTTTTTTCTTTTTTGAAATAAACCTTGGTTTTTCTTATAAAAGAGACTAATCAATGATGAGCTACAAGACTATGAGCCTTTATCATATTCTTTTTATGTTTCATATATTGAACCTTACACCCATCTAATTTCCATTTCATCCTTTTACTACTTGTTGTTCAAACATTTGTGTGTAATTACAAAGAATACAAGCAATATAATTCCTTCTCTTTAAATATTTTTTTTCATACCGCAAGCGATGGTTTTTGAAGCCAATTCTACCACTGAACCGTAAGACTTTTAACCAAAAACAACAAGTAATTGACGCTCAAAATGTAGAAAACTTGTGATATTTAGGTTGCATCCATAAGCTAAGAGCCAAATTAATAAGATAAATGAAACTCTGTATAATGAGAAATATCAATATGTACAAATGGGCTTTTTATTTTATTGTTCCTATATATTGAAATTATAGAATCTTGTTGTTATACCACACTTTTAAATGTCTCGTTATACTGAGTTTGCTTTTATGTCGCTTACCCCCCACCCCACCCCAAAAAAAAAAAAAAAAAAAAAACTAGTATGAAAATGTCAATCCTGCAGGTGTACTAAAAGTCTAAAACGCACCAACCCAATTTGCTTTTTCCAAAATATTGCCGAGATGGTCAATCCCTTAATAATATCTTACTAATTTAATTACAATATTTATTATTTAGAACTCAATAATTATTATTCAAGAATTTTGACCGCATGATTTCCCTTAATTAGAGTTATCATTTCTTATTCCTCATCAGCCATTACAATCCTGATAATGAAAAGAAAAATATATGCCAGAACATAGCATGTAGAATTTTGGAAAGTTTGGCAGGTTAATTATTAATTATGGACAAAAAAAGTTTCCTTAATTGTCTAGAAATTTTTTGTAAACAAACTAATCTCCTCAATGAAACTTATAATAAAAAAAAAAAAAAGTAATAGAAATTATGTCATGTCTTTCTTATTGGCATATCAACAGAACTACACAAAGAAATTCTGATTAAACTAAAACTCACCGGTTTGTGCATAATTAGGAGCAAGTTGGCATGACCCAAAAGGCATGATTACTTTCTGCTTCAGTCTCCTCATATTAGGCTTATACACCCAATGATCCTCTTGATGCATCACAAGATCATCACATCTGAAAATCTCCACCATTGGCTCACAAGACCCGATGAACACAACGTACACCGTCCGCTTAACATCAAGACTAATCCATCCATTGCTTACCACCAAATTAGCCACCACTAAATTGACTTGTAACCTAAACACATCCCTAATCCCTTTATTCTCCTTAGCCCTATCACATGGAACCTTAGCTATTACTAAATCAAGGTCCTCATAATCCTCCACCCTCGGCAACGGTATCTCCGGGCACTTGGGTGGAGCCCATTTCTCATCTTCATCAATCCATTCAGGGAAGAAGTCATTCCATGTCAAATTCTTGGACACATGATCAAACCCTACCTTGACAGTTTCAGTGTTTGACTTTGATAATCCAAGTAATCTATATGTAGCTTCTATTCTATCACCTACATTAACCAAACCAACTTTAACTTTCTTACCCTTGAATTCTTTTGCAATAAGATTGAACCCACTTGATATCTTGGCCTGATGATGTTGAAGTGCACGAGTGTTAACAAGGTTTGGCTTTGGTCTAAAGGATAACACAACGAAAAAGAGGGAGAATGAGAGGAAGAGGACAAAGAAAATGAAGGGTTTTGGTTTAGAAGAAGAGGTTTTGGAAGCCATTGATTGAGCTCCCCACGTCTTGGTGTGGTGGTGGTGTAAGTGGGAGAGAGAGCTTTGAAGGTGCATTTATATCTGAAATGGATTTGTAAGGAAGGTTTGCATGGACGCAACTTGTTCTTGTCATCTTTGGCTCTTTGTTTACTTATTTGGTGTTATCCACACCCTGTGACAGCCTATTATTCCTTGACTTTTATGTCTAACTCTAAATATATTTTATTTTATTCTTTCAAGTTAGGTTGTGACATACCTTCTCAAAAAAAAAGTTAGGTTATGACATGGTTACACAACCTTGACAACCTTGAGGATTTATATTGGTTGGAGGATTCTCCTTCACCTGCCTTGACAACCTTATGTCATGATGCTTCACTATTATAATTGAATGAAAGTTTCTTTCTAAAAAAAAAAGGTTAGGTTGTGAATTGGTCAAATAGGCTAACGTCTAAGTTTGATATTATGTTTCAGTTTCGCTTTCATGATTTCATCAAAAAAAAAATCATGATTTCATCAAGTCACATGAGTCGCATTCTTTTATATATATATATAAAAAAAAAAAAAAAAAATCACATGAATGACATGATAACACATATATTTTTCCCCTCATTTTTTTGTCATTGTAATAAATAGGCAGTAATAATATTACACATAACCCAAAAAAAAAAAATTGTAAACGCGCGTAAATTTGTCTTATATTCAATAATATACTCATGAGATATTGAACAATAATTCCACCTAGTACATGCACCCCCCAAATTGTTGGAAATATCATTGAAAAAACCCATATGAAGATCGGATATTTTGATTATTAAAATGCCAAAGACAATGTTTTGCCATTGGCTAATGATTTGGCTGATGGTTTATTACCAACAGACCAACTATTTAATTTAATTTTTTTTTTTAAGAAACTTTTTAGTTCCATTGTAGCAAATGTATTAGTATTATTTTTTTAAAACTTTCTGATATATTGCGTGATGAATCGAGCATTTTGAAATAATTTTTAAGAAATTATATTATGATCCATGTAAAATACTTATTATGTGTTATAATATTTTGATAATCAAAACTTCGATTATATATAACATGTCATTAGAAAGAGAGGATTTTTAATAATAATAACTAATTGAGAAAATTAATAATTATTTAATTATTTCTACTAATTAATTAAAGGTACAATTATTTCTTATTTTCTTGATTGCATAAAACTAAATTTGCTTTTATTTTCTATTGTACTTTGTTTCAATTGTTGCTAAAGCAACGCAATTTGAACAAATATGTTATTTTACAAATCAATTGTTTCATATATAAATCTTATAAAAATTCAATTTGCATAAATAATTAGTGCACTACATATAAATAACTAATACATAGAAATAATTTCACGTACCATATTAATACTTTGTTTACCTATATAGCACAAATTTAAACTACATCATTAGTATTTGTTCCATATAGTTAAAATACAAGGAATTAGAAAATGTAAATTATTGAGATAATATAATGAATTAATAATAAATAAATAAATTATTTTCGCGAATTTAGAAATGTAGGGATAAGGGCCCAAAATCATATATTGGGCCTTGGGCCTTGGCCGAGAGCGTTGATTAGTCCGAGGACTAATAAACAATAGTAAGAGTGTTAAGCTCAAAGTCCCATAAGTAACATGCAGACAGAAAGGTTGGGAAAGGTGGTCTGAGAAGGTTCGTCTCCTCGGATAGACGAAGCACAGACCGAATGCATATCCCATCACTCAAAGTGACCCTACAGGAAACTTCACTGATAGGGGCGTGCATTACAAACGTACTGAAAGAATGGGAGCCAGGAAATATCTAAGATCCAAAAGCAGTTGCAGAGCATTCAATGCGGTGACAGTATTTCTGGCCGCATTTATGTGAAGAAGACCCCTGAATAGTGCTGCCTTAGCTATCCCAACTCACAGAGGGCCAGAAAGGGTGCCCGATGCGACAAGCACTCAAGTAGTGGCCTGGATGATCAACAAATGGAGGACCAAGATCATTTAAAGGGAGATATATAATATAAGGGACCCTTGACAAAAAGAGGATCGAAAAAAAGAGGGAAAAACACTGCAGCAATCTAGAATAGAACTTGTAACCCAACTTGAGTATTAATATAGAAGAATCAATCTCCTCGGACTTGGCCGAGGACTATTTTCTCAAGACTAAACTTGTCTATTTTCTTTCTCTTGTCATCAAGATCTACCTTATTGGTTAACTAACTCACTGAAGCCCAGTTCTTCAATCCATTCTCTATAAATTTATTGTTTTGGGCTTTTTGAGTCTAAGTCCATCCGTCTTTTGAGCCAAGGACCCGAATCAAGTCCTTACAAGAAATACTTAACAAATTCAATTAATTCATTCATGCAATCAATTTGTATACTTTTGATATTATGTATTATTCAATTTGCTTTTCTTTCTTTTTTTTTGATATTTTTGTTTCAATTGTTACCAAAGCAACATGAAGAAGAATTAATGTTAAGTTCCAATGGATGTAGCTTCATCGATTTGAGTCTTTATAAAAGTGGGATGTTAGGACTCTCTCTTTAATTATAAAAAATAAAATAAAAAATAAAAAAAACTTTAGGATTAAGAAAAAAAGGAGACTCCTGTTAGGACTCTCTTTTATATATATAAAGACTTGAAATTTACAACTTGTGTTTCACCGCTAAATTTGGTGCATGGGCATTGGGTTTTTATGGAGGAGTGTATGGAATTGTTAATCGAGGCAGTATCCATGAGGGTGACCATCAATTGGAGAGTGTTTCCTCTCTTGACCTTTCGAATAGATGTATTCACAATTTGATCAGTAAGGTTCAGGCAGTATTTCCTTCACGTGATTCTTCTTTGTTTATATGCTTTATTTTATCAGCAACTACTAAGTAGATAACATGAAATCGCGCTAACGATTCAATCAAAAGATCTGGACTTTTAATGGAGATTCTAATATGGGCTTGGATCTCTGGTTTGATCGTGGATTTTGATACGGGTTTTCAATAGGGTTTCTAATGTAAGTTTCTTATATTGTGATGGTTAAGTTATTTGTGATAGGCTACGAATGTATTGACCCCTTGTGATAAATTAACCAATTGATTTAGCCAAGTTAATTAATTAATTCAATTAACATGCAAAACGCGTGGTAACACAAACAAATCATCAATTAACTAAATGCAACGGAAATTAAATTGACACAGTGATTTGTTTACAATTGGAGAAAATCTACACAATAAAAACCTCACCGGATGATTTTAAGGTCACCACTCCCGATAATCTACTATTATCAAAACAAACGGTTACAAGTAAAGGAATCTTAGTACCTTATACCAACCTACAATTGAACCCTTACCTCAATACCCAATTGGACTTGTTCTGTAGTGACAATCTCTCATTTTCAATGCACGGCTCCCAGTACGTAACTAACCAATATATGCGCGGATCCCAGTACACGACTTAATCACCAACTTGAGAAAGATGTTGGCTGCAAAGTTCTTCAGTTCATCACACGATGAAGATCAAGAAGCTCCTTGGTCACAAAACCCTACGGTGTACAAACACAGCAGCTTCTTCAATAGAAAGATGAACGAGGGCAAATTCTGTCTCCGGTCACAATTTGCCTAAACACAACTTTGCTTCACACTCGCGCAACCTTTGACGGCCCTCAAAACAATCCTTATATATATTTAGGATTGTGAGAAAATGAAGCCCAAACATATACACACGGATTGGATTCAAAACAGAACTGAAAATCTATTTTTCATAAATCTCGACAGATAGAGTATTTGTCGAGCTAGCTGTCGAGTTTCGGGCTTCAGCAGCTTTTTAAACCTTGATAGATGCTAGCTGTTGACCTTTAAAATCCAGCACTTCTTCACTTGTTTCTTAGACAGATTTGCATGGCTTTAACACTTGATCTTGAAATCTTGTTCATTGAAGCATTAAACATATCCTAGAGCTACCCAATTACAAGTAAAGTGCATTTTGTCAAAGGATTAGCCAATTCTAAATTGACATATGTTTCTAACATCAAATCACATATGTCCTAACAATCTCCCCCTTTGGCAATCCGTGACAAAACCACAACAAACAAATGAACATATGAGAGAAGTCATAAATCACTCAACTCATACTCACTTGTTAAATATAATAAAATCTATCCTAACACAAACTCTTGAAAAACTTTGCAAGAAGAGAGTTTATAGCAAGAAGATTTTGACAACCTGTATTTCTGAAACACTTTAAACAAAACTCATTAAGGCATCTTAGTGTGAAACAGAAATATAAGATTGCATACATTATATAAGAAGCATGTGTATAAAGAGAGAAAAGAAACAAAACATGTAAAGATAGGTGAAAGAAAGTAATAACAACCTCAATATATATATCAACATAAGTATAAGATGTGTTATTACTAAGTGGTCACAAGACCAATGTACAAGAGATAATGTATCTAAAATAGAAAGAAAAGAAAAGATACAAAAATCCTCACTACATCCCTCGTATACACTCCCCCTATCACAAAAAGACTCCATCCGTGGCCGTGGTCGTGATGCAGAAGCGGAGGTGGATGGAGCGGTGGAAGCAGGAGGAGTTGTTGTCTCTGTCCGTGGTCGCCTCGGTCAAAGCTGAGCCTCACTCCGTCTAACGGTAGCCCCATCTTTGGCACCTATGACCAAGAAATGAGGGGACGCAAGATAAGAGACAGAAAAATGGCGAAGGATCCGCGTGATAGCCGAAGGAAAAATGAGCATATCATGGGTCGCCGTATCCCTATAGACATCTGTAAGTGAAAGAATGAAGTGAAAAAGGAAGTTGATAAAGATATCCTCTAAGAGGGACAACAAAAATCGAGCACGAGGCTCTATGATAGTGTTATAGTGAGGCAAAGGATGGAGAATGAATGTTATCACCATGTTAAGGAACCTCGGACCTTTTGCAAAACCCGAGCAAAGGGTGTTTTGACAATCACCCTAAGAAGAAGGCGTCTCATAGAATAGAGATGAGAGTTCGTCTTTGGACACAGTTCGCAAACGATTGCAACCAGGGTAGTCCGGAGTGACTACAATGCGCGTACCCCGAACGCGAGTGAAGAAGTAAGGTACAGAAGTATCGATTCCGTGCATATTGGAGTAAAACTTATGTATGATAGCGGAAGAGCACGTGACTGGGATGCCACACAGTGATTCCCAACCCCGACTGTAGATGACAGTGGGAAGGTCAGTATCGAAAAAATCCGATAGAATGACTTGGCATTCCGAATGAATGCCGCGTCATGAAAAGTTCTCCGAGAAGTCCAACTTGGCCTTCTCATCACGGAACCTGACATGGGAGGGAGTAGGATCAGAGGAAGATGCCCCAGAACGAAGAGGGTTCTGGGACGGAGTAGATTTGCGTTTAGGTGCCATAGAGCAGACTAACGTAAGAAAAAGAGAAAGAGAGAGAGACACGCAAAAAAGCACCAAAGCAGCAATATATAAAAATATAAAGAAATGAAGGTACGTATGCATGAAAATGCATGAACATGTGATATGCAAACTTAAAGACATCATAGGCTCAACCCAATCCAAACCTAACAGCACACAATCATTGTAATAAAGTAAACACACATCTAAATGCATGAAACATTGTTATAATGCAAATGTGATGCAATGCATGATGTTTTAAAGCCAATTGAACAAAAACCCATCCCAAAATTTTAACAAAAACTCAAAAGTTTTGAAAAAATCTCAAAAAATTTTAAAAACCCCAAAAGTTAGGTCAAAGATCATGAAATGCATGATAAAGAGGGAGAAAGTGTCATACTAGATGAGGAACAAAGATCTTGAGATCGAAAATGAAGTGAGGAAGATGAAAAGATTGAGTTTTGGATGTTTGGGAGAAGGAGAGAAACTTTTCTGTCGAGAGAGATCGGGGAGAAATGGAACGGAAATCACGAGGATCCTATTTATAGGAAATCTTAGTTTCTCGATGGATCAAGAGGTATCGAAAATTAAAAAGGCGCTTTTTAGCTATTGAAGAGCTATCGAGGATCTAACGAAAGGTGTCCACAGCAAAGATTCTCGATGGGTCGAGGTAGCTATCAAAAAGCTATCGAGAATGTGATAAAAAGCAGCTGAAGGGTCTCGATAGATAGCATAGCTGTCAAGAGGTATAGAGAAGCTATCGAGATTGCTTAAAAACAGTTTTTCAAGAAGAGAAAAACACAGATATGAATGCAATCAAACATGCTACTCAACCAAAAATCCAAACAACATTTTAAACTCTCAAAAACATCTCTCAACAAGAAAAATATCAAGCATATAGATCCAAAACACCCACACACACTAAACATGTCTAACCACTTTTATATTTCAAAAACAAGTTAAGACAGTTTAGTGAGCATATATTAACACATGTATTCCTTGTGATGGCCAAATCACATTGTACCTGCACATGTATCAAAAGTAGCAAAGAATTTTGCGTGCTGTGTGTGAAAAACATCGCAAGATTGCACAAGTGTCTACATGTTATGACGATTTGAGATATGAGAAAATCACTTTAACTCACACACAGCCATAACTGTTTGATGAGGATTATCACCTTCAAAGTACATCCTATAACTTCCACATCTCCTAGAATACACGCTTGCAATCATATATAAAGCATTTGATTCTTTTTGCTTTTTATTTTTCCTTGCATATTTTCTTTTAAGCAAACCATGCTGGGCATATAAGAGACAGAAAAGAAATACCCAATGATGTTAAGCATTTGACATTCCACTTTTGCTATGCCGAAGCATACAAATGTCATTTCATGATTGGCGGGCAATAGTGGTGAGATGGTTATTTATGCCTTTCTCTTAGGATTTTCTAGTCCTTCCCATCAAAAAGAGTGATATGAGTGTTAAGTATAAGAGATTACTCAATCTTACTCATCACAAACATGAGCCACAAAGCTCACTTGCTTAGTTGTGCATAGAAATGCTCATCTAAGTTACAAAAAATACAAAGTTAAGAAAACTTTGTTTCAATGGCCATCCAAGGTACACAAGTACCAATGTACACAAACATACACTGTTTTTGTATTTTTCTGATTTTTCAAATTTTTTTTTTTTTTTTATATGAAAAACAAAATAAAGCAAAAACTGAAAAAGAAAACAAACAAAAACATGTTAAACAAAGCAATGCATAAAACTAGATGCAAATGCATAAGGAAAGAGGAAGAGAAGAAGAGATCAATCCATGGAGATAACACCAATGTTTTGGCGAAGGAATTCAAACCATTTGCTATCAAGAGGTTTGGTAAACAAATCTGCCTTCTGATCATTAGTGTGAACGAATTCAAGAGTAAGAGTACCATCTTCGACAAGCTCCCGAATGAAGTGATGTTGAATCTCTATGTGTTTAGTTTGAGAATGTTGAACCGGATTCTTAAAGATGTTTATGGCACTGGTATTGTCGCAGTAGATGGTAAGATGTTCTTGACAAATACCATAATCATGGAAGAGTTTTTGCATCCATAGAAGTTGGGTGCAACAGCTACCGGCAGCGATGTACTCAGCTTCTGCAGTGGATAAAGAGATGGAATTCTGCTTTTTGCTCATCTAGGAGACAAGATTATTACTCACATAGAAACAACCCCCTGATGTATTCTTTCTATAATCAGCATTCCCAACCCAGTCAATGTCAGAATACCCAACTAAGACATCATTTATATCTTTACTGTACCACACACCAAAGTCAGCAGTGGTTTTGACATACTTTATGATTCTTTCTAAAGCAATCATATGAGACTTTTCGGGATTAGCTTGATATCTAGCACACACTCACACACTGTAACTAATATCAAGTCTACTAGCAGTAAAGTAAAGAAGACTACCTATCATACTTCTATAAAGAGATGAATCATACTTTTTCCTAACAAGTCAACAGTGAGTTTAACATTTGGGCTCATAGGAGTTCTAACAGAACTAGCAGATTCCAAACCAAACTTCTTCACAAGATTTCTAGCATATTTAGATTGAGATAGGAATATACCTGAATCTTGTTGACGAATCTGCAAGCCAAGGAAGTGAGTCAGCTCTCCAATCATGCTCATCTCAAACTCGCCCTACATGAGTTTTGAGAAACTATGAGCAAGTTTATCCTTAGTCGACCCAAAGATGATATCATTAACATAGACTTGAGTAACTATCAACTCGCCGTCTTCCCTTTTGATGGAAAGAGTTTGATTAGCTTTTCCTCTCGTGAACCCATATGACACCAAGTATTATGTGAGCCGATCATACCAAGCTCTAGGGGCTTGCTTCAAACCATAAAGAGCCTTCTTGAGGTACAACACATGATCCGGAAAGTATGGATCAATGAATCCTTTTGGTTGAGCCACATAGACATTTTCTTTAAGGAACCCATTCAAGAAAGCAGTCTTTATGTCCATTTGGTAAATCTTGAACTTCAAGTGACATGCTAGGGCTAAGAGAATTCTAATGGACTCCATACGGGCTATTGGAGCAAATGTCTCATCATAATCTACCCCTTCCATTTGAGAATATCCTTGAGCTATAAGACGAGCCTTGTTGCGGATCACATTACCCTCCTCATCAGTCTTATTACAGAATATCCACTTTATGCCGATGATGTGCTCACCCTCCGATCTAGGTACTAGAGTCCAAACATCATTCCTCTGAAACTGAAGTAGTTCATCATGCATAGCTTCAACCCAGCTTTCATCCTGAAGTGCTTCCTCAACTCTAGTGGGTTCAACCTATGACAAGTAACAAGAATAAGACACAAAGTTAGCAACACATTTATCAACTGTACGCTTCCTTAGTGTAAGTTCATTCATGTTTCCCATAATAACTTCAAGAGGATGATTCAATTTGATCCTGGAGGAAGGTCCTTTCTCTTCATAGGATTCAGAATCAAGTGAAGCAGATATATCTGCTGAATCTTCTACAACACTGGGAGTACCGGGAGTACTTGGAGATGCGGGCTTTTGTTCAACAATTTCTTGAATTTCCCTAAGCTCGAGAGGAAGAATTTCTTTAGGGATTTCCTTACTGAACTTCTCAGAACCGGAGTCTGAAGATTCATCAATAACAACATTCACTGTTTCCATCACCTTTATGGTTCTTTTGTTGTATACCCGATAAGCCTTGCTTATAGAGGAGTATCCCAAAAATATTCCTTCATTGTTGCGGGAGTCAAATTTTCCCACATTCTCTCTATCCTTGAGAATGAAACAAGTACTTCCAAAAATTCCGAAATACTTCATATTTGGCTTCCTTCCCTTCCATAACTCATATGGAGTCTTCTTGGTACCTGGTCTAAAGTACACCATATTAACTGTATGACATGTAGTGTTAATGACTTCTCCCCACAAGTTTCTAGTCGCATCCTTGTTGTGCAACATGGCTCTAGCCATCTCTTGAATAACTCTGTTCTTTCAATCTACTACACCATTCTGTTGATGAGTAATAGAAGCTGAGAATTTTTGAGATATACCTGATCTCGTGCAAAAGGACTCCATATATGAGTTCTCGAATTCCTTATCATGATCACTTCAAATCCGATCAATCTTCAAGCCCTTCTCATTCTGCAATCTTGTGCACAAGGCTTCAATGTGCTCAGGAGCATCAGACTTGGATCGTAGAAGTATGACCCAAGTGTATCTAGTGAAGTCATCTACCACAACCATGATGTATCTCTTTCCACCAAGAGACTTGGTTCCAGTTGGACCCATAAGATCCAGATGTAGTAACTCCAATGGTCTGGATGTGGCAGATGTTTGAGTGCCCGAATATTTAGCTTTTGTCTGTTTCCCAAGCTAACATAGTCCACACACCACATTGCTCACTCTACTGAGCTTTGGTATCCCCAAAACTGACTCATGTTTAGATACAATTGAAAGATGTTTGTAACTAGCATGTCTCATCCTTTGGTGCCATAGATCTTCATTTGGTAAACGAATGTTATTGCACACAATATCAGCGTTAGGAACCAAGCCATAACAATTATCTAGAGTGCGAACACCACTTATGAGTTTCTTTCCAAACTCATCCATGACAAGGCATTTTCCCTTTGAGAATAGTACTATAAAGTCTTGATCACATATCTGACTTATGCTCAACAGGTTCACTCTCATACCTTCTACATATAGAACATTTGCAATGTCTGGCAGTCCAAGTAGAGAGATGATTCTCTTTCCTTTAATCTGTGATTTGCTCCCATCGCCAAAAGTAACATTACCACCTTTCTTAGACTCGAAAACCTTGAAGAGAGATCGGTCTCCAATCTTGATCACATATCTGACTTATGCTCAACAGGTTCACTTTCATACCTTCTACATATAGAACATTTGCAATGTCTGGCAGTCCAAGTAGAGAGATGATTCTCTTTCCTTTAATCTGTGATTTGCTCCCATCGCCAAAAGTAACATTACCACCTTTCTTAGACTCGAAAACCTTGAAGAGAGATCGGTCTCCAATCATGTGTCTAGAGCGATCGATGTCAAGGTACCACAAACACGTGTCCATAACCTTGAATGCGGACTTCATCATGAAGCACACTTTGTGCTTAGATGACAGATCAGTGGGAATGATGTTTTCTCTCATCTGCCTTTTATGAACTAAACCTTTAACTTTCACTTTTCTTAGACGAACTCCTTTGCACATTTTCATTCTAAGACAGTCTAGTTTTTTCTTTTTCATGCTAAGATCTTTTCCAATAGTCATCATAATAGAATTCAAATAACTTTTAGACTTGCATTTTCTGATACACTCAAACAAGTAGAGATTAGAAAAACAAGATGTATTTGAAAACAAAGATCTCTTCAAGCCGGTTGCAACCATGACAACAAGGGTTAATGGATCACACAACAAAAATTAACACCTAATCAGAGTGTGCTTGCTTTGACACCACTTGATAGGCCAAGAATGTATTGACCCCTTGTGATAAATTAACCAATTGATTTAGCCAAGTTAATTAATTAATTCAATTAATATGCAAAACGTGTGGTAGCACAAACAAATCACCAATTAACTAAATGCAGTGGAAATTAAATTAACACGGTGATTTGTTTACAAATGGGGAAAACCTACACGGCAAAAACCCCACTGGGTGATTTTAAAGTCACCACTCCCGAGAATCCATTATTATCAAAACAAGCGGTTATAAGTAAAGGAATCCCAGTACCTTATACCAACCTGCAGTTGAACCCTTAACCCAATACACAGTTGGACTTATTCTGTAGTTACAATCTCTCATTTTCAATGCATGGCTCCAGTACGTGACTAACCAATATATGTGCGGATCCTAGTACGCGACTTAATCACCAACTTGAGAAAGATATTGGCTGCAAAGTTCTTCAGTTCATCACACGATAAAGATCAAGAAGTTCATTGGTCACAAAACCCTATGGTGTACAAACACAGCAGCTTCTTCAATAGAAAGATGAACTAGGGCAAATTCTGTCTCCAGTCACAATTTGCATGAATACAACTTTGCTTCACACTTGCGCAACCTTTGACGGCCCTCAAAACAGTCCTTATATATGTAGGGTTGTGAGAAAAGAAAACTCAAACATATACAAACAAATTGGATTTAAAACAGAACTGAAAATCTATTTTTCATAAATCTCAATAGATAGAGTATCTATCGAGCTAGCTGTCAAGTTTTGGGCTTCAGCAGCTTTTTAAACCTTGATAGATGCTAGCTGTCGAGTTTTAAAATCCAGCACTTCTTCACTTGTTTCTTGGACAGATTTGCATTGCTTTAACACTTGATCTTGAAACCTTGTTCCTTGAAGTATTAAACATATCCTAGATCTACCTAATTACAAGTAAAGTGCATTTTGTAAAAGGATTAGTCAATTCTAAATTGACATATGTTCCTAACATCAAATCACATATGTCCTAACAATTTGGATCTAAAGTTAGATCATATGGATGATATTGATAATGGTTTAATCATAGTTGACATTGGTATATGCGGTGGGTGTTGGCCAATTTTCTTTAATCTTTGGTGGCTGATTTTCTTCCATCCTTGGTATATTGTTTATGCGGTGATTTTCTTTAATCTTTGGTAGTTTTTTTTTTTTTTTTTTTTTTTTTTTTTTGAGAGGCAATTCTTTGGTAGTTAATGTTGTATTAGAAGAGATGGGAGTGCATTAGAAAGAGAGTTTTTGATCGGGTTTTGTTTTTAGGGAGAAGGAGAGTGTTTTTTTTTTTTTTTTTTTAATTTCTAATCAAAATTTTTTATTTATTTATTTAAATAATGCTGATGTGTAAAAATGTGGGAGCTCTAAAAAAAGTCAAAGGCACATTAGCCACATATTCAACAAGACATAAATTCAAGTAATACATTTTTTTCTCTTTTTATTTATATTTAATACCTGCAGACTAGGCTACAATAAAGTTCCTCATGTTATAAATATAAATATGATGAGTTAGGTAGTCGGATTAGGGTTTGATCAAGTAAAGAAGTTTTATTTTTATTTTTTTTTATTATAAGTATTTTTTAATACGAAAGTTAAGAAAATTTGTTTGGTTGTATAAGAATAAGAAATAGTGAAAAAAAAGAGTTTTAATAACTTTTGTATCAATCTAAACAAGAAAGTTTAAAAAAAAAATTTCATTCGTAATCCTTAGAGTTATTGTGATTTTTTATTTAACTTTTTTTTTTTTAAATACATAACGCACGTTTGTTTTTCAACATGTTCATACTAGCCACACTTCTTCTCAAGCTACAGTTTCAGCCGTTCATACTTTCTCCTTTTTTAGCTCTCCTTCTCTGGTTGCTACATTTGAGAAATCAAATCAAGGTTAGGCCTTTTCTATTTGCTAAATTTTTCTATTTGGATATAATATATTCAATCAAAACTCTATCTCCTAATTGTATCCTTTTATGAGGATATAACCAAGTGTGTTGTTTATAAATTACCATTGTTTTTTTTCTTTCTTTTTTATTTATTTTTAATGTTAAGGTAGTCTTAAATTTGTGGTTGAAATTAGTTTTTCTTTCTTCTTCTTCTAATCTGTGTGGGAGTATCTTCAGAGGGTGGATTTCCTTAAAAGCTAGCCCGGTTCTTAAAAACCAATTGATTATACTAAATTACAAAAAAACAACGTTCTAATTCCATGGGTAGTCATAATTTTTTCCTATTTGCAGAAATACTGAAAACCCCTAAAATTAATTTGGGGTTTAGGCTCTTATTGAAAATTTGAAATTGGATTTCCTTTAAGCTCATATTCCATGTTAATTACAATTTAGAGGTGCATGATGTTTAAAATGCAGTCACACATTTGTTTTATTTCTGTTACTAGAAATATATGTGATTTTAAATTTAACTATCCCGTGCATCGCACGGGTTAGCGACTAGTATTACATATAAGGATAGTCGGAACTCATGGCCCACTTTTTTTGATAGATCACTAACTGGAAATTTAGAAACATGAAAATCTCGTCTAGAGTTTTATAGTTCAATGGCTCTCATCTCCTTTATTAGGAGATCTAGGAGAATCTTCCTTTCATTATGATAATTATCAAGTTATTAAAATATAAATAAATAAATAAGAGCCTAGGAGAATCTCACCCCTCTTATCGTCTTAGTGTTCATTTTTCATTAACTTATTTGAATTTTTTTTCACTAAAAAAAATTGAAATTTTATTGATTGCTCTTGGTTAAATTATGATTGTATCTAATTTTTTTTAAATAATTTTTAAAAGCTGTACATAAAAAAAAAATAAAAAAAAAATAAATGAAAAAATTGATGACAAATCAACTTTATTAGCAACACGCCACCTCATTAGACATTAAGGCATGATAAAATGCCTCCCTCAAGCATTGTCCCACTTTTGTTCTGCATAAAATTTTCCCAAACTCCAAAATGAAGAAAGGTGATGATGATGAGACTCATAATCATACCCGATATTGTTAACATTTCTAAGTGCAAAGTAAATTGGAATTTTTTTTTTTTTAAGTGTCATATGGAAAATTTTATTTTATTTTATTTTTTTGTGGAGGCTGTAGATCTGTGTTGAGAGTTTAGACTTGGGCTTATCAACTAATAATCAGAAGATTATTCCCTCCCATTTTATAAACATCTATTTATAGTTCAAAGGTCAAATTGATTTAAACGTGTCTTGTAGAATCCCTCAAAATTAAAATGATTAATTAAATAGATTAGCATATTTGTCTGGTAGAATGAGAATCACAAAATATTTAAAAATTTATTAATTAAATAAATTAGCATATTGTGATCTTTAAGTAGTTCACAAAAGATAATAAATTAATGTGGGGAAATTAAATAACCAACAACAACTAGGTCACGTTCTTCTAAAAAAAAAAAACAAGTAGGTCACGTTTGGTCACAATTAGACCAAGCCACGGTCGGCATGGTTCATTCTTTATGATATTAGACCGACGGTCTATCATGCAAAGCCTTCTCTTTGTCTATGAATGATTTTTCTCATTTGCTTTTCTCTTTCCCATGTCATACTTTTCACCATTATGTGTAAAGATTTGGACAAAAAAGTGCTTAGTGGGTGTTTAGAATGGTAAAGTAGCTAGTTTTACTTCTAACTCTCTCCTAATCCTTCTCATCCCATTCCCATGGGTCCTTTTAACAAATACAAGTCATCATTTTGTTAAATTCTATAATTTGTAACTTAAACCAGTACTTTTGTTCGTCGTTAACAAAGTTAATAGACACAATATTAGGTGAGGTGTTGTTTGGTTCGTGTTGGGTGTGTATTCATTTTCTATACTCATTTTCCCTTTCTCAAATCTTGTACTTATTTTCTATTTTCAACTCATTTTATGTTTGACACAAATTTTCTTATCTACTTTTTTTTTTTTTTTTTTCACTTTTCAATTATAAATTCAACACAAACTTTGAGTTTTTTTTTTTTTTTACAAAAATGCTATTGTATACATTTTTAATGAATATGAAAATGGCAAAAAGGTGTATTCATTTTTTATATTCAAACTCACTTTTTTGAATATTGAAAATGAAAACTGAGTAAAAATAACAAAACTAAACCAGTTTTTTAGTGGCGAATCCCATTGAAAATTGAAAATGAAAACAAAATACACCGCTTTTTTTTCCAACATGCTTTCTACTTTATCTGAAAAGTCTGAAGAGAGTAGCTTTAAAAAAAACTACATTCTTTTGTTTGAAACTTGAAAGAAAATATATTAAAATGGTGTTCCTCTAAAAATCTAGATTTTCCTAGGAAGATTAACATTATGGGGCAAATAGAGGGTGCCAATAAGTTATATCACTTATTTGAAGGCACCTTAGCCCAATAGTTAATTGTTATTACCATATATATGCAGAGGACATTCTGGCTAGGTTCAATCAAATTATTTGAACTACACAAAATGAAACAAAACCCACTCAAAAGAAAAAGAGTTGTGCCACACTGCCTCATACCAAATCAAATTTAGTTCCATTATCTTCCTTTAATATCTAGTTATCCTTTTTCTTTATCCTTGTACACTTGTGGTCCCTCCAACAAATTTCTGTGACTGTACCTTCCACTTTATCCTAGTGCTCCAATTGTATCTATCTCTAATTAGCATCTATATATATATATTTTTTTTTCTTTGTGCTGCATATATACCTTAGTATATACCAACATTATAGTTCCCCTTGATTCTCTAAGAAACTTGAGAGCTTGAATGATACATTATTACTGGCCAATTGGCCTAACAAGAATAAAATTCTTTAATCTCTTAAGCTGTATATGTATATTCCTTGGTGAATAGTGGCTTAATCTCAAAGAAAAGAATCTCATTTTGATAAAGCAACTTCACATTTGTGACTACAATTATTAAGAATAAGTGGACCTTGGCAGAGCCATGCTATTCCAAAGAATTTGTTCTGGCTGGAAAGCATGCATCAAGGTTAGCCCTATCCCTAACATAAGATTAAGCTCAATTTATTGAGTTTATTAAAATGATGCATAAAGTTTACAAATAAGTTATTATTTTTGTGTTCATATATATTTCATCTCTAATTAGATATAGCAACAATGGCACTCAAAAGTGAGGCTGTTGGATCAGAAATCTGTGCATCTTTAGGATTGGATAAATATGAAAATGGGGTTTCAGGAACTCCCAGAGTTCTTTTAATTCTTTCTTCTGTTCTTGAGAGAACCATTTCAAAGAATGAAAAGCTATTGAAGGTGTCAAAGAAGAAGGATGTTGTTACCATCTTCCATGGTATGAAGGCACCAATCTTAAGCATTCAACAGTATGTTGAGCGCATTTTCAAGTACTCCAAATGCAGCCCTTCTTGCTTTGTTGTTGCATACATATACATCGAAAAATTCCTCCAACGCACGGATGCTTATCTTACTCCCCTCAATGTTCATCGGATTCTAATAACAAGCATTATGGTTGCTGCAAAGTTCATGGATGATGAGTAAGTACTCCTATCACATAACCAAATTAGATGCAGCAATGTTTTTATGAACTCCATGCTGCTTCTTTTTTTCTGTCACAACGTCCTCTTTTGTAGCATTCATGGTTTGATTTAGTTTCTTTATGTAATTGGCAGCATATATCAGAATTCATTCATGAATTACTCACTGAAATGCAGGTGTCATGAGAACGCCTACTATGCCAAAGTGGGTGGCATAAGCACCGCAGAACTGAACAGCTTGGAGTTGAACTTTTTGTTCAATTTGGATTTTAGACTTTTTGTTACCCCTGAGGTCTTTGGGAAATACTGTCTCCAGCTTGAAAAGGAAGGTCTTCGCAACCGAATTAACCTGCTGGACTAATTCCTGGGGATTAAATGTAGAGTAGCCTAACATATATGAAACTGTATGTGCACCCAAACTGGCAGGCTCCAGCTACAAAGGCATATGATACTCACAATGCTATGTCTTATTTCTCGCTCCCTTTTTGTTCTTTTGGCAATGTAGTTAAATGAAGCATAATTTAGAGCATAGCCTTGGCTTGAGCTAATCCGCCCCTGGTCTCTATGTATGCGGCCAGAAGTGAGCAGGAAATTTGGCTACTGAGGTTTCGCCAAACCAAATCAATGACAAAAGAAAAAATAGTAATAAATGCCTTGGTGCTTGTTTCTGCTTTGGTGTTCTCTGTCAATATTTTGTTTGTTTTGTCATTTTCACGATTAACATCAATTTTGCTCTTTGATGACTATGAAACCCAAAGATCTAATTTGTTGATTCTGAATCAAAGAAAATTGCCATCAATATGTGGAGATGTCTCAGATTATGTTGCCCTCAGTGTTTTACCTGAAAAGATGCATCAGTTTCCGAACCTTATATTTGAGTTACGAAAAGAACATAGAAAAGAAAAGAATTTGTAAAAGTATGCTAAAAGAAATCTAATTTCTGAAGTAACATTTTCCTTTCCTTTTTAACAAAAACCAAGAGTGTCTCATGGCAAACACCAGAAACGGGATGCCCTTTTTACTCTCTCTCTCTCTCTCTCTCTCTCTCTCCTATTTTTTCCAGATGGGAGTTTTAGTGTGTGTTAATAATCAATTGGCCAGCAAAAGATTCGGATGAGTTAGATTCAAGCATTGAAAGTAGAGAATTTTAAACAACCCTTCATTCAACACACCCCACCATAGGTAAGCATGTTATATTTAACTTCACCAAATATAAGAGTAACCACATTGATAAGAACACATTAACGAAAAACTGTAACAGGAAAATTAAATCATTAAACAGGTGGATATACATGGGGGACCAATTTTTGCAAAACTTTTCATATTGCGTAATTCCTACACAACTCACTCCATTGTATATTTCAGTATAAAATTTTGAAAAGCCTTCATAAAGAAGGGGGGGGGGGGGGGGGGAATACCCCACAAGGAATACGAGAATTGCAGGCAAGATATTGCCCATTAAGTATAAACCTACAAGGAACAGAAAAGAAAGAAAAATTTTAGGCTGTGATAATTTGGTAGAAATCTGCAACTTCTCTACAAATGGAACTGTCTCAAGAAACCCAACAATGTAGAAATTTGGAGAAGACAAATCGTTGCACAACCAACTGTATGCAAATTGAGGAGAGGAAGAGCTAAACTGCAATGACTGATGGAAAACTTTCATCCCTTAACCAGAAGCATTCTTCCTTGCAGCATAGACACGGTAAGCTGCCAGTCCAACAATGGCCACTGCAGCTCCAACTGTCAAAGGCACAAAATGACTTAGAAAGAAACAAATAAAAACTGAAAGCTTAACAGTGCAATTAAACTCGGGCTTATAGTCACAATAATTAGACGATGCATTAGAAACAAGAGGCAAACATACACAAGGATAAAACAAATTTTTAATCAGTAAAGCAGCAAAACCATGACATGAAAGATAAATCCGGCAAGCTTGTATAAGAGATCAAAATATGAAAAGACATGAGACATAAAATCACCAATTTCAAATTGCAAAGACTGGCATACCAGAAACAAACATAAGCGAACGGTTTATTAGACGGTGGTATTGCTTTCGACTTCTCCCAGCTTCAGTTTCAGGAATGCTCAAATGGGGGTGTTCTGCAGCACTTACAATCCTACGAAATACATTATTGAGATCACCCAACTTTGCGCTGATTGGTATAGGAGCCTCTATTCCCATGTCCTGACTAACCTAAAAAAGCAAAAGTGGCATTGAAATTTGTTAAGAATGGTTTAATGCCTAAAAGCTGCTATCAGTTTCAAAATAATCAATACAATTAATGGAATAGTGGTCAAGTGAAAAATTAAAAAGTCAAATGACAACAATCTTATTCTCATTATCATCACAAGCATCATTGTTACTGTTATTGAACATTAAAAAAAAATAATAGTCACTAATTTCATATACTTTTTTTTTTTAATTCCATAGTTACAACGGGAGATGGGGAATTTGTACCCTGGATGTCACGAACACACTAAGAGATGTCAACCAGTTGAGCTACAAGGCTCTTGGCAGTCAATAAGTTCATATATCTTTGTAGCTATGCAATGGAACATATAGTCATAGACATATCTAAATATTTAGATATAATTGTCAACCAAAGCCACAAAATACCTAAAATGAGGAAATCGTGTCCAAGTATTTCAAGTTCCAACTAGAAAATAATATAACTCAAATATATTTATAAAGTTTATTTAGATAGTTTTTATCTCCGTTGGTACTTTGTTCAAAATGTTAAATTTGAGCCACCTCTTTAACTTTTAAAACTTCAGGCCATTTGGACACTGAGTACCTATGTGCTTTTCAGATAATGAAGCAAACATTCACCACACTTCTAACTTCTCTAACCAATATTGTCTTTTTCTGCCAAAAAATGTTGTGCATGTAAGTCAAATTGCAAGCTGCAACCAATATTACTCAAAAATTGATAAAGAGCTAATTTTAAAAAGTTTGCACTGTATTATCAAGGAGAAGACCTGCAAGAACACAGACTGTAACACTGACAAGCCAACTATAAACATCAATGTCCAGAGCAAGCAAACAATAAAAACCACTAAATATAATTTGGGGAATATTAAGCTTGCATAATAGAATCTGCAGGATATTGTAATCTCGCAATAAAGTATATACCCTAGTAGAATCTTGTATGGCCATGGGAAATGAATTCAGGTCATCTTTAGCTGCAACAATGAGGCAAGGCACCTCAAAGCCAGTATCCTCACCATGACCAGCAACTTCTACCAGCAATTCAGTTGCTCTCTTCCATGATACCACATCAGAACTGCATAAGTAAAATGCATTAATTCTCAGAAACTCCGAAGTATAAATGCAAACTATAAAAATAGTACAGGTCATGAATATATATGTATTGAAATACTGTTTAGTGCAAACTTAAGTTCACCTATCAATAAAGGGGAATTCCCTATGAAATTTAGAAAATATAAAGAGCAAATAATAGCTACCCAACATTCTCATCCATAAAATTTAGTAACCCTATACTAAAACCACCATAAGATTAGTAGTAAAATTAATAGACAGCGCAAAATTGATATACAAAAGAGTAATAGAATACATGGCCCTAGATTGATATATGAAGTTTGAAAAAGTCAAACTAAACTAGATAAAAAATAACTGAATGTTTTTTTTTTTTTTGATAAGTAACGGAAAATATATATTAAAGAAGAACACAGCCCCGTACATAGGAAAAAAAAAAAAACTGAATGTTGAGTGTAAGAAAGTTGAAAAAACTAATTGTATGATCACGCACAGAGACAGTGCTATAATTCATTTCAACACTAAATATGACAATAGTTACAGGCTTTTGTTTACCTGTCATGAACAAATATTGCAATGTCACAAGTAGCCAAGGATTCTTTATCAGATAGCAATTTACTTACTCCATCTTCAGGTATCTCTTTCAACACAAGGGTCTTCTTTATTCCCTGAAGCAAATAACAAACAAATACTCAGGAAAAAGAGTGGGATATCAACAAAATTAGATACCACAGCAACTCAGAGGGCATTTAGTGACGCATGATGAATAGCACTCACCCCCGGTTGATCAACAACATTCACTGCATAACGCTCTCCAGTGCTTGAATTATAATTATCGGAAACAGGCCTGAAGTTTCGATTCATCAACAACATATGTTATATTACTTGGGGACGAAATTAAATTACTAGGACAATCAGACTTAAAAAGGATGATTCAGAAGACCTTCCAAGAAAAGAATTCAGTAATGCAGACTTTCCAGCCTTGTTGGGCCCAAAAACGAAACACTGGAAAACATTTCTGTCTGTCTGCTGCTTCTTGCGATCCAAACGCCTTCTTCTAGTCACATGGAAAGCAGACAAAGGATCGCCAGGATACCCAATGTATATAAGATTCTCCATGCTCCAAGATGGGTCTAAAAGTGTCATGAGGGACCACTGTGACCACAAACATATCTCAAAAAGTTCAGCACAAGTTACCAGAGAATCACTAAAGTTGATAGAAGTTCAAGTGTATGTATAAACATGTTAGCAAAACAGTAAAACTTCACATATGAAGAGATGGGCAAACTGAGATCTAACAAATTGGTAGATTGATTTAAAAGATTTGCAACATTGCCACCTGAACCTCCACACAAAAATGATAAAATGGGAGGGGGGCCTACCTCTGACAAAAACCCATCAAGTGATAGACCTCCAAATGCATCTTTCTCTGCTGCATCCAAATATGGGGCTTTCTCCCAAGGACTGGCAAAAGAATTTCATCAAACATTGAAAACCCTTAGCGTCTAATCATTATAGTTATTGATAAAGATGCATTGATAGCAAGATTTATGAGGATTGACTTAGTGAACATGAGGCCAAGCAGGATTTCTCTTGGTAGGGGAACATAAGACTTGTAAAAAAGTAAACTAAACCGCATAATAAATTATCTTAAGAAAACCAAACTACCTCTCAGCAGCTGTGGAAAATAATTCCTCAATTTCACGAGGTCGTAGGGCCCCATCCTATTAGGAAGAATAAACATATTGTCATGATTTTAATAAATTGGAAATCTACTAAGCTACTTGAATAATTGTAGGCTACACAGTAAGTCCTGATTGTACAAATTATACTATAAGCTAATCAACCAAATTGGAAAGACAAGTATTGAATAGAGCGCAGAATAAGACGTACTTGATTGTTGTCAAACAATTCAAAGATTCCCTTCAGATACTCGATGGCTTCATTTGTCAGCTCCACACTCTACACAAATGTAATCAACAGTAGCATTTTTTAACAAACATTATGCGCTTCACAAAAACATGCAACAGTTTCAGTTGGAAGGTTTTGAGTGAAAGGGGGGCGGGGCGGTATATGGTTTGTAAATGATTACATAACATATCCTATAAAATCATGACTAAGTGGCATGTTATAGTCAAAAAATTAAACATATTAGAACTGAAATCCATGCACATCCCCGAAGGTGGGAAATTTAGAGTGCGTTTGAATACCGCTTATTTTGCTGAAAACTGAAAACAATAAAATAATAATAATTTTTGGTTACTGTTCACACTAAAAAACACTGTTCATTTGCCTATTTGCACTGTTCATGGGACATGAACAGTGCACAAGGCGCTGGTCCCAAAAAAAAAAAAAAAAAAAAAAAAAAAAAAAGCTGAAACACAAAACGTGTGGACGTGATCCAAACGGTCACTTAGGGACCATAAGTCCTCAATGCCAAGGCCAACCAAATTCAAGAGGCACAATTTATTTGAGGTAGGGCTTATTCTAGTCCCTAATGGCCCCAGATTTGTCATACTTGACAGTTAATTACATTTCAAAGTCTAAATGCAAAAACATTTGGTGATTAATCACAAGCAAACTAGAAATCATGATTACCCCCTGATAGAGGAATCACTCTGAAGCAAACTAGAATAGGCATGAGAAAGCCTGGTCCTCCAGGTGGGATCCCAGCATACATTTAAAACGAGGGAAATTGAGGTCAAACCAATAGTATGTGTTACAACAATATTTGAAGCTCAGCCCAAGCTGAAACCCAAAAAAATGGCCAACAAGATGCCACCACTACAAAGGGGAATAATTAATACCAGAATCCACCCATTTACAAACGAGATAACCGACAAACAACTCAGATACTTGTAAAACAGGGTCTAATGAAAAAGAAAAGGAAAAAACAAGTAACAAACCAAACAGCACTAGCATAGTGGCAACTAAAATCCATCCCTAGAAACTATAAATGCACCCAAAAAAGAAAACGCATGACATTCCATGCATGCTTTGAGTGCACCAGTAGGGCTTTTTTTTTCACCATATCAACAACACTGACCAGTGATAATTAATTTAAACATAAGGATTGATATTTATTTATCAATATTTGTATATCAAGGTTCATATTAGCACGACCTGCAAACAACCTGTTTGACAGGACTCCACCACTCACAAACAATAAAATTTGTTTTGGCAAACTTTAGTTGGGCTTAAGGCTTAGTTGGGTTTATTTGAGTAAGTGATAGTTATCATAAAAATTGACAAAATAGAGCACTGAACTACCAATATTCTTGGCAATGGATCATGAAAAATCTAACTAAATTCCCTTCACTTCCAGAAACCAAATATATTATTTCAGCACATCAAATAAGCATTATAATAATTGTACTTTAACCCAAGAAAACATTACCTGATCAGGAGCTCGTTTGAAAGAAGATGGAAGCAGTTCATCTGCAAGTTTGATATCATTATTGTATCCAAATTTTCTTAGGACAGTCCATGTTGTCTCAAGACGCCCTTTTTCTATGAATAGTGCATGAAGAAAGAGGAATCCTGTCAAAGTAAGCCCACGTTCATTGACTCCTTCTGGCAATTTTTCTGCCACAACCCTCTTAACGCCTATTATTTCAGAAGGTTGTAATGGAGCATTGAAACATTTCACCTGTTTAAAAGAGATCCCTCATTAACTTTAGCAGAAAATATTAAAACTTAAATAGACGAGAAACTTGTATGCAAGTATTACAAGATCATTCTCAAATTGTCAGGAGCTGAATAATTGGACATAAAACAAATATCAAACTTGGAATTCAGGTTGCAAACAAAGGATGAACAGAAACCTGAAAATCATTCAACTCAGCATCACTGAGGGCGCCATCCCTGTCATGGTCACAAAGAATAAATATCCGCTTCAAGGCACGCACACATCGGGGCTTCAAAGTCTGTGTTTCCTGGTCAAATAGTGGACCAGTCGGATGAAGCACAGCTTTTTGTGCATAGTAGAAAACCTCAGGGATCTACAATTAGAAAATTTTCAACATTAATTTCCAAAAAATTTAGAATGATAAAGCAAAAATTACAAACAATGTTTCAGATAAACAGTCCCAAAAAAAAAGGAAGAAGATGAAGAAAAAAATAAATAGAGGTCCAACTAAATACAGGATTAATGCACTAAAGAGATCAAACATAATGTATTTTCTATTACTATAAAAAAAATCCACATAACAAGGAACCCAAATGGTCAAAAAATCTAGATATTATAGTATAATATAATTAGACTGCTACATATTGCACATATAGAACCCAATTAGATGCCTTTACAGTGGCCAAGCCACAAACCCATCATTAGCACATATCATGCATGAATACAGACAAATTAATATCGTTCCTTCTATGACAATTGAACCTAATCAACAGAAATTTGTTTACTTTGATCTCAAACCAGATTTCAAGAAACAGCATTTATCATGATCTACTGTGTCTGTATTGATTAGACTAGTTCAAAATGTCATCTTATCTTCATTACCCAAATATTAAGTTTATTTCTCAAGTTCAATCTTTTTCTTTAAGATCAGAAGAAAGTAAGTATCCAATTGTTCTTTTGCTTCTATTTGCTCTAAGAACTGGCTTCACGTTCAAACCTATTAGATTCACGTATATTCTTGGGCCACGGTTTCAGAAGAAAATTTGAAAAAATCAAAAATTGAAATTTACATTTATGCATCGTGTTAGCATGGCATTATAGTTCCATCTAATAGCAACTGATATTTTAACTTCTGATTAAAAACTGAATGCTTACACAGACAATTCTGCTTTACACAACAAATTATAGTGGTCTGAAGACCCCCAAACATTTTACCTTCTCTTAAAATATCTACCCTATACCAAAAATGTAGGAGCAAACATAATGTGGCTCTAATCACGTTTAAAACAAATCTACAATGATATATATTCCATCAGCAAGATTAGAATAGTATAAAGGATTGATGTGTTTGAACCACAAAGGAGCTCAAAAACAAAGATAGAAAAATCATTTAAAGAGAAGGGGGAAAATAAAAAGACAAACAGAAAGGAGCATCAATACATACCTGAATATGTTTAAACGCCGAACATTCAATGCAAGTTTCAATCTCCCGAAATTGTTGCATTATTGGTGACATCACCTGTTCCAGGCTCATCTGCTGGTTATCATCTCTTAAATCCAGCTTACAACCCACCACTATAACTGGGACCTTCACCTGCGCATCAAATTCCACACATCCACATCATAGACAACAAACAATCAAAATCAAAGTGGCTCCATCTATTGCTATGCCAAACAAATTTCCAAAAATCTAGATAAGCAAGAAAGCAGAAGAACTCCATTTATAACCATGCATGATTTTACAGTCAAGCATGAGGTTTCCAGAAGAGTATCTCTCTTGCCCTCTCTCTCTCTCTCTCTCTCTCTCTCTCTCTTTCTTCCTTAAAAGATGCCTTGGGATGAATCTTGCCTCAAGCAATGCATATAGAAAGAAAATTGGAAAAATATATTAAAATGAAGAATAGAGACCTCTAATTTACGAAGCTTTGGCAGCCAGAAAGAACTCAACCGATCAAGTGTAGAAGGTTCATCGCACGCATAAGTTAGCACAACCGCATCAGCCCTCTTCAGTTCTTCAGCAACTTTACCATCATCCTCCACTCTAATTAAGAACAGAACAATAAAATATTCAACATTGAACTGGATATATCAGTGCAATTAGTGTAATAAAAGCTAAAACTTGTACGCATTTCATGTTTCCAAAATGAAAAAATCAACTAGCCATCTAATTGTACTAAGATCAGACAAGCAGAAGCTACACTTTTCTTATATTAAAAATAAAAATAAAATCTCTATTTCAGAACCCTAGCTTAATTTTCTGTCCTCAATTTGTCAGCAACCAATCACCTATCCCAGACCCCACAGAAGTCAGAGTTTTGTGCACTAAGTACGATCTTTTTATTTGCGAGAAACAAAACCGATATTCAGATAAAGGTTAAAATCAAGAAGTAACCTTTTGACTGCAATATTTTACACTTTTTGGTTCCAGAAATTGAATAGTTTCATTGAGAGGGGTAACAAAAAATCCACTTCATACCTTCACCTTGTCATCAAAGACTCAGAGCCACTTCACTACACCAAACTGAACTAACCCCAAAACTTGTATCATACTCAGTTCTAATTTTCTTAATGGCCAAAAATGAAAGAAAAAACTACCGCTCAGATGTAAACCCTTTTTACTCATTTACACATTCTCTCCTGATTCATACACAATTGGAAGCAAAATTAATTCACTTTATTCACTAGAGGAGGCAACCCATGTACCCAGGATGTATAATAGATATACACCATTAAGTATTAACTAAGAACTAAAACTAAAACAATATAAGCAAACATAGCTTTTAAATAAAATAAAATTTATGAATAAAGCTAACAAACAATTTTTTTTTCTTGAAATGAACTAAAACGAGGCCAGAAATTCTTGCATTAGCCTCAATTTTGACCTTTTTCCCATACACCAAGTAACAACTTAAAGTTAGAATCTTAATTTTTTTTTTCTTCTTTTCCTACATTTTCTCAGCACCCAAACAGAGCTTTCCCAAATCATAATATAATTACACCTTTCTTTTCCTACATATTCTTAACGAAATCCTACTCTCCTGTTTTCCTACACTTTCTTACTAACCAAAGAGAGATTTCAAAAACACATGAATATACCAAATCCCATTAGCACGATACAACACAACATTTAACACCATTTTTTCCTATATAATCTCACACTCTTCTCTTCTTTTCCTACACTTTCTCAGTGACCAAACACAGATTTTCAAAAGCCTAAGAAAATACTGAATCTGTTTAATTTAACACACAGTATAACACAACAAAATCATCGTACAACAGCACCAATTCATCTCACCGGCTTCTTTTCTCACCCTACACTTTTCTCAGCAACCAAACACAGCAATTTAAAATCAGAACAATAATTAAACAATATACACACACACCGAGACGAAGTGTCGATGATCGTAACGGGCACGCGGTCGGGATAGAAATCCTCGGGCAGCCTCGTCGGAGGAAGAACCGGCGGAACGTTCGCCGGAAAGTTCTCGGCGGCGGCGGTGACGATCAAGCTGGATTTGCCGGTGCCTCTATCTCCGGCCACCACGATACGCACACCGGTACGGCCGTATGGGTTCGCCGCTCCAGCTGAAGCTCTCGCCATTGAAAGACAAAGACAAAGACTCTGCAAAAAAAAAAACCAAAAACCCTAAACACGAAGCTGGCTTCGAATGCGATGGCAGAAGCGTAAATTACGTTAGATATCGAGGGCAAAAAGAATTAGGATTCAGTGAAGAAGAGAGAGGTGAGGTAATGAGAGATGTGAATGGCAGGAAAGGTAAATAAGGTGGGTGGGGAAGGGGAAGAATTTTTGGGGTGATGGCAAAAGGAGTAAATAGAGGTGGAATATGAGGGTGAAGATTGAAAGTACCTTGGAGAAGAAGTAGCAGTAAAACCCTAGTTAGAGAGAGTGTTTGGCTTTGGCGGTGGCTAACTGGAGTTATACACACACACTAAACTAAAGTACTACTCTCTATGGATGGAGAAAGGGTTTGAAATAATGAAAGTGTGTGGAAGCTTCAGACTCAGAACACAACAACAAAGATTGTTTTTTTTTTTTTTTTTTGGGGGTGTGTGGTGATTTTGACAATTTGTGATGTGATCTGACGGCTGAGATTTGGAGATGTTGAAATGGGGGATGCAGGGGGATGTAACTATGGAAGTAGTGTTATCTCACTTTGTTTTGAATCTTGACGGTTAAGTTGGAAATACTAGAAAACGTCAACTGAGTTGAGTTATGAGATTCTTCTGAGAGAGTGTGGCATTGTTATTGTTGTGAATGTGTGTTTTATTGACAAGTGTACATTTTTTTTTTGTTTAGATTGTGGTTAAATTGTGAGATGTATGCATATTGTAGTAGATTCATTTTAGAACGTTGAAGTGATGTAAGAAGCCTTATCTTGTTTGATTTTTTTTAAATATGTGAAGTTATCTTGTTTGATCTAATGTAGTATTTGATTGATGAATAACTTTTTAAAAAGTCTTTAAGGAAAAAAAAAAAACTGTGTATTCAACTTATTTTAAATTTCATCTAAAAAAAAACACTTATTTTTAAATAAATTAAATCAATAAAAATAAGTTTATTCAAGCAATTTACATTGTATCTTAAATAAATTTTTTTTACTCATTTTTTTTTTTTTTGAGAGATAATTCATTTATTTTGTTTAATGTGTAAAGTATGGGATATCTTAAAAAACTTTACATATTTTGCTAAGTTTTAAACTTAAAATTTTGTGGGTTTTTGTTAATTCAATTGGTAACTTTTTTTATCATCTAATAAGATTTGAGATTCAAATTTTAAATCTCATCTATCCATAATATATAAATATATATATAAATATATATATTTATATCTTAAGCATTTTTAGACTATATTTTAAACACAAGACTCTTTACCATAAAGCTCCAACAAGAAAATTAACACTACGGCCTATGGCCCATTAAATGGTGAGATTTCTGGTTTTTTATTTATTTTTTATGGTACGATCCAAGTGAATTGAGTCGGGTATTTTGGGCTCGCAGTCAAAACCAAGTCAAGCCCATTACTATTCTAAATGGGCTCAACACATGAGCCTTTTAAGAACAAGCTGGATCTTTTAAATTTGGTTAAGGACAATTTTGAGCTTAACTTTTATTATGTTACCAAAACATTTTAGTCTTCAAACAAAAAAAAAAAAAAAAAAAAAAACATTTTAAAATATTAAATTCAGTGGTCAGTGCTGCACAAGATTTTTATACTTTATATATGTCGGCTACTTTGATTGATTCAAATCAGCAGTATGTTGAAACACCCAGTGCAGCACAATGTATAAAGGTTGATTTAATTACAACTGTTCACAGTTTTTGCAATTCTTAGTCCTCTCAAGTTAGCATATCTGCATTAGTGTACTTGAGTATTATACGAAACCTTACTTAAACTTTAAAACCTCTTAAAATCCAATATTTTCTTAGACTAAGTTCATCAAAAAAAAAAATTCTTAGACTAAGTTCTCTTTATAGATACTCTCTTATGTATAGTATTAATGGAGTCATGTTAATAGATATCCTTAGTGCAATTGTTTTTTTTTTTTTTTTTTTTTTTTGAGATATCCTTAGAGCAATTGTTAATAAATCATAATAGGAAAGTTTTGACACTACTTTCATTAGAAATATAAATAGTTGTCAACAACATTTATTATTTTATCATTCTTCCAATAAAGTATTTCTAAGAATAGCTCCTAAATCAATGTTACACTTCCCATTTAGTATTTACCATCAGGTAAAGATATTAATAATGTAGTGGTTGATGGTGATAATCTGTGTGAGAATTTGAAATGATCGGCAAAGCCATGAGCATTTACTTTGGGGAATGGAATTGAACGAGGAGGAAATTTTTGAAATGAAAATATGTTTCTATTTAGTTGGCGTAGCTCGCAAGGCAAAGAGATAGGTGGTTATGAAAATTTAATAACTAGAAAGCTTTCTCTAGCACACTATTGCATATTTGTAAACTAGAGAATGTGAAAATAGCAATTTGCTCCCTAGTTCTTTTGTTAAATTGTGGATAGTCCATTGTTGGAATTTTATTTTTAAAAAATAAACTACACTAACTTCTTTTAAGGTTTTTAGAAATGTCAAAAACCTCCTTCTATATTTGAAAATGAAACTTTCACCTCCTGTGATTATTATTCATATTTGGTTTCTTCAAAAAAAAAATTTCTTATTATATAATCAATGTGGTTATTTAGCGTTTTTCTAGATTATTCTAGATGAGAATTCAATTTGAAAAATATTATTTTCAAATTATTCTAAAAGTTATTATAAAATTAATAATAAAGGGGCGTAAAAAATTCTAGTATTACCTCACTTGTAATTTCGGGACATATAGCCTTGTTTTCCTTGTGTAAACAGTGCCTGAAATGTATCCCCACTTTTACCATATAGGTAGGTGAATTGTGCATGTTGTACTAGATTCATTTTAGAACGTTGAGGTGATGTAAGACGCCTTATCTTGTTTGATTTTTTTTTTTTTTTTTTTTAAATATGTAAACTTATCTTGTTTGATATAATGTAATATTTGATTGATGAATAACTTTTAAAAAAGTCTTTTAAGGAAAGAAAAAAAAAACTGTGAATTCAACTTATTTTAAATATCATCTCAAAAAAACATCTATTTTTAAATAAATTAAATCAATAAAAATAAGTTTATTCAAGCAATTTACATTGTATCTTGAATAAAACTTTTTTACTCATTTATTTTGTTTAATGTGCACAGTACGGGTATATTTTTAAAATAATAATAATGTAAATAAATAAATCTTAAAAAACTTTACATATTTTGCTAAGATTTAAAGTTAAGATTTTGTGGGTTTTGGTTAATTCAATTGGTAACGTTTTTTTATCATCTAATAAGATTTGAGATTCAAATTCAAATCTCATCTATCCATAAAATATATATAACTCGGGATTTCAAGGATAATAGAGCATTTTTAGACCATATTTCAAACACAAGACTCTTTACCATAAAGCTCCAGGTCCAGGTTGATGAAACAAGAAAATTAACACTATGGCCTATAGCCCATTAAATGGTGAGATTTCTGTTTTCTTAATCTATTTTTTGTGGTACGATCCAAGTAAATTGAGTCAGGTATTTTGGGCTCGCAGTCAAAACCAGGTCAAGCCCAATACTATTCTAAATGGGCTCAACACATGAGCCTTTTAAGAACAAGCTGGATCTTTTAAATTGGTTAAGGACAATTTTGAGCTTAACTTTTATTATGTTACCAAAACATTTTAAAATATTAAATTCAGTGCAGCACAAGATTTTTATGCTTTTTATGTCGGCTACTTTGATTGATTCAAATCAGCAGTATGTTGAAACCCAGTGCAGCATAAGGTATTAAGGTAGGTTTAATTACAACAGATCACAGTTTTTGCAATTCTTTGTCCTCTCAAGTTGGCATATCTGCATTCAGGTATTTTAATACCCAAAAAAAAATTTATGACTGGATTTTTGGTGTGAGAAACAGTGGACTATTTGTTAGGCTTGGTAAGGAGATAGAATTTATACATATAAATTAATGATGGTTCTGAAATATAGGATAAGTCCCCTGTGATGCTATTTTTGTCCTTTATGAGGAGAGTTAATAACGAGAAATTATTGGATATTTTTAGCAGTTTCTCTTCTGACTGGGTACCGTTATAAATTTTTCTTAAATTATTTGATTATTGAGTAAATGGTACCTGAAAAATTGTTTTAGGGGATATCTAAAGATTTTAGAGGAAGTGTTAGGCAAAATTCTTTTGTGGTGAGCTAGTTGAGATAAGTAACCTTATCTTAATTGGTTTTATTTTCTTTATACTACTTAATATTGTTTAAAAAAAATTTATATTTCAATTATATTATAGATTTCCTCCAAGCTATCAATTGGCTATTGCAAAACTGGCTCCTTAACCTTCTCTTGTAATCCTTCATTTGAGTTTATCTTGTTTTGAAGAGGTATAAACTCACCCACCTCTTCTCCATTACTCCCTGGAGGAAAAAACTCTACTGCTTCAAATTGTTGACCAACTCTTACTCTACCACTTTATCAGTTTGTGACATATCTTGATCACTTGCTCCAACTATAACAGTTCCAAACTCAGTACATCAAGCAAGCCACTTTCATCGAAAAGATTATCTTCATATCATGAAAACACAATTATATTACAAAACCCAAAAAAGAATGAAGAAAAAAAATAAAACGACGCTAATATAACAAGAATTGGGAAGTGCCTTGTTACATACACACACTATTACGCATACATTTTTTGAGCTAAAATAATGAGTTGAAGACATGATTTCAGTTCAAAAAAATGTGTGTAATAGTGTGTGTGTGTGCAACAATTTTTATCCAAATGGAAATTAAGAGCACCTAATACAAGTTACAATAATGTAAATGTGTGTACATGCAAGTTAGACTAACAAGCTTGTAAAGGAAAAATGAGCTATGGATCTAATAGTACATTTAAGTGAAAAAGCTCAAGGACAATAAAAATGGGAACTTTATCACTTTAACATCTAGAGAAATGTAAAAGCAAAGCAAGGAAAATAAAGAAGGCATGGAAAGTACGTGGAAAACCCTTTGAAAGGGATGAAAAACCACAAGTGAGCAAAGGGAAGAATGTCCCTCACTCTTACAGCTCTCTAATATGTGAAAGTTAAGGGTTTTATGCAATGGTAATGTTCTTCTCAAAGAAAGCCTTTCTTTTTACCTCACTTTCCTACCCAAACTTCTGCCTCTTTCTAGGTTCTTACCCTAATTGCTCAGCAACATGTTCCTCTTATAGTACGAGGAACAAGTGTCAAGCCATGATTCCCCCATTTCAAACCCTCATACAAATATTGTACTATACTACAGCTGGAGGAGAGAGAAGACACGCCAATGTTAGGGTAGTGGGATGGAGGGCGGCTCTACTACAACGTGGGGAGCAAGCCATGGATAAGGAGAGGGACATCAGGGAGGCTAGGAGTGATGCACGTGTTATCAGCAGTGGTCCGGCACAAGCTCAGCCAATAAGAGGTGTTCTATACCATCTAACCATAGGGGGCCGCTATCTCCCTTTTACGCTAGTGTTGGGTGTCCATGCCAGGTGCATTTCTCACCCTTCCCCAAGATGGTCACGCCGTTGACATGAGCCATAGACGCTCTCCCTCAGCCAACGTTCTCCTTCCTTTCCTCACAACTAGCCCATGTGTAAGATCTGGATCTAGCCACGTCAGCACTCACACATACTTTGGCTAGTGTAACGTACAATGCGCCAAACTAGTTGAGAAATATAAGTCCAATGACAATTACGATTCAAGTAGTGTATAAAATATGTAGCGTCTTTACCAGCACAACAATAAGAGAAAAAGGGAGAGGGGGGAATCATCTTTTTATTAATTACATGATAAGGCATAGAAATCATCTTCCCATTTTAAGGGAGCAATATTGCTCTTGTTTTTTATCTGCAAGTATATTCCATTCACTTATCTTATATTATATATACAGGGTTGATTGCAAAGTAAGTTTGCAGAAAACTAAAAACAAGGACAACAATTGTAGTAAATAAACCGAAAGTCTATGAGTTGGTAAATTATATGTAAATTATTTCAGCCACCCAGGTCCTTATCTTAATGTAATAGTGTTTTTCAATAACTTCTCTAACATCTTGGTAAAGGTCAAAATCGTGCCTCCCCCATGAGGTGATTTAAGCATTTTACCCACCTTTTTGTCACGAAAAATTCTGGTGCCACAAACTAGTGCACTAGTTTGTGGCACCAAAATTTCTCTTTTGTCACTACCTACATTGTTAAGAAGAATATACTTGGACCTCAGCTCTTTCACATTGTAAAGGTTTTCAATGAGTGTGTTTAGAAAAAAAAAAAATATATATATATATATATATGTGTGTGTGTGTGTGTGTCTGTATATATGTAAGATATAATAACTTAAGTCTAACCTAAACACTACACCTAAGTCTATTACATCAAGTGCTAAACACAATATTGTATCTACAAATTAAAGGTGGTTGCAATAGTAATCTAAAAGTGGTATATTATTGCATCGACAATAATTACTTGCAATTACTTATATTTTTTGTTGCAATAGAGGATTAATACTTTACTGCATTAGGAAAATTTGTTACAATAACTTAAAAATGAAGAAACTATTGCAATAACTTGATACCAATTTTTTTTGCGATCTATTGCAATGAAAATTTTAAAATAATAGCTTATTGTAACGAAGTTATCATTGCAATAACTTAATATAAATTATTTTACAATATATTACAATGACAAACAAGAAATTGCAACGAAGATATAGTTGCAACAAAGATATCATTGCAATAACCTTATATTAATCATTACAATCTATTGCAATGACAAATATGAAATAATTATCTATTACAACAAAGATATTGTTGTAATAATTTAATTGAAATTATTTACAATCTATTCCAATTTAAGCTCTTCATTGAAAAAGCCAGATCTGAATCTAACATCAAGTAGAGAAATTGATTTTCTTTTTTTTGCTAAACGAACAAAATTGGAAATGATAGGCTTGAATTGGACCCCCTTAGCTTTAAATTCTCCAACTGAACGGAATGATGGAATACAATCTATAAACTCTAGCTCCTTCTGTCTATATCAATATGGCTTTACAAAAATTGAAATAGCAAGGAGGTTTCTCATTTTGATCACCAACTTTGGAGATTTTTTGATGTATACATTCAAGGAGATGACGAGTTGTTGGGTCCTTATTCTTGTTTCCCATAACTTCCTTTGGATCTACTGCCCAAATTGTCAAATAAATGAATGGCTTGATCATTCTTAGTCCTACTTTTTTATCAACGTATCTAAGCCTCATCAAAAGTTTCAAAACTGCGAAAGGAATTTAATTCTCTAGCAAAATTGTATAAAATTTTCTAAATAGGCCTACATGATGAGCAAATTTCCTATTGAGTTTGTCCCATCTCTTACTTACCAAGTTGCCTATTACATATAAAAAGAGACTGTCGTCTCAAAGTATCATTAGTGCAAACATATTATCATAATATTTGTTGGTTGACCTATCAAAAAATATATATATTTGTTGGCTGAACCATCAATGTATCAAGATCTAGTGTAGTAATTCATTTTATGTATCTTGTTGTAATGGCCAGTTTGGATGGAGGGAGGGAGAGGAGTAGAATAGAGTCGGCCGAAAATTGTCTGCAAACACAAAATTGCAACAAAAATATAGTTGCAATAAATATATCATTGCAATAACTTTATATTAATCATTACAATCTATTGCAATGACAAATATGAAATAATTATCTATTACAACAAAGATATTGTTGTAATAATTTGATTGAAATTATTTACAATCTATTCCAATTTAAGCTCTTCATTGAAAAAGCCAGATCTGAATCTAACATCAGGTAAAGAAATTGATTTTCTATTTTTTTGGATAAACGAACAAAATTGGAAATGATAGGCTTGAATTGGACCCCCTTAGCTTTAAGTTCTCCAACTGAACGGAATGATGGAATACAATCTATATACTCTAGCTCCTTCTGTCTATATTAATCTGGCTTTACAAAAATTGAAATAGCAAGGAGGTTTCTCATTTTGATCACCAACTTTGGAGAATTCTTGATGTATACATTCAAGGAGATGACAAGCTGTTGGGTCCTTATTCTTGTTTCCCATAACTTCCTTTGGATCTATTGCTCAAATTGTGAAATAAATGAATGGCTTGATCATTCTTAGTTCTACTTTTTTATCAACGTATCTAAGCCTCATCAAAAGTTTCAAAATTGCAAAAGGAATTTGGTTCTCTATCAAAATTGTATAAACTTTTCCAAATGGGCCTACATGATGAGCAAATTTCTTATTGAGCTTGTCCCATCTCTTACTTACCAAGTTGCTTATTACATATAAAAAGAGACTGTCGTCTCAAAGTATCATTAGTGCAAACATATTATCACAATATTTGTTGATTGACCTATCAAAAAATATATATATATATATTTGTTGGTTGAACCATCAATGTATCAAGATCTAGTGCAGTAATTCATTTTATGTACCTTGTTGTAATGACCAGTTTGGATGGAAGGGGGGAGGGAAGTAGAATAGAGTTAGCTGAAAATTGTTTGCAAACACGAAACTGCAACAAAAATATAGTTGCAACAAAGATATCATTGCAATAACCTTATACTAATCATTACAATATATTGCAATGACAAATATGAAATAATTATCTATTACAACAAAGATATTGTTGCAATAATTTGATCGAAATTATTTACAATCTATTCCAATTTAAGCTCTTCATTGAAAAAGCCAAATCTGAATATACTATCAAGTAGAGAGATTGATTTTCCTTTTTTGCTAAACGAACAAAATTGGAAATGATAGGCTTGAATTGGATCCCCTTAGCTTTAAGTTCTAAGTTCTCCAACTGAACGGAATGATGGAATACAATCTGTATACTCTAGCTCCTTCTGTTTATATCAATCTGGCTTTACAAGAATTGAAATAGCAAGGAGGTTTCTCATTTTGATCACCAACTTTGGAGAATTCTTGATGTATACATTCAAGGAGATGACGAGTTGTTGGGTCCTTATTCTTGTTTTCCATAACTTCCTTTGGATCTATTGCCCAAATTGTGAATTAAATGAATGGCTTGATCATTCTTAGTCCTACTTTTTTTTATCAACGTATCTAAGTCTCATCAAAAGTTTCAAAACTGCGAAAGAAATTTAATTCTCTACCAAAATTGTATAAAATTTTCAAATGGGCCTACATGATGAGCAAATTTCCTATTGAGCTTGTTCGATCTCTTACTTACCAAGTTGCCTATTACATATGAGATTGTCGTCTCAAAGTATCATGAATGCAAACATATTATCACAATATTTGTTGGTTGACCTATCAAAAAGGATATATATATTTGTTGGTTGAACCATCCATATATCAAGATCTAGTGTAGTAATTCATTTTACGTACCTTGTTGTAATGACCAGTTTGGATGGAGGGGGGGAGGGGAGTAGAATAGAGTCGGTCGAAAATTGCCCCCCCTCCATCCAAACTGACCATAAAATTCCACAAACGAGGTGCCACATTTTGCAATAAATCAAGTTTTACAATAAACAAAAGATTTTGCAATAAACAAAAGAAGTTCTTTGGATTACTTATGCAATCAATTCTAAAAACCCAAGTTTAACTGAGTTAAATTGTTAATAGAAAACATAAAATTGAATCGATTGCTTTACACCTCGTTATTCTCCAAATCATTCTTAAAAATTGAAAAAAGATACTAGTATTAATTAAGCAAACTGATGTGTAAAGCAATCAATATTTAGGGATTGCAATCACATGAGTGATGGAAAAAGAAGAGAGAGAAATTTTTGGTTCCATGTTCATGGGAGCAAGGGCGAGAAACTTTTACTTTAACTTGTTGAAGTTCATCTGTTTGTACAAGTTTTTTTTTTTTTTTTTTTTTTTTTTTTTTTTTAATCTTTTTCTGAGAAGACATCTATGCAAGCTAAAAGATATGACATCTCAACTCTTAATAGGATATATGCTAAGAACAAAAACTTCATAAACATAGTTGGTTTTATAGCCCAAGAGCCTTGCTGTCAACAGGATCAACAGAGAGGAAGGAGCCCTGGAAGAGGAGGTAAACTTAGAGAGAAAAATTGTAAGGTTTTTTGGGTTAGAAGGGAGAGAATGTGTGGAATTGTGGAAAATAAGAATAAAATAATGTGGAGACAATTATCTCATTAATTAAAATTTAGAATATTAATTACATAAAAAGTTGTCTCTTTCTCACCGTTAGATCTTATGAAATCAACCGTTAAAAAATGTGTAATTTTTGTGAAGTTATACACACACGTGTTAATATAACTTTTAAAACATTTTTTTTCATTAAACAAAAAAATCAATGCTTTTAGATATAACTGTAATTTATCCTACATATTGTTTAAGAACACAAAACAATAAAAATAAGTTATACCAAATGAATAACACTCGGAACAAATTTGATAGACGATGTTGATAATGATAGCCACTAAATTGTATCTACGTTGAACAAACAAATTTGGATTAGGAAATGCCCTCCAAGACCAAGACCATGGTTTTGCAACTTGGACCACTGTTGGACTCTTGTTGCTGGTCAATCTTGCCTATACGTATGCATCATAATTTAAATTGAATTGCTGTTAGATTGATGTAAGCAAATATTGTACAAAATTATTTATTCCAAATAATCAAATTAATTTGACTACCGAAAGTTCCTAACTGTTTACAAACTCTCACACGAAATCAAATTTAGAAGGATCACATCCTTTTTGATTTATCGCGGAGAATAATAGTCTATTTGTAGGTTTGATCTTTCTGGTTGCACAGAAACCAAATAGCGTTTGATAACTAATGGGTGAAATGATTCTCAAAAAAAAAAAACGATTCTCAAAAAAAACTAATGGGTGAAATAACGAGTTGTGGAAAGTGTCGGTAAAGTTTTTTTTTTTTTTTTTTTTTTTTTGAGAACCTAGTGTCGGTAAAGTTTGATTAGTTCTAATCGGGGTTGCAAGAGGTCAAGGGTCATCTTGAATTTTTGATCATTTATTATCATTAGTTTGTTTTGTTTTGGTGTCTCTTTGAAAACAAATTATTTACATTTGTAATTGGATGCAAAATTTGATATATACATATATGTATACATATATATACATATGTGTATATGTGTGTTAGGTTCAAGTTACATTTTATATAACTTTAAGTAATGTTATATACTTATATCATTCAATATTTTTTTAATTGGATACAAAATTTGAAAAATCCTTTGTTGGAATATGTTTTCTTCTTATAATCTCCATAATTTTAAAAAATCAAAATAATTAGAGATCGATAACTATCTTATATAGAAAATATATAAAATTTAAGTTTTTTATCATAAATTATGCATAAAAAAATAAGTTTATAGATTGAATAGTAATAACAATAGATTGACATGAAATTTGACATTTACATTAAGAACTTAAGGAACATGTAATCCGAATGTAAGATTTTTTTTAAATATTAATCCAATAAAAATTATTAGGTAATGAAATATTGCTTTAAGCTACACATCAAGAATAACTTGATCTTGTCCCTTTATATATAAGGAATTGATGTCTCAACCTTACCTATGAGACATCCTGAAAAACTCCAAGAACTAATAGTTTTTTTATTGGGTTTTTGATAATTTATTTATATTAGACTCTTCGTAACTCACCTAGAATAAAAAAATAAAATAAAAATTTATATAAGATATATGACGCAAAATTAGACAACAATTGAAATCCAATTTAGAATTTAATTGAATTTTCTCTCAATTTTTTTTTTTTAATTAAGCCACCGTTGTGGATATTCATAAAGACCCAAAAAAGAAAACCAGATAAAGATAAAGATTAAAGAATATAAATACTAAAATTTTTACCCTAAGATGAAGTGTCTTTTGACTTGTTTTAACAAGATAACAAGTGTTTAAAAATTATTTGTTGTAATTAGTGACATGTCAATTTTAACACGTTTATGCATTTTAGCATGAATAATGCACTAACAGAATCGGTGTACAATTTGAAATATTCTTGTAATAACCAATAAGATAAAATAACATATGAGTTTTCTCCGACCAATCACGTTTTTCAATTCCCAAGAAAGCGCCACACCATTAGTCTCTCCGAGTCTCCGTCACTTTCCCTCGTACAAACAAGACTCATACATCACATTGCCAAACTCACATCGTTTTTCCTATTCCAGCTACCTTCCTCAATAAACGTTTACACTTACCAACTTATCTCTCTCTCTCTCCATATATATAAAATACCAAAAAGTGCCATAAAGTATATTTGATCTTTGAATATATTTTGGAACCTTGAATATTGGAGATGGGTCTTGATCTCGAATCCATATCAGAGGCAACTTCAGGGGCTATAGGATCCCTCGTCAGCACCACAATCCTTTACCCACTTGACACCTGTAAGACCAAGTACCAAGCCGAGGTCAGAGCCCATGGCCAGCAAAAATACAGGTTACCCATCTCTTCTTTTTCACAAAGTCTCAATCTTTCTCTCTTTTTAAACCATAATTTGTCCTTTTCTCGATCTGGGTCTGTCTTTTTTTATGTGATCATGGTTCTGTAATTCTGTATCTGGGTAAAGTTTATTTATTTATTTTTATAATCTGTCTGATTTTTGTTGTTTATATGCAGCCTCTGTATGTTTGTGTTTTAATTTGCCTCTGTTTTTGTAGCTGTAATTGAGTTCTACCAACCGGTCCAACCCCATGTTGTGTTTGTGATATTATAGGGATCAAAAGGGACTGAATTTGAATTAGTTATATTTGTAAGTAAATTGCAAGTCACTATTGAATTTTATGATGCAATTGTCAGTCTAGCCTCTGTGAAACCTTTGATTGTTGAACCTTTTTTGTTGTGTGTCATCCTTCAATTTGCTTGATGCGCAGTGTTTAGATTATGTCGTACTTTGTGATTATCTTTGCTATATGTGAATTGTAAGTCAATGTTGAATTTTATGATGCATTTGGAGTCTAGCCTTTATGGTACTTTTGATTGTTGAAACCTTTTCTGTCGTGAGTCATCCCTTAATTTGGTTAACGGGAAGTGTTTAGATTATGCTATACTCTGTGATATCTTTTTGTTCCATGTGAATTATAAGTTATATTGAATTTCATGATGCATTTGGCAGTGCAGCCTTTTTGGTACCTTGGATTGTTGAAATTTTTATTTTATTTTATTTTTTTCTGTGTGTTACTGTAACCCATTAATTTGGTTAACGTGCAGTGTTTAGATTATGTCATACTTTGTGATTATCTTTTGTTATAAGTGAATCAGAAGTCAATTAATTTTATAATGCATTTGGCAGCATAGCCTTTATGGTACCTCTGATTGTTTGACCTTTTTTGTTGAGCATTATCCTTTAATTTGATCTACGGGCGGTGTTTGGATTTTGTCACACTTTGTGATTTTCTTTTGTTATAACTTATAAGTGACTTATAAGTTATAAGTCAATGTTGAATCTTATGATGCATTTGGTAGTCTAACCTTTCTGGTACATTTGATTGCTGACCCTTTTTTGTTGCGTGTCATCCATTTATTTGGTTGACAAGCAGTGTTACTTTAAGTTTAAATATTATATAAGATTAGAATTGTAGTAGAATTATAAGTCAATGGTGAATTGTATGAGTGTATGATGCATTTGGTACTCTAGTCTTTATGGTATCTTTGATTGTTGAACCTTCTACTGTTGTGTCATCCATTACTTTGGTTGATGGGCAGTGTTTAGATTATGTCATACTTGGTGATTATGTTTTGCTATGCAACCAATGATCCAATTATCTTTATTTTATTTTATATCTAGTTGTGTGAAAATATTTGAAATTAAAACTATGTGAACGTAATTACAGGGTCATTTGGAAACATAGTTTTCAATAGTGGTATCATGTTGTCCGGTTTTTAACATAATATATGGTGGACACTATGGTTTTCCCTTCTGAAGCCATTCTAATATTGCAATGTCAGTCACTTGTCATATGGCTATAGTTCCAATATTTGGTATTCAGTAGGAGAATTGTTTGACACCAATGGGAACTATTTGATTTCAGATGGCTCTTTTTGAACCATTGATCCATGATGGTATTGTAACAATATGAGTTACAATGTGACTTCTAGACTTTTCTCCTCTGTAGTCTCTACTTCTTCATATTGTATATTGTACATTCCTGTGTACATGTGTAATTTCCAATCAGAAAATGTCTGCTAATTCCTGGTGAGTAAAATTCTTAGGTTTTGTCATGTTGCACACACATGAACAGTAGTTACTTAATCCCTTGTTTTCCAGTACGTGTAACATTCACCAGTGTCAAAAAATTATTATTGGTGAAAAAATAAGTGTGTCAACTATATGTTGTGTTGTAACTTTTGAATTTTTTAGTTTTTTGTTATTGTTCTTGTACTGGGGTCAAAGATATAGCTACTTAAGGTTTTAAAGCAATCTAAGGTATTGGAACTGACTGGAGGTTACTTTGAAGTCAGTTATTTGTGGGCATACTGAATTGACTATTGGTATGGAGGTTGCTTTGTAAATTGTCTGTTGCTTGTAAATCTGTATCATTTTTCTACTGGCTCTTGTACAATTACTTAGCAAATGTAACAAATTAAATCTATATTCCTGTTCTTTCCTTAGAAGAGCCTATAGAATTGATCCTTCTTAATTGAGCATTCTAGATTTTGTTTGTTCTTGTTATGTTATATGTTCCTTAGTTGAGTTGAAGATTGGGATGGAATATTGGTGCAGACACCAAATTAATGCCAATGGATTCAATTGGTCCAAATAATGGGAATTTGTAATTAAGCCTCCGTTTGGATAGAGATGAAAAATTAAAATTATTTTACTATTTAGCTTATTTTTGCTACTATTCATGGGCCCTATTGCACTTTTTGGTACTATTCATGGGTCCCAATGTACTATTTCAACTAACTTTTACATTTATCTACAGTATTTTTAGCAATAAGTTTTCAGTTTCAGAAAAATAAACGATATCCAAACAGACCCTAAGTTATTTGATTTGAATTGAATTTTATTTTGAGAGGAACCACTATAGATACACCTTGGGATGTCCCCTACTGATTTTTGATAGAATAAAATAACAGAAAAGAATAGATGTAGCCAACCATGACTAATTTATTGAGGATACGTAAGTGACCACAAAGAATTTGGGACTAAGGCTTGTTTGTTGTTGTTGAATTTGATGAATAATAAGGAATATAGATTTTTTTTTCTCTCTAGCTTGGTGGTAAATTCCAGGCACCCTTAGATGATGAAGCTTGAGTTTTGAGGTAGATTCTAGGTTGGGATTTCAGTGTCCTAGGTAAAATATAGTTAAAAACTAAGACCAAATGTCTTGTACAAGCACAGAATTCTTTAGTCAGAAGTCAGCTTTTTAGACAAGGTGTAGAGTTACTTGAATTAACTTTTTCTGGCTTATGCAGGAACCTCTCAGATGTCTTTTGGGAAGCAATTCAAAATCGCCAGTTTCTTTCACTTTACCAGGGCCTAGGTACAAAAAACCTGCAATCCTTCATTTCACAGTTTGTCTATTTTTATGGGTACAGCTACTTCAAAAGATTATATCTAGAAAAGAGTGGTGCCAAAAAAATCGGAACAAAAGAAAACTTAGTTCTTGCTGCTGCTGCTGGAGCATGCACTGCCATTTTGACACAGGTGAGCTGTTGTGAGGGCATCTGTCCCTGATTCTGGTTGAGAAAGTATTTCTGTAAAAACTAATGGCTTTTGAAACTACCATTCTATGCTATAAAAAGTATGAACTGTTGACATGTGGGCATAGCACTATATTTCTAGTGTTAGTTTCAAGTTTTGCATAGTATTTATACATGATATTTGGAAAATAGAAAAATTTGAACTGCAATTTGTTATATGGGGAACATTTATTCTTCCTCTGTATGATTTTGCATTAATTTTTCATATATGCTCCATTTTCACGCCTAAAACATGCAGAAAGCTTGAAGATTAATGTTAGGCTATCTGGTTTACTACTGTGTAGCCCCTCGACACAGCTTCCTCAAGGATGCAGACAAGCGCCTTTGGGAAATCCAAAGGGCTCTGGAAGACCCTTACAGAGGGAAAATGGACTGACGCATTTGATGGGCTTGGCATCTCTCTTCTGCTGACCTCAAACCCTGCAATTCAGGTATAAATGGTAGATTGTATCATCTCCATCTCAAATCCTTCACTCCAAGTTGTAGTGCCTATTTGTGAGTTATCTTATATAGTTGATTTGAGAGAATAAACCAGGCTTAGACTTAAATGTTTATATGCTGCAGTTTACAGTATTTGATCAATTGAAAAGCAGACTCCTGAAGAAAAAACAGGATAAAGCAGGGAATGGTTCATCACCAGAAGCCCTTTCTGCCTCCTCGGCCTTTGCGTTAGGTGCAATTTCAAAGAGTATTGCCACAGTTCTGACATATCCTGCAATCAGGTGTATAATTTGCTCTCAATCTTTTACTTATCAAAAGAATGTATGTCTTCTCTATTGCACTGCTACATGTTAAAGCATAATATTTATAACCATTTCATATTTTAACTTCATACAGGTGTAAGGTCATGATCCAAGCTGTGGACTCAAACGATAATGAAACTGAGAGAGCTCAGAAAAAATCCCGCAAAACTGTGCCAGGAGTTATTCGTGCTATATGGAAAAGTGAAGGGGTACCAGGCTTTTTCAAGGGATTGCACGCTCAGATCTTGAAGACTGTTCTGAGCTCGGCACTGCTTTTGATGATCAAAGAGAAAATCACTGCATCTACTTGGGTTCTTATACTTGCCACCAGAAGGTTCTTATTACTCTCAAGGGGTGGATTAAAAAATGCTTGATGGTAGCATGTGGAGGGGGATTTGCATAAATCCAATGTATAGGGTGAGTTTTTATTTGGTTTCATTGGAACAGATGACTTCATAGAGCTGGCTCAATTTCCTGGGTAGAAACTTCATATTATTTTTTGTAACAAGAATTCCTCCTTAAGTTAAAGAGCAATAATGGTAAGGCATGCATGTTACATGAAAGAAATGCCAATCCTTGCAGAGGAAATTTTCAACTGAGAAATAATGTATCGCAGGAATAAATTTTCTGCAAATATTGATTAAACTTACGTGTATAATTATTTGTTGAGTTTCATTCTGAGATGAAATTTCATATTTTCCTATTGATCATGTGTTCTGTCATGTTCTTATTTATGACAGTCACTCCACTTGAGGAAATGGATGTGTTGCTGCGGATGCCATCAGAAAGATATTTAGAAATATTACATTTTAATGGAAGATCTTGCCCCTTTTTTCCACATTCCATTTTACATGTTAAAAAAAAAAAAAAAAAAAAAAAAAAAAAAAAAGAAAGTCAGAAATGATTACTCTGTACAAATTTTAAATTATCATTGATTCATTATTCGATACATCATCATTACAACGTCATTGACTAATCTAGGATGATATATTGAGGGCCTCTTTACAAGTAATCCATGATAGAATTCTGGCTAAAATGCAAATTGCACCCACTAATTATTTTAGCTCTTTATCTTTACTTTCATTCAATTGAGTTTTTTAAGTTTCAAATTTATTCAATTTAGGCCTTTTAGCTAATCTCATTAAAAATTACCATTAAAAAAAATATTTTTCTCACACAAAAAAAAAAAAAATCTATAAAATCAATAAAAATATTTTATACATTTTTTTATGTGAGATTTTTTTTTTTCAAAAAAATTATTTTTTATTTGTTAATTTAATAATTAACGGCAAATTTTTAATGGAAGAAGATGAAAGATCTAAATTGAATAAATTTGAAATTTAGAAGATTCAATTGAGTGAAAGTAAAATTAGAAGACAAATATAAATTTTAGTCAAACCTAGAGTATGCAACTTGCATCTTAACCTAAATTTTTTAGGATCATATCATAGGGTGATACCTTTTTACAAGTCATGAGTGATGGAATCTTTACCAACCCACACTAAGTCTACTTGTAGATTTGTTATCTTCCATTGGGACCTTAAGTCCATATATTATGATGATTAACATGCTGGGGCAGACTGGACTAATTTGCCATAGCCTGTTAGTCATGCTAACACTGTCAACTTTAATCATCAAGTTAAAAGCTTTGTCAAAAACAGTAGCCTAACATTTTCTGGCTAGTGTTCTTAACTCCATCCAGTTAAACAAACTATAGTTATAGCATTGACTTCAAAATACAAAGGATTTCAGTTCAATGTTTTCTTTTTCCCCCTTGATCAAAAGGAAAAAATTCAATGGAAAGATATTTAGCCATCCTACTAGCTCCTTCCCCCCCCCCCCCCCCTTCTCTCAAGTTGGAATTTTACTATTAAATTTTAATGGAATATTCATAGTAGAATAGAAAACTCAAAGATGTAGATTCAGACAAAAAAAAAAAATATAGAGATACAAAGGTAGTGTAAAATTAAAAACAAAAAATAAAAATTGAAGCGCTGCACATTAGGAGAGATGTTTCTTTAATTTATCTACTTGGTAATTATTTAGGACAAAGTTGATGGTTTGGAGGAATTCCTTCCATCCCATTATGTGGCAATTCATAAAATCATCTACGTGTACTAAATCACATGATTCATTAAGATACTTTAGAACTTTTAATATAATTCTACCATAAAATTCCTAAAAAAATAAATAATTCATTGTTAAATAAATAGTCTAGATTTTGCCACATTATTAATATTTAAATATACAAGAATTATCATCATTTTAAGGTTAAATTACTAATTTGATCCTCCAACTATTAGACAAAGTTCAATTTAGTCCCTTAGCTATTAATTGTGACAATTTAGCATATCAACTTTCAAAATCAAGTCAATTTCATTCTTAGATCTCTTCTTTATTTAAATTTTAACAGAATTAATAGTTAAAATTGACTTGATTTCAAAATTTTACACTTTCTATAATAACATGTTAATGCATATTTTAGTTATATATCAGTAAATTCCATTAAAAATTAAATAAAGAGGATATGAAATTAACTTGATTTTAAATTTTGAATGTCTAAATTGACAAAATTAATAGTTGAACTTTTTTTTTTCTTTTAGAAAGAATATTTGAGGGACTAAATTGATACAATTAGTAGTTGAAGGATTAAATTGAATTTTATCTTTCTTTTTTTTTTGAGAAAAAATTTTATCGAATAGTTGAAGGACCAAATTAGTAAATTAACCTAATTTTAGCATTTATTTAAGTAATTGTGACATGATAAAATGTTAATTTATGACAATTAACAATTAAGATTTTAAGAAGCCCATGGTATTACTAACATTTTTTTTAAAATTCCATCCATGATCTACTGCAATTATTTCTTTTAACTTCAGTGCCAATTAGAACTCCCACTCTATTTTTATCTGACGGCATGGATTATCATTATGTTTTGTGATCATGTCCAGATGACTTGATTCAATTGGATGCAACTTGTCCAATATAAGGGTTATCAAGGCAGACATTATCTTAAATTTTATTTGATGTTACTTTCTTCCCATTCTTGATGATATCCACTCCAAAATGCCTGATTATTTGATTCATTTAAAGTTCAAGAAGAGGATTCTGATCAATGGATGTTGACACAAAATTTCCAAATGGGGAACTAGTTTCTACTTAGAGTTTCAGGCTTTTATTAGTCTGTTTTTGAATCATATACATTGGTTAGTGTCAATTATTTATTTTTTTGAGAAGAAGGTTAGTGTCAATTAATTAGTGGCTTAGTCTCTTGGCATTATTTATGAAACACCTACTTAATGTTACTAAAAAATTGAAACCCAACTTTACAAAGCCTTCAACTAACTTCTACTAGTGGTTAGTGAAATAATTTCCTCAGCCTAAAATACGATTTTCTTGTCTGCTCATCCTTGAATGGTTGAACCCAGGACTTAGGAGCCAATGTGACACACTTGACCGTTCAATGTTCTATGCAAAATGGTTCATATTTTAGCAAAAAATTTGTAATGGTGACACATTGTGGAGATTTCTCTTAATGGTCACAATATTTAAAATAAAATGAAAAGAAAGACTAAATTACAGCCAATGTATGTGTGTGAGAGAGAGAGATTTGGTGAAATAAAAGATAAAGATTAAGTAGACAATTCCCAACACTAAGATTAAAGACAGGAGACCAGTAGACCAACATGTTAGAGCTGCCATAAGCTAGTCCAAAACAAAAAACAAAACACTGCAAAATATATAATAAACGAAACCTAAACCCCAACAAAACCAATGCTAAAGATACCTTTTACTGAAAATGTGTTGTTACTTCAAAAGGCAAGCACCGTAGTTTGTGAAACAAAGACATAATTAACAAATGAAACTATATTAAAAAACAGAAAGAAGTACAAATAGCCCTAGAGAACTGCATTAGCATGGACTTTAGCAATTTAGACTTCAGAAGAAAGATATGAAGACACCTATAACAACTAAAGGAAGAGTCAAAATAAAGATCCTGAAATTGAGGCTCTTGTGGAGAAAATACTTAAGGTTCACTTGCTTTAGATTATTGTCAATTCATTGAATATGAATATTATTGTCTGGCATAGTCTGAGACTTGAAGGACTGGTTGGTGTGGAAATTTAAACACATTTCATTATCCATGCACTACCCAAAGTTCTGTAAATTTCTGTTTACTTGTGATGTGTAAGCTTGTCTGTATATAAGACAAGGTGTTACCTTATGTAACGATTGCAGGTAACTAATACCTCATATTCTGTGGGGAAAACCATCACCTCAAGCTAGTGAGATATGCCATCAATTTTTATGTAGGGGAATGGTATATTGGTATTGTTATTATTATTGCTAGTATTGTTGTTGTTATTATTATATTTTGCAATGGAAGATGTTAAAGCAAGTCCAAAACAATGGGTTCTTTACATGGAAAGGTGTGGGACACCTCTACCACAATAAGAACTCAACCCATCACTCCCTAGTTGTCCATGCTAGGGAATTTGACCAAATCTTTTCCTCTTCACAATTGCACTCCCCATCTAAATACCCTTCACTCACTCCTTCCCCTTTAAAACCAAAACAAACTTGCACCACAAGTGCAGCTTCTCTCTCTTTCTCTCACAAGTCTTTGTTTCTTCTCCATCTTTAGCTCAAAGAGAAAGCTAAAGAGGGACAAAGAAAGAAAGAAAATAAAATATTTTTCTTGAAATATATAGGGAAGCCATGTTTGTCTCAAGGAGTCAAGTTGTGTGTCTCTTGCTGATTTTTTTAAGTATTTCAGCTTTTCACAATGGAGTTTTGGGAGCTAGATATCTAAAAGAGGAGGATAGTATAAAGAACCCTCAAGTTTCTAATAGTGGAAGCTCTAAAAATGAAGTTGAAAGCTCTTTTACAACAGTCGAGAGAACAGTTCCATCTTGTCCTGACCCCTTGCACAACAGGTAATTAAGTCGGTCTACAATCTACATGCAAGTGAAATATCAAGTTATGTGGAGCTGTATATAAATTGCTGATTACATGGGAGATTGGTCAAGCTTCTGAGTAATCCGGCAAGATTGAATGATAGAAAAGATGTTTGTTTTTTCCTTATTATTTTGTAAGGGTTGAAAATGCATGTTTTAGTTTAAACGTGAGCTATTGTTTTTTCCTTATTATTTTGTATTGTTTATTATCTAGGATTGAAAAAAAAAGAATAAGTTCAAACGTGAGCAATATCAGTGCAAAATAACAGTGTCATATTGCCTACCACTTGTAGCTATGATCACCATGTTCTTTTTTTTTTTTTCCTTTTCTATTGTGTTTTAAATTATATAATAAAAACTTTCTTTGGATGGAGGGTGTGTTAGGAAGCTAAATCACCATGTTCTTTTTTTTTTCTCTTCTTTTTTTCCTATTGTGTTTGGAGAGTGTATTGGGAGATAAATCATCGATCATGTTTTTTTTTTCCTCCTATTGTGTATTGAACTATATAATAAACAACGAATCTTACTCTGTTGGATAAAGTATGTATTGAGAGATAACAACTTGGGAAGGTTCTAAATGAAAATTTAATATAACATATTAAGACATCTTTCTATTTAAAAGTTTAAGCAAATTAAGTATATGGATTTAGTCTCATTTACATGTCTATATTCAACTAGAAAAGGAAAATATCAAATATGATCTATATTTCGTCTCTCTTCTCCACTATAAGCATGCTGTTAATTAAACCATTGCAGCATTAATAAGGTCTTGTAGCACTTGTAATTTCTCTAAGGATCTCCTTTGTGTGCAGCAAGAAACATAGCTTTATTGATAGGTGATTAAGAGTTTGGGCCTCATGGGATTAAACCCACCATTTCTAAATGGATGCGAATGCTATCAGAAGAAATTTTATTTTAATATATTCATCCCAACCCAATTTGATCCAATAGAAATAAGAAAGGACCAAATTTTTTCAATTAAATTGCAAACCCACTAATGCCTTGCTTTGCTGGTTTGGATGATGGTAATGCCCTGGGCCTTCGTTTTAGGTTATAAACCAGTCAGGAAACGAAAAAACAAAAACAAAACCATTAGGATATTGAAGTTCAACAATAAAAATAAGGAATATAGGTTGCAGTGTGCATAAAAAAAGAAATGAACTGCAGAGAAATCAATAAAAACATGAAGGTATGTGGCAGAAAATCCCTTATGCTAATGATATTTTCAATATTTAATTGTGGACAACAAAGATATTCATGTCCTTGAATTGGGGCAACACTTTGAATAAAATGAGCAATGCTACATCCTTCTTTGACCATGGAACAAAATACAACATAAAAAATTATAATAAGGTTCTTGATTAGATTTGTTTTTTAGAGGGCAAAAAATTCCTTGTCGTGGACTCTTAGTTTATAAAGTCCAACTTTCAATAGTCAGCTAAATAGATTACTAGCTAGGAATTAATCTAAAAACATTGTGCTTTGGAAAGTTGATTAAAGAAGATTGGACTTCTCATTACAAATGTTTCCCGAATAATTTAAGCCCAAGTTTCCACACCATGTTCCTCTTTTCAAACAGTTTCATAATTGGAGTGAATTTTGGTAGAGCTTGATTGGATTGAATGGACTTGCGTGTCCTGCAAAAGAAGAAAATGTAAATTTCAGAAGCCGGGATTGTGATTAAAGGCTACATAAGTGATGAGACTAAATACTAGATTTAATCACTTTTACATGGGACATTTGACTTGTGCCACGTCCATACACATAGCTCATTATCAAATTCAATCAGCTCGGTGTAGCCTCATCAAGTGGGAATATTAGTTTAAATCGAAGCAACAGGAATATCAAATTAATCTCTCTTTGCTTTCATAAACAGTCACATACACAACCTAGTACTCCCAACAAATCCATTAAACAGGGTCTCATTTGGTAAAAATTGCAAGCTTTCAAGCATATCTTCCCATTGATATTACTTGAAAACTCAAAGAATAGTTGCACTCATCCTGTTGACATATCAACACAAGAACCCCACCACTACAAACTTACACATCATCAATCATTACTTTGATTTCTATAAAAAAAAAAGTGATAATAATAATTTCGATGAAGGTGCCAGCCAATGGTGAACATGTAACAATGCCCTCATTAAATCAATCCACTATATAGTTCAATATGATATTTAGGTAAGAATGATCTTGCAAAATCGAATTTAAACACTGATCATAAAATTAGGTTTTCCAATTTCTCAACAATGCATCAGAACAATTTGTTTTCTGTTGTTCCCACCCATCCCCGACACCCTTCATAAAAAAACATAGAAATGTTAATTACTTCCCAGCTAATACTCAGTCAAAGTTTATTATAATAATAAAACTAGGCCTTCGGTTTCTTCCCTTTGGCTTCAGGGGCTGGTCTGATCTTGAAAGGTAGGAAGGTCTTTCCACCCATAAATTCTCGTAAAGCTTCTGGTATCTCGACACCATCCTCCCTCTGGTAATTCTCAAGAATGCAGCACATGGTCCTCTCTGTTGCTGTGAGAGTAGAGTTCAACAAGTGTACATATTTCTTTGTCTGCTCATTGCTCTGCAACAGCACAAAATAACAGTGGGCAAACAATCATAAATTTGAAAAAGTCATATAACATAAGAACTTAAGAAGTTGAATGCAGTCAATGCTAAAATCATGATATCAGAAATGTGCAATCTAGGTTCACTTGCCCATATAAACCTAAAACCATTTTTATCATCCTCACAATAAAGGTTGGCTTTCTGTAAGATAGGCATTCACTTTCCTAACGAGACTGATCAACAAGGCATGATGATACAATTTATAACAGCAAACATTCCTTGCTGTTTCTGTTTGACATGTTTGAAAGCATAAAGGGCCTATTAGAAATATTTATTTTCTTGTTATTTGGACAATCCTCATTTTGGATCATCCCGAAAAGTCCAAAGCACTATAAACCTTTGCTTCTTAGCCATTATTAAAATTAAAACTTAGGATAGAGTATAGCCTTATAAAGGAAAATTCATCAATATCTAGTGGGTGACGAATTTAAATTACCTGGACTTGCAGACAAATATATAACAGTATTGAAATTTCTCCAATTTTTTTTTTAGGATGAGTAACTTTCACCAAGTTTTAATTCAAAAATTTTCCAATAAATTTGGTTGTTTCTAACCTTGTTTCTTGAAAATATACTCAATATTGCTGTTGATAGAGGATTCCAGCTCAGTATACACAAATAAATGGGAGGTGATAAAAGAGTTTGCATGATCTACCTTTTTCTGTCCATATCGGGTTTCCATTCTTCTTGCCTGATAGTCTGTACAGTTTGAACATGACACCAGCTCTCTGTAAGCCTGAGATGCAGGAAACCATGCCTCCAAATCATACTTCTTTGAAGCGGCATCATTCAGAGCACCAGAAACGATAGAAACAACTTGATAGGGGAGGTTTAGCTGAAACATGAAAAATTAAATCAGATTCATAGAGAGAAAAGCAGTCAGAGGAATTCATATATATTACCTCAGGTTTCTCCTACATGAAGCACAGAGAGGGAAAGAGTCAACCTATACACAAAAGTATACCACTATGTCTTGACTTATACACAAATGTTCATACCAAATACAAACATATCTTTATCTCTTAACTTGGAAAAAGATAGACATTGACCATCAAAACTTGTTCTTGGATCATCCATATCATGTGGCATTAACAAAACTAACCAACTCGTTAATATGCTACTTAATAGTCTTAAAACATAAGGAAAGGAAAAAAGATTAATGGAAAATTCAACACACCATCTTGTAGAAATCCTCAGAGTTTTTGATCATTTCCTCATGCATGTCCCAAGATTCATTATTATCAGGGCTGGTAATACAAAACTGCTCCACTTTCTCAAACTGATGAACTCTGAATATTCCCAGAGTATCTCGACCATGTGCACCAGCCTCTTTACGGAAGCAAGAGGAATATCCAGCATATCTGGAAAATTTGAATATTTATGAGCAAAAGGCCACCTTTCTAGTCGTAGGAACAAGCTTCAAGAAGATATTACAACCTTATTGGTAGCTCAGAAGGGTGGATCCAATCTTCCAGATGATACGCACAAAGTGGCTGTTCAGCTGTAGCAATCAGATATTTGTCATCTCCCTCACCTGTGACCTATTAAATGACAACTACTTCAGTTAGCTCACATACCTGTACATATGATGTAGGAAAATAAAGTGAATGAAGCATTCATTTTCTATGATGTCAGACCCTCCCGGGCTCCCACACTTTCTCTCCCATTTTCTTTTGTTTTCTTTTTCTGATAATTACTAGTACAAAGAATGAGTGCATAAAAGGTACATGAGAGGTAACTCACAAAAGTTAAAACAAGAACAGAGGAAGAAGAGAAGCAAAAATGCAAGAAATTAAAAAGTCAAGAAAGATAAGGGGATATTTTCAAAAATTTACAAATGTTACCTTGTAAAGCTCTTCATCAAACTGTGCTAATTGAGCACACTTTGCCATGACCTCTTTTCTCATGAAGAATGGAGTTTGCAATAATGTATATCCCCTTTTCTCCAAAAAATCAAGACCAAAGTTAATAAGAGCTTGATTAAGACGCACACCATCTCCTTTCAAATAGAAACCTCTGCCTCCAGCTATATCGGCACCTAAAGTTCACACATATTGGGATAAGTAATTAAACCAAATTAACATCATCTAGAGTAGCATAGTATAAATCTATTGAGATTGTTTTAGTGATACAAAGCCTAGCAATTGGTCTACAAAGGAGTAATAAATACAGGAAGTAGAAATGAAAGTACAAAAGAATGTGTTAAGATACTGAGTATAACTCGGAATGGCCAAGGAATATGATTCACACGTTTATTTTTTTTCTCACTGAGTATGAATTACACAAACTCAGTAAGTTGACCACAATACATGGGTTAAAGTGCAATGAGTGAGTTGAAGCAACTAACCCACTATACTAAGAACAAACTGCTGGTTCAGGTTGAATTGAACAAGAATATATTAAACTGTTGTCTAATTACCGATTCATAATTTTAGTGACCATATTCCAGAAGCTTAACAAGTATACTTATTTATATAAGTACAGATGCTAAAACCTCAGAGCTGATCAAGCTAGAATGAATAACTCCAGACACTTCAACCTAGATATAGGTGCTTTTCTACTTAGTTTTTTCTTGTAGAGAAGTGAACAGAGATGTGGTTTGATTTTTCAAAAAAAGTCATGATGCAAATGCGTTTTGCAGTTACATTTGATCAACAATTTAGATTTCTGCAACCAGATAGGGCCCAGAAAAAGTTGTAATCAGGTGAATCAATATAGATTTAGAATAAATCCATAGAATTAAAAATGCAACTCATGAATTGAAAGCCAGGTACACTAACTGTAAGCTGACATATTAAATTCAGCGAATACAAGAGAAACAATAAACCAGAATAATGTTCCAATCAAGTCATAAAATATTAAATACACCACAACATGTTCAATATAAGAAAACCATCTTGCTTTCGAGCTTTGAATGAAAGTAGTTTCCTAAATACCTTTCTTCAAATCTGCAATCCCAAGGAGCTCAACAAGATCAACATGATTCTTTAGTTTTGGCTCCAATCGTTTCTCACCCCATGATCGGACCACCTTATTGTTTGCCTGTAATACATGTTACAACTTTACAATTCAGAATGAGCATTAAATACAATAAAAAGGAAATGAAATTTGCCAACTCCAATACCTCGTCATTATCAACTGGAACTGAATCATGAACAAGATTTCCAATTAATAGCAATTTTGAATTCAATTGCTGTAAAACTTCCCGAACTTCAGCTTCCTTCTCTGCTGCTGACTTCTTATTCTCCTCTGTATTCTTTATCATCTCAGTGGCATCTTCACCTGCCTTTTTTTACAAACAAATTCTGAAATTCAGTTCCATACCAGACGAACCCAAGAATCAATTACAAAAATAAAAATCCAACAAGAACAAAATATTCAGAAGTAATAGACTGAAATACTAACAAATTTTAAGTCAAACAGCATTTGCCCACACAGAATTAATCCAATTCAAATCCCAAATTCTGGAGCTCACGACTCTTATACAGAAGAATGATGTTTTCTATAATTCCAAACACATCAGCTTACTTGCATGCGTACACCCTCCAAATGCTTAATTTTTCTATTGCTTCAATATACAGCAAGAAAATAATGGTTTAAAACTAGAGACTCCACTCTGAAGTCTATTCAACAAAACACATCTCAAACAACTTATTTCTTTTCCAAAACTAAAGAAATCTAAAAACTTTAAAAAGAATGTAATTAACAATTAGAACCACCAGTATTTTCACTAAATGTTTCTGCTTTCTAAAGAATCTACACAAATAAAACTCAAGTTCCTGTTTAGCTTATACAGGAAATCTTTTCCATTGTTGGAACTGCATTGATACTGGCATGTGTCCCTTGGATCCCACCTACTTGCACCCTGAGGCCCCAAGTGAAGCATGTGCCACAACCAAATCTGTCTTGTTCCCACTAGAACAGGACAGAAGCTAAACTATATAGGAAAAAATTTTAGGAAATTTTTTTTTTTCTGAAAAACTTTTAGAGACCCCACTACTATCATAATGGTTATTTTAAACTCCTAATTATTTTTTCCTAAATGTCATAATTGGACATGATAAATTTCAGGTACAGTATGTTATGCACTTTCTCAACATATCTAATCATATACCCTAGAATTTTTCAATTTTTCACCAACAAAAGCATGAAGCCCTACTAAATGTAAAGCATATATATTTGTTTGTTGCTCTAGTATAATCACAAACAAGGATGTTTCCTATCAAAATATTTTCCAGGAAACCTTTATCAAGATCCTCACCATTTGTGTTTAGATAAGAGGTTTTTTTTTCATGGTGAAGCTTTTAACTTTCTCAATATAAAGGTGTACAATGATCAGTTATAATCCCTTACTTAGAGGGCATTAAGATTTTAAAAAACATGACATCATATATACCTCATATAAGGATCCTATACATTTGTTTATGAATCAAGGAGGGATCAGACCTTTTCACAGTGAAATTCAATTTCATTTCTTTTATTAAATGAATCAAAATGGTTTCGTTTCATTTTTTTTTTCCTTTTAATCACTTTGTGTATCCACCCATGTCAAGTAAAGTCCGAATAACACGACACCACAAGCAAGAATCGCGTATCGAGTAACCCCAGGACTTGAACTGGAGACCTCATAGGGGGCTTACTTATCACCAGAGTACTAAGATTTGAAATGACATGACACCGTATACAGCTCGACCTCGCATAACCATTCTCTTCATTTGTTTATGTAACAGGGAGGAATCAAATTATTTCAAAATGAAATTTAGTATTTTTAATAAGGAATCAATAAGACACACATGGTGCCATGCCATTTGAATTTGAAATCAGTAATCATCAGTATACTAAGATTTGAAAACTGATCACATTTGTTTACACAATCTGTAAGCTTTGTTTTTTTTAGATTTGTGAAAATTACAAACATCTTAAAGCAAGAAATGCAGTGGATCCTAATATAAAAAAAAGTAGGATCCGAAAACCCGAAACGAAAGAAAGAATATCAAAAGACTCACAATTCGAAGCTGAGCGACTTGCTTGTTGATCTTGTTGAAGTCCTTGCGAAGATTCTCCAGATCGAATTGAACTACAACCCAAAAAAAACCAACCAAAACCCAAATTCAAAAAACAGAGATCCAAACCAAAGATTTGGTAAAGAGAGAGATAGAGATTTTTACGTTGGCGCCATTGTTTGTCGATGGCGATGACTTCGTCGACGAGTTCGACGTTGGCGAAACGACGGCGTTGGGATTCGCGAATGAGTTCGGGGTTGCCACCTTTCTCTACTCTGAAGAGATTGATGTCCAACATTTTGAATCTATTATTCTCTGCGTTTTTTGTCTGCAACTGAAACTGTGAGGTGAAGAAGAAGTGGAATAAAGTTAAGGAAAGAAGAAAAGGTTTTGAGGTTTTGCTTTTTATTATCTTCTTCAAAAACCCTAAGCCTATTTAAGGTTGTGAAAAGAAAAGACAAAATAAGAAAAGATTAGTTGCTGTTTGGGATGTAGGGTGAGCCTATCCCTACCTGGGACTGGGAGAGGGCTTCAGAGAGAGAGATAGATGATTATTACGCACCGATATGTAACGGAGTGTGCACCATGTAAGTTGATATGTAACCGAGTGTGTGAGCCATGTAATTTGTGGAGTATGTGCAAAACACGATTTCAATTAAAATTGTGAACAAGATTTTGCGATTTTAAAATGTGTGCATCAAACATTAATTATATATATAATGTCTCTTGGATTTTCCCTTTGTTATGGGGATTTTATGTTGAAAACGAAGTGATGTAATATTTTAAAGAAATATATGTGAATGATTATAAACTTTTGTGACAAATAGTATGTGTTTTTTTTTTTTTTTTCTAATTTATTATATTTATAATTCGATAGGTGAGAGAGAAGGGATTTAACCAAGAATGTGTTAAAAACATTTGAAGGAATCAATTAAGTTACAAAGTTTTTGACGACAAATAGTATGATTTTCTTGCAATTTTAATATATGGTACAATTTCAATTATGATAGAATCATGAAGAAGAATAGATGCAACTAAGTAATTGGTCTCTTAAGGATTCTATGATTGATTTCAATTTTTGTTTTTTTACTAAGATGTTGTTATTATCATTGTTGTACCAATAACAGTAATTATGAGTTTTACATTTACATTTATTTTTATTTTTTTGGTAATTTTAACGACATATTGTGTATTTAAAATTTGATTTTTTAATAACAAATTTCTTTTATGGTAATTCAGACTAAAGAATAGTATGTGTGAGAGGGAAGATCCAAATAAACAGGTCTAAAGCCCAAAAAGTCCCCACGAGCTAATGATAAAGGGGGAGGCCTAGACCAGACCGAATGAGCTTGAATGAAAGGGAAGTGGCCCTGGTAAAACACATCTTGCTCATGTCCAAGAATAAGAGCCAAATGAACCAATGGGAGTCACCATGACAGATTTTGAGAAGAAATGTTCGAGGATCACCCATTCCTCAGAAAAGGGTCTGAGGAGTGACCCGACCTCGGAAACATATTTAGCACCCAGTAAGCCTAAAAGGTATCATGGATGACCACTCAAACAAAGTAACAATGGGACCCCAGATAAGGAAGAAGGAAGCTTCTAGAGGAAGCAATCATCTCCTCCACATTTAATGCACCTCACCTACCAACCATGCCACATTTTGATTGAATGACATCCCTAAATAGTACTCCAATATCTTGTTACTCACTCATTTAGCCTTAAAAGAATGGGAAGTAGAGGATGAGACAATTATCCTCACACACCTCATATTTGCCCTACAAATGGACGATAAAGATGGATCCACCCTCAGTATAAATAAAAGCTAATTCCTCATGCAAAGGGTATCCGGAAAAAAAAACTTATAAAACAAGAGAGCTTGAGAGAGAAAAGTGTAAATTCCTAATTAAAGAAGTGTAGAGTGAGACTTGAGTTCTTTGTAATCCATCCTCCTCGGTCATCCCGAGGGAGGTCATATATTATACACATTCTTGTTTTTGTTATTATTTATTGTTAGTTATTTTTCTGCTATTGTGCGATCAAGATTTCTCTATAGCTAAATTATAGTCTATAGCCCCATCTTTACAAATTAGTTGTTAAGGCAAAGGCCCATATCCCATAGGTAAGCGATTTTAGCCCACATAGTATTATATGAAATATATATATATATATATATTTATATATTACTATCTTGAAATCGTTTGCAGCCATTCTCATAGTTAGGTAAACTATGAGTTTTTATTGTTTTAAAAAAGAAATTTTTTTTTTTTTGATTAGCTAATAACATTGAGGTAGTGAGATTGAGTGGGATGTTGACATTGTTTTAGTGCCGTGTGTTTCATCCGACGTTACTGAGAGGAGAGAGTTGGATGCTTTATAAGTGCCTAATAAAGCTACCTTTTACAAGTTAAAAACATTTCTTTTAAGTTGAGCTTGAGATTTACACCTATAAATTCTTCATCCACTAGCCTCCCACTTACTTAACCAAATAAGAAAAAGAAAAAGAAAATATTGAGGTAGGGCTTGGGGTTCTCTCCAATATCTTCTTTAGGTACCGAATTAATAGTACGTATCAGTTATAAAAAAATGGAAAGCAAGAAAAGCATTGACACAACGTGCAAATTCTATTTGGAATTGTTGAAGATCATCCTTTACATTTTTAAAACTAAAACAACCTGAAAAAGCCTTTGCAGCTAGTGATGTCCAATAAATGTTTATTATCAGATGAGTATTAGTTACAGAATTTGTTATCAAATAATAATGATATACTATATCTCAAAAGAAAAGCTAGATTGAGAAAACAATATTACTCATTTCACAATTCACATTGTATTCCGCCACCACCAACATAAATAAAACACTGGTCTTGACCTGAAATTCTACATATGTTGCACAATGTAATTATTTTTATTTCACAAACAAGAACATTCTCATTCTCATTCTCATTATTCCCTCTCAACTCATAATACTCTTTCCCAGCTCTATTTCTAGGTATATGGGTGTTATATTTATCACCCACTTTCTGAACATACATAGACTAAACAACACAATAATACAACACTTCTACATCCAATTGCTAAGCTATGCTTTCTACCAAAAAGAATGATGATCCGTAAAGAAAAAGAAAAAAAAGAAAGAAAGATTGAATTGTATACTTGGCCTGATCAAAACCGAGCACGCATCTGTTTATCAAGATCTTGAAATTCAAATTGTTGTTTCTCTTTCCCTTGCGTGATTCTTATGGTCAAGCAACTGCAATTAGTTCCCCGAAAGCCTCATTCCAGAGGAGACAATTGAATCAGATTTTGATCACAGCTGAAGAGCTCCTAAAGCCTTCACAAACTTCTTTTTGAATGGTTCCTTCTCATCAGCTACCGTGAATTTGAGGCAACTTAGGAGGATCACAACTTATTAGATTTGCCCACAAGTTTGCAAGTGTGAGAAAGTAGTGCTCCCCATTCCAAACCACCAGTCTCAAGCCTGATTCAGGCAAATGTAGAGAAGGTTAGAAAATTCAGGCTCTTTCCACCACCCACCAAAAACAAAAGATAAAAATGAACTAAGAGATTGTGAGGGGGTCAAAGATAATCATAATTTAAAATAAGATAGTAAGGTATTATAATTTGTTTATATCAATTTATAAGCACCAGACAGCCAAGTCAAACATAGTCTTCCTCGCATATCACACTATCTTTTTGGACTAAAACATTTAACTTCATTAGATAAGCTAACCATAGATGCTTGAAAAATATTACAATTTGATAAAAATGGCAAACTACAGATGCTTGCAATATATTAAAATTTGATGAAAATGGCAAAAGACTCTCCCACTCTAGGCTTTGATTTTCTTTCTGTTACTTTGAAAGTAGCTGATTCAGCTTCAGTCAAGTAATGTTCTTATAGATTCATGACCAAAGTAAAAAATTTGCATCACAGCTCCAATTATTTATTCTGTTTTACATATAATTTTTCCTCAATCCATTTCATATATAAAATTATCTAAAAGAATTTCTTAATTTTAGTATTTAGTTCAAAGTAATCATGGTCACCCGTGAATGCCGTACAAACCAGCGGGTGGCAATAAATCCAAAACCCATGTAGAGGAAAATGGTTATTTTCATGGTTTGGAATAGCTTAATTGACCCCTGAGAGCTATGAAATCAATATACCTGGTACAATGCTGGCACCCAAGGCTGACAAGTGACATATAGGTTGTTGTCCAGAGAAAACATGATTTTGAAGTGCAAATGCGTCAATATCATGAATATACTTGATAGATTCCAGCAATGCCTTTATAGTTCCATCATACTCGAAATCAATACAATCAGAAATACTCTTGAGAGCATCTTCAATTCCTGAACTTGACCATATACTATAACATTCACATAGAAGACCAACCAAGCCAGCGTTATCCGTAGAAGTTAGTAATAGCCAAGGCTTGTGAATCTTGGTTGAGGCTCGAAGAACTTCAACTACTCTGTAAATTTCTCCAAGGGCAAGGATATACCGCTTCCCTGTATTTTCACCCCTCAAAAAATAAACAATTAGGATAAAAATTTAGCTCAAAACAATCTACCCTTTGTTTTTTGGAAAAAGAAAATAAGTGTAAGACTATGTAAAAAGGGATCTGCCATGATCATTAAGGTGGATATACCTTGAGGTTCAGATAATATTTGACTTTGAACATTCTTTTGTAATGACTCCTTCCAAATTAAGGCTCCATGTTTCAGCTCTTGAGCACAAACAGAGAGTATTTTAGACCAGGTTGAAACATAATACTGTTGCTCCTCCGCTGATCCCAATTTTAGAATTGTTACTGCTGATGCCACTTCTTTTAGGAGATCAATAGCTGATCTGATATCCTTTTCTGCCTGTTAAAAAAAAGAAAAAACATGGTGAGGTAAAAGGCCAAAGTCTAATAAGCAGAATATTATGACCGATACAATTTTTTTAGAAAAGTGAAGAACTGTTATTACTTCATACAAATAGTGTAAGTGTCTTGAAAGACATCATTTTTGTTGTTCAAAAAATGGGACGTTGGTTGTAAGCATTGTTGGGACTCCACATATCCCATTGCACCAAATTCAGAACTGCATGATGAGATGCATAGAATCTAAAAATTAGAGTTCATCACTGTTTCCTTAAGGTCCTATGGAATTGAACCCCAGAAAAAACATAAGAAAGAGCTACTTAAACAATGAAAAAACAAGGAGGAAACCTAATGCTGGCATAATTTCTAACCCAAATAAAATATAAAATAAAAAGGGAGGGGGAGAGGGGGGGGGGGGGGGGGAAGAGAATGGCAGCAAACAAGGAAACAATATTTCTTAGAACCAGCAAAAACCAGTTCTCAACAATTGCATTTAATTTCATCGCACACACTACTCTCTAAGTCATACTTGAACAAAAAACATAAGCCAAACAGCTTATAATAGTTAAAATTTGCTCAAATTACTGCAAGCAGATAAAGCACAGTTTCAGTATTAGAATTGAAAAATCAAATATATTGACCATAATACAAAAAAATGCAAGTATCTAAAGTTATTTGAGTTAACTCATTGTACATATATTAATGCATGTTCTGATCAGAATATTATGACATGTAACTCTCAAATAGAGAAGCATTTAGCTAAAATATATGATGCTTTCTAGTTCATCATCACAAATCAATGTGAAAGATGCATACCAATGACAATCTTCTTGATAACTCATATTCAGACTCAAGCACTTGGAACTTTGGTTCCTGCAAAACTTCAAGAAGTTCATTGAAGTGTATATTTCTTTGGGATAGATGCTCAGACAGGTCTTCTTCAGATATCAGATTATTTTCGTGTAGTTCATTATAGAATTTCTACAAAAGAAAGAAACAAGAAAGATAACAAAGTGAAAGACCCATTAAAAAATGTAGCTCATCAAAGAAGATATAATAATAATTCTAAAACAAACTAATCAAAAGAAAAATCTAAACGTGGTTTAAAATGAGCATTAGCAAACCAATTCAAAATGAGGCAAAAAAAATATTTAACAGGTGTGTTATTGATGAGAGAGAGAGAAAGAGAACAATACAATATCCACTCCTAAGATGCTTATATAAATTGATTAAAGAGAGAGGATCCAATCTCTAGAAGCCATGATCTCATTGAGTAAATTTATTACCATTTAAGATAAACAGACAAGTTAATATGCTTCTATACAAGTTTCTTAAGCTTTTCAGTCAACTCAAAACATGAAGTCAAACAGAAATAGTAAAAGCAATAGTAAGCCAGGAAATACACATGAAAAAGTAAAGTCACCAACCTGGATTTCCTCATAAAGAGCTTTTGCTTTTGCCTCTTCACCAGATAGAGCAGTAGTGCTTTGAGCTTTCTAACAAATTGCATTTTCACAAGTTTAAAAGGGTAAACAAAGGGAAACAATTTCAACAACAAAAAAATGATCTTAACAAATTACCAACCTTCAGATTGTCAAGATGACACAGTGCAATTGAGCACAATTCACCCTTTAATTTACAAAAGAAATCAACGCAATCATTTAGCTCTAATGTGGAAGAAAGTTTTTTCTGTGAATCTACAAGATCAATATCAGAAGTTTGATCCTCAGCTCTGGTTCCTGAAATGGCATCTTTAAAGTCCCAGGAATCATCATCAAAATCATCACTGTTGCCTAAATCAGATTCAAACACTGTTGAGGTGGAATGAGTCTCATGGTCACTTTCTTTTGGCATATTATTAACAGAAGCATTCTGCTCAGCTTGACTGTATAAAGTTGATAAGAGATCGTTGATAGATATATTAGAACCAGGACTTTGGATGTTACTTTTTGGGTTGGAGGTTGGTGTAAAACTCGAAATATCTTGAAGGATTGAGGAATCATCAGATTCCAGTTTTCCATCACTGAAAATGGACATGGGCAAGGGTTCCCGGTGATTCTCAGATCTTACCTCATTCCTCTGGAAAAAAAAATAGGAAAATGGTCACAGAACTATATGGAAAAAAGTTTGCTAAGGAAAGCATAAACCACTGGCAAACTTCATTTGCCATTGGCATACAAAATTTCAAAAAACAGACCAATATAATTCTGCAAGCAATAAGGCTAAGTGAAAACAGATCAACATCAAGGCACCATATATATGCTTAAAAACAAACATCACCTTGATCATGTTTCAGTGACATTTATAGTTAGGACTACATTTGTTGAACAACATCATTAAAGATCAACAAGAAGCATATATATATATATATATATATATATCATTTTAACACTCCCCTCCGCCCACCCCCCACACCCCAAAAATAAATAAATAAAACAAATGAAAAGAAGAAGAAGAAGAATGGTTCTAATATATATTAGCTGAAAGAGAAACTTTATTGTGGCAAGAGATTTGTACAGAGAGATATTGGTTTTCCTGAATTTCAATATGTTCTGTTTAGCAACTATGGTTGAATGATATTGAATTTCAGGAAACCCAACATCTATATTTGAATCAATACAATAAGCCTACAATCTAAATTACTACCTGGATTTCATCACTAAAAGCTGGTGCTTCTACAACAGAAGGAGTATGATCAGCAACCTTGGACCCTTCCTACATCCAAAAGTAAAGTTTTAGTACCCATGTTCCACATATTTTAGCATGGAGAATGAATAAAAGGAAATCAAATCAAAATGATACAACACCTCATGCTTTGATCCAGTTTCTGAAGATGCATCCTTGAATTCCCCAAAGTTCTCGTCAAATTCATCATTCTCATCAACGGGAGAGGATTTCAAGTCATTCTGTTTGCTTTTAGAGTAAGACCCAAAGATAATATCATCTTGAGTCACAGAAGTTGGATTGAAATTAAATTCAACCTCCCATTCCCCAGATTTGTGAGAAACCCCATCTGATGCAACAAGCGAATCTTTAGGATTGCTTGCACCATTGACATCATAAACGACTGCTACACCAGCAGAAGTAGGAAAATTATCTGCAACCTTTGGCTCTTCCTACAACCAAAATGAAGTTTGAGCACATTCTTCGATATTTTCAACATCATATAAAGAATAAAGAATTTTTTTTGATAAATAAGGAATAAAGAATTCAAATCACCTGACTCACTGATTTAAGTTGTGATCCTGATTCTGAAAATGCATCCTTAAATTCCCAAAAATTCCCACTGGCACCATCATTCTCACCAGGAGAGGATATCAAATCATTCTGCTTGCTTTTAGAGTACGAATCCAAGACGATACCATTCACAGAACTAGGACCAAAATTAAATCCAGAGTCCCATTTCCCAGATTTTTGAGGGAGCCCATCTGATATGGAAAATAAATCAATAGGACCACTGAAGCCGTTATTGTCAAATGATAGTGCATCTAAACCGGCAGGAGATGTAACAGCAATCTTTTGCTCTTCCTACAGCCAGAATTAAAGTTTGACAATGAACATTCCCTCTAATCCGTACATTATCAGTAAAATTATAAACCATATCAAACTGACTCACCGACTTATGCTGTGATCCAATTTTTGGAAACACACCCTTGAAATCCCAAAAATTTTCAACAGAATCAACTTTTTTATTAGTTGTGGAAGAGGTCACCACATTTGCAATATCATTGTCCTTACTTTTAGAGAATGAACCCAAGGTAAAAGCATCTTGTTTAGTCATTGAAGCCATGTTAAAATCAAACCCGAAGCTCCACTCACTACTTCTGTGGGAAAATCCATTTGATGCAGTAAAGAAATCACTAGGACCATGCACACCATTGCCAAACTCAAATATATGTTGGGCTCCCTCAGTGTTTTCCCGCCCTTTCCCATCAACCTTTATACAAGAAAATATAAGTTATATATATAAATATATATATATATTTATATATATTTATACCAATCAGAATCGACATTCAAGCGCATATGCATCTATATTAACAGCATGATCAACTACACATATAACATCCTATTTCAAGTTCATTGCCAATTTAAAGGTAGCTAATTGCTTCTAAATTCCAAAGGGTAATTCAATTGTGTGACACAAACGAATTCAACAAACAATTACACAAAAATTAAACAATACCCGCCTGGATTTCTTCTTCTCTCCGCGCTGTTGCTTCCATTTTCAATCCTGGTGATTCAAAGACCCCTTCTTCCTGATATAAAATAAAAAAATCAAAACCATAGCTTTCATAATACCCCCCTTTTAATTGTTGACAGTAATATCTATCTAACAACTCAAGAATTGTGAACCCTTTGGGAGCTAAGAAAACTAAAAGCTCTACTCAATTGTACAACCACAACAAAGCCTTAGTTCCAAAACTATGGGATGGGATCAGCTATAGATCTCAATAGACATGTATTCATTTCCATCATTCTATCCTATCAAAAATCAATCTCTACTCAATTGTTTCCCATAAAAATTAAAAACCAAAATCATAGAGTGCCAAATTTTAAATTTTTAATCACTTAGAAACCAAAAAACCAACTTCAAATTAATTACAAAATCTTATTTGTATTAATCATTTCTTTTTATTATTATAATTTTCTCTCAGCAACCAAAAAATTAAAAAAAAAAAAAAAAAAAACTTTTTGTTGGGGACCAAAAAAGTGTATACCTTTAACTTAGAATCCCCATTTCCGATCCCAGATTCCAATTCTGCAGCTTTGAATTCCCACCCATCATCATCATCATCATCATCAATAAAACCATTATTACCATTCGAATCCGACCCATTAACATTCAAAGCCGACCCGTTAGAATTCACAGCCGACCCATTTCGGGTCTCGGTTTCCCGATCCCGATTATACAAATCGGCAATCAAATCATGAACTTCCAAATCCGGCTTCTTCTTCTTCTTCTCCAGAGAAAAAACGGTAGCACCGTCACCAACTCTAGACTCGTCCACACCAGATCCCTCCTCCTCCTCCTCTTCCCCAAATATCGACAACGGTATTGCCCCGCGCGGCTTGACCCACCCAGAATTATCCGACCCGACCCGGTTGTTGGAACCGCCGAACGAATCGGAAATTCGACCGTTGATTTGGGTTGGTGTGGGATGATGATTGGTGGGAAACGAAACGAAGTGGAAATCACCGAAGCTCTCGTCTTCGTCCACGTCGTCCTCCGCCATGGAATATTAAAAAACTTAGCTGAGAAGAAGAGAAGAGAAGAGAGGAGAGGAGAGGACTCCTCTGAATCTGAATAAAACTCTCTCTTTCTTTTGTTTTCTGTGTGTTTTGGTAATGGAGGGTTTTGGCTTGGCACGAAACGGTGCGCACGTGGGTGGGTTATAATAAACTTCGAATATGGTGTAATTTGACGTGGAATAAACTCCATCCAACACAGCTATACTACTCAAAAAAAAAAAAAACACAGCTATACTACTACATCTACAAGTCTACATGCAATTACAGGTTTTTTTTTTTTTTTTTAATAAATTTTTTAAAGCAACGTAATGGGTAATTAATAATTTAATACAACTCCGTTAGATATGATTTTTCAAATTTTACTTTAAAAAAAAAAAAAAAGATAACCTTTATTATATGGGAAAAAAATCTAGAACTATAAATTATTATACAATTTTTTTTTGTCACAACAGTGATGTGGTATAGAGTGTGAATGACGAAGAAAAAATTTGTAAATCCATGTATAGATGATAGATAACTACTTAAAATCTGTCCTGTTAGAATTGTGCAAAAAAATTGTAGAATAGTTTATAATCCTAAAACTACTGTCTTGTTATATATCAATCACAACCAAATAAACAACATTAAACAATGGTGAAAATTTTTGTGTCACTAAAATTTTATTATTATTATTTTTGTTTAAAATACAATTTTGTTCCTAATTTAAGTTTAGGAAGACATACACTTTATGACTCATTGAAGATATCAAGTTGTATTAGTGTTGGACTGTTGATCACATGTAAAAGTGAAACTAAACTAACCACAAAATTATTCCCATAATAATTTTTTTTTCAAAAACTAACCAAAAATTTCCACCTTAATATATGTCATTAAATAAGCTTATTATTTCCCATTATTAATGCTATCGTCACAAACTATTTTACAATATTTTTACAAAATGTTAATATGACAAACTTTTTATTGGTTTTCATCTAGACCCACCATTAATATTATTTTTTTCATTTATCAATAATTGCTCACTACATCAGCAGTTTATAAAAAATTTTGTAAAAAAATTTATATATCTAACATTATTCTATTTTCCATCCTAAAATATGGTGTGAGTTGGATTTTTGTTTCCCAAAATTAAAAAGTCATTTCCCTCAACAAAAAAAAGTCATAATGTGGTCCATAAAATATCTTTAAAATGTCAATCCCATTCTTTTTATAAGATCCGTTACATCATTCTCTATCCTATAAATTGCATGCAAGAACGTGAAGAACCTTAATTTAAATTTTTTTAAAAGATGAAACATAAATTTGTTAAATCAAAAATATAAATTCACATTTTAAATTTTTTTAGTTGCCAATTTTTTTTTTAATAAAAAAATTCAAATATCTAGTGAAAATTTACTTTTATTTTAAATTATGTAATACTTTTTACTTTTTTATTTTTGTTAAATAAGAATTGCATTTTACAAGAAAAGAAACAAACCAAAGAAAGTATGTAGAAAATATGTACGAATAACGTGGACACAATTTTCTTTTGTCCATTCTACATGTAGAGAACATAGTTATAGTTAATAGATGTTATATTAATGATATAAATAAGAGGATATCTGTAAGAAGTGTGTAGAAAATGTGTACAAATAACACCATTCTATTATGTTTTTAATAGGTAGAAAGATTTTTTTTTAGAAGAATATATATTTTTAATAGGTAGAAAGTGAGGGACATAAGAAGTGGAGTTTAAATTACAAACATGGGGCACCATAAATAATGCTTAAAAAAAATTGATAGTTGGACGGTGAGGGATTTGAAATTTAAATGTTTTAGTTGAAAATACCCAAATGTGCTAGTTGAGTTACAAGACTCTTGGTACAAAATTAAAGATACTACAGTATTATTTTTTAGTCTCTTCGAGTATCACAGTAGCACTTGGATTTGTTATTGATAATTATGACATGCCAAAACAATTGTCATCACAGGGAAGTTCTTACAACATGTAGATTGTTGGCATGCTGCAGTTGTTGCTTGAATTTTCCCCCCATCATTTTCTTGGGCTGAGAATCAATTCAGAACTTTTCAAGTCACGAGCAACTTTGTAGCAATCGAAAAATTCAACGTGAATGTCAATTTTCATGGGAACCAATTGTCTTTTTCAAAGTGTGTCAAGATTATACAAATTTGACAAGGCAATACACAAGATATATGCTCAAAACTTTATTTCATTTTTAAATGCATTTTTTCCCCTTGACTCCTTAATACTTCAAAATTCTATCTTTATAATTTATCAATCCAAACTTCATGGAAAGATGTTTTAATAGTTCCACTTTTTGACTTGGTAAACATGGAACAAAAGAGGTAGAGAAAACCAAATAAGAAAAGAATCTGTTTACAATATTTGACACAATATTTATGGTTCACTACCAACAAATTTATGTTGGTGTCTTGGTGATGTACAAAGTGAAATTGAATCTTTCTAACCAGGTTCCTCTATTCTTATCAAATTATTATAAATTTTAATTAGTCAAAAAGGTTCATGAATTGTGGTCCAGCTAAAGAAAGGTCTAATTACTTAATTATGATAGCCGCACCGACAGGTTCAGCTAATATGCCTCCATTTTTCTTTTTCTATTTCTTGGGGATGTAGAAGTATATTAATTTAGTCAATTACATGTCAATTTTGTTTATTACTTTGCAATATTGGAAGAGTATGTGAAGCTTTTTTTGTAGACACACCAACTAGAAACAGTTGTAAACACACACGTACAAAAAAAAAACTTTCTTGCACCATCTATGTAAATAAATCAACATTGACGTTAACTACCTCATGTAGAAATATTTGAGAGAAAGATAAAATATATTAAAATTGGTATTTGGATTGAGTGAGAGGGAGAATAGAGAGCAAAAGTAGACTTAATATGACTTAATATGTTTTAATATGATGATTTACGTCCTTAACGAAAAAGTTATTGATGATTATATCCTTAATATTATATATCCTGTGTGTTACGTTACAATAACACATTGAAGAATATTTATAATAGGTTAAATTATTTTTCAAAAAAAAAAAAAGAAGGTTAAATTATTTACCAGTCATAGACTAACTTTTTTTCTTTTTTTGAGAATCAACGATAGACTAATTTAGGTTACAACAGTTGCACTCCAAGTAGGATTAGCTAATATTAATTTGGACTAGAGTTATATAACAAATTTCCACACATGCGTGTGCACACCCACACTCTTAATGAATAGCGAAAAAAATTCAATGAACTAAAAAAAATCATGTGTGCACACCCACAACCATAGATTTATTTTATTTTTCTGTTTGCAAAATCTTTTTTAAAAGTAATTTCTGCTGCATCAGTTCTCCATTTGAACCTTGGAAGCATGAACTAGAAAAGATGCTTTAAATCAATTGAAGATACTAATGAATAAACAAGGTCATGTTTCTGGGCCTTTACCCCTTAATTATTACTTTTTTACTAAAGCATAGTAATGGAACTCCATGTTTTATTCATGTACTGCACAAGTTTGTTATGCGGTTCTTACATATTCAGCAAGAATGAACTTGCCATAAGAAATAAGCTCAATTACAATCATAATATGTTACAAAAAGAGAAACAATCCCTGGTAAGTTCACAACTTTACACAACAAACACACAAGAAGAAGGTAAATCCGTATATAAATAACAAGCACCTGGTGCATTTCAGCTCACCGAAACAACAAGAGCAATCCAAGGAACAAAGCCAACGTATAGTTACCCATACTGATATTTGCAATCAAAGAAGCTGCACCAGAAAAGCTTCCGGTTGATGTGTTTGTGCTCAAAATAACCACCATCCAAATATCCTCAGAGCCAATCCCAACCCCAGTGTAGTTTGAATCCTTCAGATATTTTGCATATTGAGATTTTGTATAATTAGAAAACACCAGAAATGGGTCTAATCTAGGCACACAAACAGGCAATATGACCCCATTGACTGTGTTGTTGTCATTTATGTCACAATCATCCAAGAACTTGTCAAATTTGGGGACTTTAGGCTTGGTGCCTGGAGTAGAGCTGAAGTGAAAGGCGTTTTTACAAGTTTCGTTCTGTAACTGGTCTGCAATTTTATTAGCTAGGCAAGCTGCATTGCTGTTCTCAGTGAAGTTGTTGAGATGTAGTGACATCCTGTAACCATTAATGTCTTCCAAGAGATAGCTTTCAGCTGTAGATGTAAAAATTGCATTGGTTAGCATTAATAAATTTGAAGATTAAGTAAGTAATGCACCAAAGTTAACCTATTTAGCAGTAATCTTCTCTATGTCTACAACTAGCTACCAATGTCAATTTGATATTTTGATGGAATTAAAATGGTTGAAAGAGTGGGACAAGCATCAGCCAAAACTTAAGAAATAAAAAAAGACAACAAATGCCATTTTGATAAATAATTTGGTTGTGTTTTCTTGATTTGTCAAATAATTTTGATCTTATAGGGGGGAAAACGTGAGAGAAGCAAAGATTATTTTGGTTGTGTTTTCTTGAAAGCACCAAATACTTTTGAAAAGCCTGTTACTCATCAAGATTCAAGATATAAAATGGTCTAAGTGCTCAGTTCTTCTAATGCAGGCTACCCTATTCTACAGAAAAATATTTTATGCACTGTTCCAATAACTTCATCACTTTAAAAAAGGTTGCTGCCTGATGGTTTTGAATTTTGTTTGATTAATTTCACACAAAAAATTAGTTTAGCAACTCAATGAAATTCTTTAAGAATCCAATATTATCCTTGATACTCAGGGACCATTGATTGGAATTGAGCACATGCATGTTCCAAAATTTAGTCCTACTATACTGAAACTGAAAATGAAATTGAATTTCATGCTCAAGTTGAGGAACTAACTTGCCTAAAAACACAGTAATTAAGACCAAACAATAGTAACTACAACACATACCAGTAATATATAATATGTTTATTTATTATTTATTTTACAACTCAAGTCTCTCCCTCTCAAATTTCATTTAAATAATGTTTTCTTGTGTTTAATACCTACCTAGGTGTTAAAAAATTTGACTTTTGGTACCTTTGATGTTGTAGATTTTTTAGATTTTTGAGTGCTAAAATAACATTTTAGTTATTTTAGCACATTTAATGTGAATGTTCTTAGTCCTTTAAATAGAAAATGTTATCTTTCGAATTGAAAGTCCCTACATGTTCTATATTCATATTCACAACATTTTTTTAGGGCAGAACAAACTAATCTTGTCATGGTATTTGAAACTCAAAGTAATAGATTCTGCATTTTAAAACTAAAATAGCAAAATCTTTAGGTCACTTGAAAGTAATTAATGGAGGCTATATTTTAAATTCATAATAATAATAATAATAACCACTATGCATGTCTTATTTTCTTTCTCCACCAATATTTTTCTCTTTTATCTCTTAAATATTTCACAATTTCACACTTTAGAATTTTGCTACAAACCCAAATTATTTTAAAAATTAGTAGAATGAAGAAGCATCGAATTCTACAAATATTTCTTAAAACAATCACGAGATTCACGACAATGAAGCACACATACACCTTTTCATGTGTATATCGTCAACCATAGCATGTAAATTAAATTAAAAATGAAAAATTCATATATATATATTATGAAAAATAATTATATTATTATATAATTGTCTATTTATGTATTTATTTATTAGTACCAGTTATAATTATAGATTTTTTTTTGCTTCAAATCATGTCTTTTAATCTTTTCCCAAATCAAAATCCTGGTTGGGTTTTAAGCTATGTTATATCATTTAATATTATTTATTAAATGCAAATTCTAACAAATCTACAATTTGATTAGATTTTCTTCTTATACTTTACATGCTTAAAAATTTTTAAGACGATCTGAGATCAAGAACCATGTCATTAATTAAATGTTTAATTTACAAGTTTTTGTATTTAAAATTATACATAAAAGATGAGTTTTTAGATTGAATAGTAGATAGCATATAATTGGTATGAAAGTTGGTATGCATGTTAAGAACATAGTAAACATGTTATCCTACAGTAGGATATTTGAAATATTAATCCAATAAAAAATTATTAGGTGATCTTTAAAAAAAAAAATTATTAGGTAAGTTACACCAAGTGTAACTTTATGCAATTTTACATCACTTAATATTATTTAATTAGATGTGAGTTTTGACAAATATATTATTAGATTACATTATCTTCGTATATTCTCTATGCTTGCAAAATTCAAGATAATCAAAGATCAATAACTATGTCATCAATAACTTGTTTAAATTCAAGTTTTTGTAATTTAAAATAATGCGTAAAGGATGTGTTTATTGATCAAATGATAAATAATATCTGATTGGTATGATAATTGTCACGTATGTTAAGAACATATAAAACATGTAATTCAATATTGAGATTTTCAAAATATAAATTTAATAACAAGTTATTGAGTAATATAAGTGTAACATTACTTATTAAGTGTAACATTGGTGGAAGTGTTATTGAGATTCTAGAGAGAGAGAGAGAGAGAGAGTACCAGCAGAAGTACTCTGAGTACCAGCAGAAGTACTCTTTGCGTTTCCTTGCACAACATGAAGAACAAGCAAAACAAGGGAGAGGCTAAGTTTAAAGATGGCCATGGTTTCAGACTTGTCACAGAGAGCTGTGCCTTGTAACGAGCAGTATATAAAAATACTATCAGAATACATTCAGAGGATAGAAAAGACAAGAGCTTGTAACTTTTCTTAGCTATAATTGTCCTTAGAATCTCTGATTTTCTTTAAGTTGCCGTGCATGTCAAGGTGCTCTAGGTGCCATCTCTTTTTCTTGTACCATTCAGTCGGCTTGATGCATTTAGGTCTAAAGCAAAAACTAAATTGAGACCTATTAATATAATATATATATATATATATATGATTTTAATTTTTTTTAATATTACTTAAATAATATTTTTTTACTTAAACTCTATTCTCTTGTTTCTTTTTAGATGCAAAAATTATGAATTAAAATTTTGCATTCTTGTTCTACTAGCATTTATTTTTTAATTGGTAATGTAATATGACTAACCCACTTATTTAAAAAGAAAAAAAAGAAAAAACCTACCATCTAAAGCCATAAAACCGACTATAATATATTTACAATGTTCTTCTTTTGTCTCTATAGACTACATTTTTTCCTTTGTTGACTTGTTGTACCCAAATTTCCTTTAATAAAATAAAATTTACATATTTCGCTTTAACCAAAAAAAAAAAAAAAAAAAAAGGCAAAATGACTTTTTTGAGAAGAGAATAAAGCAATAACTTAACACGAAGGATAAAACAAAGGGGCTAAAAACACAATTCTGAAATTTTTTAAAGCCAAACCTAAAGGCAATGGTTCGAATGGAGAAGAGCCTGAGTCCCGCAGCTACAAACATAGCGTAGAAAAATCACAATTTTATACTTGAGTGACAAAATTTAGAGCAGATCGTACAAGCCATATAGAAAATATATATATATATATATATATTTTTTTTTTGTTGAGAAAGTTTATAGATGCAAAAAAATTTTGACAAAACTTTTCACACTTGTTAATGTGACAGATTGATAGTAATAAGTAAAAAAATGATATTAGTAGTGAACCTAAATGAGAACTAGTAAAAACTCATCAGCTCAACTGTTTATAAAAATGTTACGAAATTTTTGTGTATATAGCATTTTTTTTAGAAGTGTTACATCGACAACATTTTCACAACAAATTCTAGGTGTTAAGTTGTTTGACTATAATTTGAACCCACAACTGAAATTAATTTTTTGCTTATCAATAATAACTAATAACAACCTGCTACTTAAAATTTGTTGTGAAAATATTGTAGATATCTCATTTCTCTTCTTTTTCTTTTTTCTTGTTTTTCATTTGATAAAAAATAATTATTTTATTTAATAGCTAATATTTGAGCTTAATTAATACTATTATAATGAAAGAAATAACCATATTAATTAAAATTTGGGAGTCTTTTTCTACTTGGAGGCATTATTAGGCGACTGCCTAATTTGCATATAATAAATAGTTTACTTGGAAGCTTCTGTGTTTTTAAAACCAAAATTTGATTCTTATTCCTGTAATGTAAGTATTGATGGTTATTTCTCTAACTTTTGTCGTATGCCTATTTTTTTTTTTTTTTTTATTGCCATTCATAAATAGTAGGTTGCTTTACTTACTTAATTTTCTTATAAATGTTAAAAATGCAACAAATTTTTGGCATTTTTGCTTGAATTAACAATATTTATTACTAATGGGTTTGATTCATGTTACATCTAATGCTACTTTGATAAAGGGTACATGATCTCTACCTTTTATAAATCACTATTAAGTGAAATTTATAATTTTAGTAAACATCTGTTATTATTTAATCACATGCAAAATTTCACAAAAATTGGATGCCATATACCATTTAAATCTATAAGCTTATTTGTTTAGTATATTTAGAAATACAAATACACAAAAAAAAAAAAAAAAAAAAACATTAAGCTTGTCATTAATTATTGAGTTTTATTAATGGCTAATGACATTTGTGGGGTTAAGGGCCTAAATTATGTATTGGGCCTAGCCTTGGCCGAGAGCATAGTAGTCCGAGGACGAATGAATGGCAATGAGTGGTTCAGACCCAAGACTTAATGAGCAGAATACAAGTGAAGGGTGGTCCGAGGAGGAATATCTCATCGGACATGATAAATACAGTTCAAATATGTACTCTAGCTATCACGGTGACCTTCCATGAAGCTCCAATGATAGGGACGTCCATCATGAATATACGAGAAGGAGGGGAACCCAAAAATATCTAAGGGAAAGCTGCTACCACCACATTGAATGTACTGCAGCTACTTTTCTGACCGCATTTATGTGAAGAAGACCTCTGAACAGTATTTCCTTGGTTACCACAACTCGCAGAAAGCCAGAGAGGATGTCTGATGGGATAGACACTTAAGTAGGAGCTCAGATGACCAATAAGTGTAGGATCAAGATAGTCCAAAGGGAGCTATATAATGTAAGAGACCCTCCATGAGGAAGGGATCAAAAAAGAGAAAGAGAACACTGTAGCAATCAAAATTGTATTTGTACTCTGTTTAGTTGATTTATATAAACACTTGTCTCCTCGGACAAGGAGTTCATCCATATCAGTACTTCTTATTTGTGCGTGATTGCCATTCAATTCCATCTTAGCCGTTAACCAATTCATTAGGGCCTAGTTCTTTGACCCACTCTCTACAAATTCATTGTTTTGGGTTTTTTGGGCCTAAGTCCATTCATCCTGAACTGAGCCACAAATCTGGTCCTTACAATTGGCGCCGTCTGTGGGGAGAACTTGTGTAATAGTGAGTGCAATGGTGAAGCATGGTAGGATCAGGTCCACACCAGGTAGAGTCGTTGGGATCCCAGCATGGCGATCCTCTTGTCAACCTTGAGTAGAGAGGTGACTGTGAGGGAAGTGTGCATACCGCACATACTGATAGAAGTCAACCTCAATTACATGGGGAGGATTGCTAAATGGGGCATTGTTCTAGGGGCTTTTGACATTAAAGTACATGCCTCATACCTCTATCAAGGGCCAAGTCCTCGCGGACCTGGTGGCCGAGTTCGCTGAACCCCCATTAGAAGAAGTGGTGGTGATGCAGAATATGGATGAAAAATCAGTCGACACAACCTCCCTACAAGAACCTTTATTTTGGAAGGTGTATGTTGATGGTGCAGCAAATCAAAGGGGGCTCTAGAGTGGGGCTAGTTCTGGTTTCCCTTGAACAAATCACCATTGAAAAGTCACTAAGATCTGGCTTCCCAACTATAAATAATGAGGCTAAATATGAAGCTTTGCTAGAAGGAATGTCCATGGTTCAAAGAATGGGGAGAGAAGTAGAAAAGATGTTATCGGACTCAAGATTGGTTATTGGCTAAGTGAAGGGCGAGCTAGAAGCAAGAGATGAGAGAATGCAGTGACATCTTCCTGAGTATTAAACAAAACCTTAGCTATGCTGGGTCCCTCGGACCTCCTGCTTTGGGGTAATTAATACTCAGTGACATCTTTCTAAGTGGTTAAACAGAACCTTAGTTATGCCGGGTCCCTCGGACCTCCTGTTTTGGGGAAGTTAACACACGGTGACATCTTTCAAAGTGGTTAAACAGAACCTTAGCTATGCCGGGTCCCTTGGACCTCCTGCTTTGGGGAAATTAACACACAATGACATCTTTCTAAGTGGTTAAACAGAACCTTAACTATGCCGGGTCCCTCGGACCTCCTGCTTTGGGGAAATTAACACACGGTGACATCTTTCTAAGTGGTTAAACAAAACCTTAGCTATGCCGGGTCTCTCGGCCCTCCTGCTTTGGGGAAATTAACACACGGTAACATCTTTCTAAGTGGTTAAACAGAACCTTAGCTATGTCGAGTCCCTCGAACTTCCTGCTTTGGGGAAATTAACAAATGGTGACATCTTTCTAAGTGGTTATACAAAATTTTAGCTATGCTGGGTCCTTCGGACCTCCTGCTTTGGGGAAATTAACATACGGTGACATCTTTCTAAGTGGTTAAACAGAACCTTAGCTATGCCGGGTCCCTCAGACCTCTTGCTTTGGGGAAATTAACACACCGTGACATCTTTCTAAGTGGTTAAACAGAACCTTAGCTATGCCGGGTCCCTTGGACCTTCTGCTTTGAGGAAATTAACACACAGTGACATCATTCTAAGTGGTTAAACAGAACCTTAGCTATGCCGGGTACCTCGGACCTCCTGCTTTGGGGAAATTAACACACGGTGACATCTTTCTAAGTGGTTAAACAAAACCTTAGCTATGTCAGGTCCCTTGGACCTCCTGCTTTGGGGAAATTAACACACGGTGACATCTTTCTAAGTGGTTAAACAGAACCTTAGACATGCTGGCTCCTCGGACCACATGCTTTGGGGAAATTAACACTGTGACATCTTTACAAGTGTTTAAATAGAACTTTAGTACATGCTTGAGTCCTCAGACCACATGCTTTAGGGAGATTAACACTGTGACATCTTTACAAGTGCTTAAACAGAATCTTAGTACATGCCTAGCTCCTCGGACCACATGCTTTGGGAAAATTAACATTGTGACATCTTTACAAGTGTTTAAACAGAACCTTAGTACATGCCCGAGTCCTCGAACCACATGCTTTGGGGAAATTAACACTGTGACATCTTTACAAGTGCTTAAACAGAACCTTAGTACATGCCTGAGTCCTCGGACCACATGCTTTGAGGAAATTAACACTGTGACATCTTTACAAGTGCTTAAACAGAACCTTAGTACATGCCTAGCTCCTCGACCACATGCTTTGGGAAAATTAACACTGTGACATCTTTACAAGTGCTTAAACAGAACCTTAGTACATGCCTCGGTCCTCGGACCACATGCTTTAGGGAAATTAACACTGTGACATCTTTACAAGTGCTTAAATAGAACCTTAGTACATGCCTGAGTCCTCGGATAACATGCTTTGGGGAAATTAACACTGTGACATCTTTACAAGTGCTTAAACAGAACCTTAGTACATGCTTGGCTCCTCGGACCACATGCTTTGGAGAAATTAACACTGTGACATCTTTACAAGTGCTTAAACAGAACCTTAGTACATGCCTGAGTCCTCGAACCATATGCTTTGGGGAAATTAACACTGTGATATCTTTATAAGTGCTTAAACAGAATCTTAGTACATGCCTGAGTCCTCGGACCACATGTTTTGAGGAAATTAACACTGTGACATTTTTACAAGTGCTTAAACAGAACCTTAGTACATGCCTGAGTCCTTGGACCACATGCTTTGGGGAAATTAACATTGTGACATCTTTACAAGTGCTTAAACAGAACCTTAGTACATGCCTCGGTCCTCGGACCAGATGGTAAGGGGAAGTAACACTCAAGGGCATTTTTATAAGTGTTCAGACAGAACCTTAGTCATGCCTGAAGTTCTCGGACCAGATGCTAAGGGGAAGTAACACTCAAGGGCATCTTTATAAGTGTTCAGACAGAACCTTAGTCATGCTTGAAGTCCTCGGGCCAGATGCTAAAGGGAAGTTAACACTCAAGGGCATCTTTATAAATGTTCAGACAGAACCTTAGTTATGCCTGAAGTCCTCGGACCAGATGCTAAGGGGAAGTTAACACTCTATGACATCTTTCTAAGTGATTAAACAGAACCTTAGTCATGCCTGAAGTCCTCGAACCAGATGCTAAGAGGAAGTTAACACTCTATGACATCTTTCTAAGTGATTAAACAGAACCTTAGTCATGCTTGGCTCCTCAAACCACATGCTTTGGTTTTTCACTAAGTGTCAAAGCAGATTCAGGATTATATCTAGCCCCTCGGATGGCTGGCTTTGAGCTAGTTAAAGTCCTCAAATCATTTCAGTGTTAAGTAGAATAAAGGATTTTAGTTCTTATGAGATCAAAACCCCACCTTTTCTCCTTGGATAAGAGGGAAAAACTGGAGTTTTGAGGGGTTATTGTGGGGTTAAGGGCCCAAATTATGTATTGGGCCTGGCCTTGGCCGAGAGCATAGTAGTCCGAGGATGAACAAATGGCAATGAGTGGTTCAAACCCAAGACTTAATGAGCAGAATACAAGTGGAGGGTGGTCCGAGGAGGAATATCTCCTCGGACATGATAAATACAGCTCAAATATGTACTCTAGCTATCACGGTGACCTTCCATGAAGCTCCAATGATAGGGACGTGCATCATGAATATACAAGAAGGAGGGGAACCCAAAAATATCTAAGGGAAAGCTGCTACCACCACATTAAATACACTGCAGCTACTTTTCTGACTGCATTTATGTGAAGAAGACCTCTGAACAGTATTGCCTTGGTTACCACAACTCACAGAAAGCCAGAGAGGGTGTCTGATGGGACAAACACTCAAGTAGGGGCTCAGATGACCAACAAGTGTAGGATCAAGATGGTCCAAAGGGAGCTATATAATTTAAGAGACCCTTCATGAGGAAGGGATCGAAAAAGAGAAAGAGAACACTGTAGCAATCAAAATTGCACTTCTACTCTGTTTAGTTGATTTATATGAACACTTGCCTCCTCGGACATGAACACTTGCCTCCTCGGACAAGGAGTTCATCCATATCAGTACTTCTTATTTGTGCGTGATTGCCATTCAATTCCATATTAGCCGTTATCCAATTCATTAGGGTCTAGTTCTTTGACCCACTCTCTACAAATTCATTGTTTTGGGCTTTTTGGGCCTAACTTCATTCATCCTGGACTGAGCCACAAATCTGGTCCTTACAACATTGATATTTGAAAAGCATGATAAACTAATATTTGGTAAGCATAAGGGGAGACGAGACCACACTAATCCCCAACACCATTTCAAATTTCAGTTATTATGTCCACACCTAATTTATTCCCATTCTCAACCTCTCTCCTTCACACTTTCTTTCTCACAATGTTTGATCCTTACTTTTGCACACCAAATTGACTAGCACTTGAGATTGGAGACATTGTAGCACTAAAGAAGGTGAGGACTTCGTTGAGTTCCAGTGCCATATCAAACATACACAGATCTATAAATGTATTTATTGGTCTCCAATTTAGTATTATTATTATTATTATTATTATTTTGTCTATGCACTAGTTTTAATTTAGGATATTTAACTACCAGTCTAATTCTAAAAATTCATTTTCTAAACAAACTATATATATATATATATATATAATCTAAAAAAGATTGTAAACATATAAAAGGTATTAGAATTTATTAATGAAGTTTAAAAATATCATGATTTACCATTCTTTAATAGCAAACAAGGTGAACAATGTTGTAACTGGATTAGGTACATTGGAATATAGTACTAAAAATATATTTTATAAAAAAAAAAGTTTTAAGAATCAAGAAAGTACTATATTCCATTAAAATTTGTTTCTCCCACCCACACACAAAAAAAAAAAAAAAAAAAAAAAAAACCCAATTTTATGATTCCTGAATTTTTATAAAAGTTATAACTAAAAATTACTATTTTATAGTAATTTTGCATACCTGCCAAGCGTCCTACGTATTTTAGACGGAAATTCCAGTGATTTAAATTGAGTTTTTTGTGCGTGGGAGCAAAAAAATTTTAATTCTTGATTCTTATAATTTTGTATATGAGCATAAGTGCCTTAGGTACACATGTTTCTCTTTTTCGTTTTTTTTGTTTTTGAGAATTTTTTTTTGGTCACAATGACATAGTCATAAGTTGAAACCATAAAACAAAAAGAACATGTGTTTATCCTTAAAAAGTAACACCTTCTAGTCCTATATAGAGTAGAAGTTATATAGATGAACTCTACGAAGTGAACTTAACTTTAAAAGGAATGAAGACATGGTCTAACTTAGAAGCTTTCCTAGGGGTATTCTAAAGCCAAAATTGAATTTTTGTTCTTGTAAGTATTAAAAGCTGTTTTTGCAAGATTATTCTTACGTATGTATGTGATTTGTAATGTAAATGTCAAATGCAATATATTTTGGGCCTAATTATTAGCTGTTGGTTTTCACTTAAATTAATACATTTTTGTTAGATTTATTGTCAAATGAATTGGCTTTAAGTTAAATTTAGTGTAAGTTTTAAAAAAGTTACGTCACTCTATTAACTTTTATTAAATTTCAATTTTGTTGAAACCATTGTTTGATTAAATATTTTCAGCAGGTTTATCATGCATATATGCAAAGCTTCACAACAATTATACTCATTAAAGGTCTGTTTGGAATCCGCTTATTTTACTGAAACTGAATTTTTTTTGCTGAAAGTACTGTAAATAAAGGTAAAAGTTAGCTGAAATAATATAGTGGAACCCATGAATAGTACCAAAAAGTACAGTGGGACCCATGATAGTAGCAAAAATAAGCTGAATAGTAAAATAAGTTGGCAAAATTAATCATGCCAAATGGATACTAAATCTCTATGAGTTTATTTTTCATTCTATTTTAAAATAAAAAATACTATAATTTAAGTTCTTCATAGATAAGTGAATTTGTAGTATCCAAATTCCAAATCACCTTGATATTTGTAATATCCAAATATTACATTATGAGAAAAAGCTAACAAGTAGTATATTTTTGTAAAAGTTATCGTAAATGTATCTTGAATGCAATTCCTATCAAATATTTGTCTTGTCTTATATTAAAAAGTTGTAAGGATATATCCTTGCTTGGGATATGAGGAAGACATTGGAAAGAACTTGGAATTACTTGACTCTTGAGAAAGCATCTGAATTGTAAGGTTTAGCTTTTTTGTTGCTCACTTGTATGTTTCGAATGTTGTTGACCGTGATACTTATACTTAGGGGCGGTTTAATGTATTTAGGAGCCTAAAGAGAGAACTAAATTGAGACATTTTATATATATTTAAATATGATTAAAAAAAAATAATATTACTTAATTAATATTTTTACTTAAAATCTATTCTCTTGTTTTTTTTAGATGCAAAAATTACTAATTAAAATTATATATTTTTTATTATACTAGCATTTATTTTTTAATTGGTAATATAATATAAAATCTTTTGGGGTGGTTGACTGGGCCCCCTTGTTCCTAAGATAGGTCCGTCCCAGTAGACGTGGCTTATTTGCTTATCAATTCACTACTAACCATTCTCAAAATTGATCTTTCAAATTATTCCCTAAAGTATACTTTTGACATTTTAAGTTTAAAGTTATTTCATTTTGGACCTTATAATTTATTTTGGCTCAAACAAGTTTTCTTTTTTTTTTGGTTGTAACATAATCTGTGGTACCCATAATAGCTTAAAGCTGCGTCTAAGTAGCTTTTACAATAAAGACACTTGTCACATGTTACAAATGTCGGGGATATTATACAAAGTAATAATGGAATAATAAGGTTAACACAAAAGACAAATAGAAAATAAATAACTTGGAGGCACAATATCGTTTTCCTTAGACAATATTTGCCCCCACACTAATGTTGCTAAAGGATTATCGTAAATTAGTCCCCAGGATACAACCAAGATGTTGGGTTCTACAAATAGCAATTCTGGAGAATAACCACAGGATTTTCTTGTGTTTTTTTCTAACTTACTATTTTGTGGAGTTAGTTATTTTTCAAGTGAACATATGCCTCTATTTATACCCATTGGATTATAACCCTTCAAAAAGTACGTATGGAGAGTTAAAATTTTCATTAAAACTGTTCACAAGGCCTGAAACATTCTCAAGCTTTCAGAACAGTCACTTGAAAATTCTGCAGAAAATTCCGTTCAGCGATTTTCGATCGGTCGAACAGGAATCGAACAGCGATCGAGCATAGCAAATTGTCCAGGATTTTTTCTTTAGCATTTCGATCGATCGAGCCAAAGCTTTGACCAATCGAAATTCCTGGAACTTGAATTTTCACAAAGAAAATTTCAGAATTCGAACTTTCATTTTATTCATTTTACAAATGAATACTCTCCAACTTTAAATCATTATTACAACCTATCCTTGTATATAATTATATATACAACAACAAAAGGCTGCAGGTGTAAGATTTTATTTTTTGAAAAATATTAATTGTTTCACATTCACTCACATTCATTATTTCCCGCACATATCCATAATTGATATGAAAATATCCATATTTTAATACATAAAAGTGGATGAGTGAGAATCAAAACCCTTCAAGTTTCATTACTTTGTAACCAAAATAACTTTCAAGTTATCAAAAAAAGAAAAAAAAAAAACTTTCAAGTTTTAACGGTGAAATGAAAACCTTAATAGCTTCATCATTTGCTTTAATAAATATCTATAGCAACCAGAATTTTCTATTTGTCACCTAAAAAGAAGTTAAGGTGATGCAGGGGCGGAGCCAAGGGGGGTGAGGGGGGCATTTGCCCCCCCTGGCTCCTCTTGAAAAGTCCCATGGGTATTGTAGCATCTATGTTCCTTTCTTAAATGCTTTGCCTAATATAGGGGGAAAAAAGAGAGTAGCCTGTCCTGTTATAGAAAAACAGCCCTGACAGCAAAAAAAAGAAAAAAGAAAAAAGAAAAAAGAAAAAGGAAAAGCTTTACAATTCACGCCGCTTAACAGTTACCATAGTAAGAGCATCCGTAGCAGCTGGTGCAAAAATTATGCCATTTTGCCACACCAAATGCCTACTTTATTATTTTACCACATCATTTTACAACATCTCATTTATCAGATGTTTTATAATTCAATTCTATACATTAAAATAATATTTACTACACATTAAAATAATATATTATCCCCTCCCCCATTATCATCAACAACAGCAACAACAACCCACACCGCAGATCAACCGCCACAGCCCACAACCACCGGCTACCCCTACAGATCAACCACCGACCACCAATATTAGCCACTGCTACCCAAAAAAAAAAAAAAAAACTCAAACAAATACTACAACCAATATCAGCCCCTACACCAAAAAAAAACACCATCAACCAAAATCTCATACCCATCCCAAATCTCACACCCATCCCAAATCTCACACCCATAACTCGATCAACCTACCACCATCAACCAAAATCAGCCAACCACCAACAATCAAAACAACCAACCACCAAAAGAGAGAGAGAGAGAGAGAGATTGGCAAGATCGGAGCGGCGATGACGATGGCGATGATCGGAGTGGCCTTGCCCATGCCGCTTGCGCCTCCTCCTCCTCCGACGATGGCGATGATCCGATCGGAATGGCGATGATCCGATCGGAGTGGCCTCGCCCATGAAGATGTGGAGTGTGTCATTTTGTTCTTTCTCTGTTGAGGGAAGAGCTGGGTTTGATGTGAGAAGAGAGAGAAAAAATCAAGACCAGAAGTGAGAGGAGAGAGAAAGCCAAATAAAAAACATTATTTTGGTTTACCACATCTGTCCGTACTGTTGCAAATTTGCAACGGTACAGACACAAATGGTATAATTTTGGCACATATGCAACATCTGATGGGAGCTGTTTTTTGTGTTTGGTGTGGGATATGTGCCAAATATTTAGCATTTGGCACATATCCCACATCTATTGTGGGTGCTCTAATATTAACTTCTCTTTTTTAAGCTTTTATATTGTCCAAGTTGTCAATTTGATTTTCTCAAAAAAAAAAAAAAAAGTTGTCAATTTGATAATTACCATACACTGCACTTTGGTGTTTAACTCCAAAAAATATATATTTATATTCACAACCATTTGAGTTATTCTACAACCTCAAGTCAACCAATACTGGACATCTTTCACAACTATCCTATGTGGAAGACTATGACTTATTGTCTGTCACTTTCATATACCTATATACAATTTTACAGGTTATTGCTATACTCTTACATATTTAGATTAATTTATTTAGATTAATATTTTACTTTGATTGTTAGTGACTATGCAACAATTTCAAAATATGAAGAAAAAAAAAAAGAGTCAAAGGTTATTCAGTAAATTAAACCTAGTATGAAAAATAAATTATAGTTTACATTTACATTTATATTAAATTTTGTATGACAATTACAGTTGTTTACAACTTTTTATTCATTTGGTTATTGATATTGATTAATTTTTTTAATGTTATTTTTGCTTAATATTTTCTTTAAATCTTGTCCCTCCTAAACTAAAATCCTGACTCCGCTACTGGAGTGAAGAATTTCGCTTCAACTAATCTATGTGTGAGAAAATATCATATATGCCTCTGAACAGGACCATGATTTACAGTTCAATAAAATTAAAGCCATCATGAATATGATGAATAGGGAGAACTTTATTTATGTTACCAATTTAAAGGAAGAGTACTGGGGGTGTTGGATTTTCTAAAATAAAGTGTGAATCTAAAAAAGAATGCTTAAAATCAATTGAATATACTAAATAAACATTGGTCATATTTCAGGGCCTTTTACCATTCCAATTAATGATTATTACTCCATTACTATCTAACAAAGCATAGTAATGGAACTCCATATCTTATCATGTACTGCACAAGTTTGTTATGTAGATCTTACATATTCAACAAGAATGAACTTGCCATAAGAAATATACACAATTGCAATCATGATATGCTACAAGAAGAAAAACAATATCGTCTAAGTTAACAACTTTACACAAGAAACACACAAAAAGTAGGTAAATCTATATATAAACAGACAATAATATGTTTTAGCATAACGATCTACATTCATAATGAAAAAGTTATTGATGGTTATATCTTTTATATCATATCTTGTGTGTTACGTTACAATAATTTAATGGAGAGTATTTATAGTGGACTAAATTCTTTACTGACCATAGACTACTCTTTCTTTCTTTTTTTTCTTTTTCTTTTTCTTTTTCTTTTTATTTTTATTTTTATTATTTTGAGAATCAACTATATACTAACCTAACGTTACAACAGTTGCTCTAGTCGTATTAGATACTATTAATTTTCAAATTTCAAGGATAAAGAAAGTAAAACCAAGGAAAAATATGATCCACACAACAATCAAACCTCACAAAACTCCATCAACACAACCCACAAAACCGACCAATTTCATGGTAATGGAAACTCACCCTACACAGTTGCATGGCCAAGTTGGGACAAGTCCCGATGACTCATGATTAAACAAATAAACCATGACAACGCACCACTTGCGCATCGTATTTTGTTGTTTCACTACTCAAACATACATAGACCCAAACTGTGTCGCCACCATCCTCCACCCCAATTGGTATCAACTCTAAGGCATGAATTGCTATTTTTAGTGTTAGAGAGAAAAAAAAAAAGGAAAAAAAGGAAAAGGAAAATAATTGAGTTATTTTACTAAAATAATTAAAAGTGATGTGAATTAAACACACTTTAAAAAGATGTAGTTTCAAATAAAAAATTTACGTCGTTTTGAACTTATTTGACATTGATTTAACGTCTAAATGGAATCAAACTTGGGGGATTAAAATAAAAAAAATTAACACTTAAGGGACCGAAAGAAAAAGAAAAAGAAAAAGAAAAAAAAAAAACTTGAACTTTAAAGGGCCAAAATGTAATTTAATCAAAGATAAAAGTGTAAAGCCAGTTCTTTTTTTTTTTTTTTTTTTTTTTTTGAGAATACTAAATATTTTTAACATATACATGGGGAGATGGGAGAATGGTAAATCCCACATTGAAAAATAAGTGTGAGTTAAACATGTTTAAAACCTATGCTGTATATTCAAGAGTTAGGCCTTTTTGGATATACACTACTATAAGTGTAATGCCAGTTCTAGATGCAAGGAGCGCAACAATTATTTAAAATTCATTTAATTTTAGAAACCAATTATATTTTACCATTGATCCATTGGATTTTATTTTAGATCTTATTAGCTAATTAGTAATTTATTGAATTTTCTAGAGTCAATGCTATTTTAATTATTATTTAATAATTGAGCCTTGGTACAAGTCAATTACGGTCAGAGTTTAGTCATAGTAGTCTATATAAGTACACTATGTGCTTTAATGAGGACAAGTTTTTAATCCTTGCTTGGTGTTGATTCCTAGATTTATTTTATTTTTCTGTTTGCAAAATCCTATTTAAAAGCAATTTCTGCTGCATCAGTTCTCCATTTGAACCTTGGAAAGCATGAGCTACAAAAGATGCTTTAAATCAATTGAAGATACAAATGAATAAAAAGGTCATTTTTTTTTTATAGACATGAATAAAAAGGTCATGTTTTTGGGCCTTTACCCCTTAATTATTACTCCATTATCAAAGCATAGTAATGGAACTCCATATTTTATTCATGTACTACACAAATTTGTTATGCAGTTCTTACATATTCAGCAAGAATGAACTTGCCATAAGAAATATGCACAATTACAATCATAATATTTTACAAAAAGAGAAACAATCCCTACCAAGTTCACAACTTTACACAAAAAAAATGTAAAAAGAAGGTAAATTTGTATAAATCACAAGCACCTGGAGCATTTTAGCTCACTGAAACAAGCAGCAATCCAAGGAACAAAGCCAACATATAGTTACCCATACTGATATTTGCAATCAAAGAAGCTGCATTGGAAAAGTTTCTGGTTGTTGTGTTAGTGCTCAAAACAGCCACCATCCAATTATCCTCAGAGGCAATCCCAGCCCCGGTGTAGTTTGAATTCTTCAGATATTTTGCATATTGAGATTTTGTATAATTAGAAAACACCACAATTGGGTCTAATCTGGGCGCACAAACAGGCAATATGATCTCATCAACTGCGTGTTTGTCTTTTATGTCACACTTATGCAAGAACTTGTCAAATTTGGGGACATTAGGCTTGCTGCCTGGAGTAGAGCTGAAGTTAAAGGCGTTTTTACAAGTTTCATTCTTTAACTGGTCTGCAATTTTATTAGCTAGGCAAGCTGCATTGCTGTTGTCAGTGAAGTTGTTGAGATGTAGTGACCTCCTGTAACCATTAAGGTCATTGGTTAGAACTAATAGAGTGAAGATTAATTAAGTAATGCACCAAAGTTAGCCTATTTAGCAGTGATCTTCTCTACTTTCTACAACTAGCTACCAATATTAATTCTTAATCTGATACTTTGATGGAATTCAATTGGTGCAGAAAAATTATTTTAAGCACTGTTTCAATAACTTTATCATACTTTCATGATTTTTAAAAAAGGTTGCTGACTGATGGTTTTGGATTTTGTTTGATTACTTTAACAAAAAATTAGTTTAGCAACTCAATGAATTTCTTTAAGAGTCCGATATTATCCTTGATACTCAGGGACCATTGATTGGAATTGAGCACATGCATGTTCCAAAATTTAGTCCTACTACTGAAACTGAAAATCAAATTGAATTTCATGCTTCAAGTTGAGGAACTAACTTGCTTAAAAACACAAAGTAAAACTCACATTGATAATGATACCATTAAGACCAAACAACATTAATTACAACACATAGCATTAGTCTAAGACCCCCCCCACCCCCAAAAAAGAAAAAGAAAAGACACATACCGTTAGGACCACACAATAGTTATTACAGGGCTCAGTCCCTAACAGGTGAGAACTGTGACACATGCGTTCAAAATTTCACAATTATATTGTAGCTATCCAAACCAATTATCTCTACCCAAATAACATCAATAAACCTTAATCCCATAATTTTTAAAGTTAGCTATGGATCCTCATTTCTCACAGACTAGTCTGCACCCATGGTTATCACCTATAATCTTTTTTTAACATTTTATTTTATTCGAAATCATATTCTGCCTTTTTAATTAAAATATCATTTTTTACCACTTTTATTAATATGATTTTAAGATTTTCCTCTACATTTTTTCATTCTCTTGACTAGAACACGCAAAACCACAAGTATTTCTAGCTTCTGTATTAATTACTCCTATCTACACATGATCAAACCATCTTAATATCTTATGTGGCTTTTACTTATCTTTTCATCAATAAGGACCCCTCTCTATCTTCAAATAGAAAATTATATTCCTACTTTATAGGATATGCTGTTAGTCCTTCAAACAGAAAATGTTATGTTTGAAATTGAAAGTCCCTACAATTGAAACTCAATGTTCTATTATACCATATTACAACATTTTTTCAGGGCAGAAAAACTGGTCTTGTCACGGTATCTCAAACTCAAAATAATTGATTCTGTATTTTAAATTAAAACAAAAAAAAAAATCTTTAAGGCACTTGAAAGCAACTGAGGCTATAAAACCACCATGTATGTCATATTTTCTTGCCCCACCAGCATTTTTCTCTTCAATCTCTTAAGTCTTTCACAATTTTAAACCTTAAGATTTTTTTTTTTAATAAAAAATTTAGAAAAATAAAGAAAACAAGCATTAAATTCTACAAATATTTCTTAAAACAATCAAGACAGTGAAGCACACATACAACTTTTCATGGATTTCGTCAACGATAGCAAGTAAATTTGTTGAAACTGAAGCAAGAAGTTTGAAGAAGCAATTGAAGAAAACAACATCGTTTTCTGTCAAAGGAAAGAAACAATTACAAAGGAAAATCGATGTCCTATTGTTAAATGAGGCTTCAGTTTCTGGCACGTGATTCAGGCAGTTAGATGGACACGTGTTATAATTTATTAGATTTCCTTTTAGCCGTTAGATTGTTTTCTGTTTTAGTTAGTTACATTTGCCAGTTTCCTGCCTGATTTGTGGGCTTGAGTAACTGATTGCTATGAAGTATAAATAGCAAACCAGTGAGTAAGATTATGTGTGCCTTTTCATTTTCTTTGTGAATACAAGTTTCATTTCAGAGAATTTACTTTTCCTTCCAGAAATTTCTTTTCTTTACAAAATTAGATATGAAAAATACACACACATATATATATTATGTATAATAATTATATTATCATATAGTTGTTTATTTATGTATTTATTTATTAGTACTGATTAATATTTATATATTAATTTTGTAGAGAGAGAGAGAGAGAACCATCACAATCAGTTATGGTCCTTATGGAACTCTATATCTTATTCATGACAAGTTTGTTATGCAGATCTTACATATTCAGCAAGAATGAACTTGCCATAAGAAATATGCACACTTACAATCACGATATGCTACAACAAGAAAAACAATCTCACCTAAGTTCACAACTTTACACAACAAACACACAAAAAGAAGCTAAATCTGTATATCAACAACAAGCACCTGGAGCATTTCAGCTCATTGAAACAACAAGAAATCCAATGAACAAAGCCACCAAGTAATTACGCATACTGAAATTTGCAATCAAAGAAGCTGCACGGGAAAAGTTTCCGGCTGATGTGTTAGTGCTCAAAACAACCACCATCCAATTATCCTTAGAGCCAATCCCAATCCCAGTGTAGTTCGAATCCTTCAGATATTTTGCATATTGAGATGTTGTAGTAATTGTATAATTATTAGTCATCAATGATAGGTTAATTTCGGGCACACAAACAGGCAATATGACCCCTTGAACTGTGTGATTCTCTTTTATGTCACAGCCATCCAGGAGCTTGTCAAAATCAGTGATATTCGGCTTGGTGCCTGGAATAGAGCTGTAGTGAAAGGCGTTTTTACAAGTTACGTTCTTTAATTGGTCTGCAATCTTATTAGCCAAGCAAGCTGCATTGCTGTTCTCAGTGAAGTTGGCGAGATGTAGTGGCGTCCTGTTACCATTAATCTCATCGAAGAGATTTTTTTTAGCTGTGGGTGTAAAAATTGAATTGGTAGTAGTAAATTAGTAATGAAGTGAAGATAGAAAATTATACTCCCTACTTTTATAGGATACGTTGTAGTCCTCTAAATAGAAAATGTTATCTTTCAAATTGAAAGTCCCTACATGTACTGTATCCCATATCACAACATTTTTTTCAAGGTAGAACAAACTGGTTTTGTCATTGTATTTGAAACTCAAAGTAATAGATTCAGTATTTTAAACTAAAAAACAAAATATTTAGGGCACTTGAAAGTAACGGAGACTATGAATGATAGTAATAATAATAAACCACTATCTGTATGTCATATATTCTTGCCTCACCAACATTTTTCTCTTCAATCTCCTAATTCTTTCATAATTTTAAACTTTAGGATTTTGCTATAAACCCAATTTAAAAAAAAAAAAAGAAAAAAAAAGAGAGAAGAATAAAGAAAACAAGCATTGTATTCTACAAATATTTCTTAAAACAAGATAATGAAGCAATATTGATCATGCAACTTTTCATGTATATCTTCAACGACAGCTATGTAAATTAAACTATATATGAAAAATATACTATATATATATTATATTATATGTATAATAGTATATTACTATACAATTTTTTTATTTATGTATATATTTATTAATTAATATTTATATATTAATAGAGAGAGAGAGTACCATCACAATCACTCATTGCGTTGCCTTGCAGTTGCACAACATGAAAAACAAGCAAAACAAGGCTAAGTTTAAGGATGGCCATGGTTTCAGACTTGAGAGCTGTGCCTTGTGATGAGCAGTATATTAAAAATAAAAATACTATAATAAGAACACATTAATAGGACAAAGAATACAAGAACTTGTAACTTTTCTTAGCTATAATTGTCCTTAGAATCTCTGCTTTTTTTGTCAGTTTGCCGTGCATGTCAAGGTGCTCTAGGTTCCCTCTCTTTTTCTTGTACCAGTAACAAGTGAAGTTGGATTCTCTTACGGCGATAGTTTAAAAGATATTTTTGGTAATGCATTGCGCTTACAGTATATCATTGCAACGATTGACATTTTAACGCGAAAATTCTCGCTTTGAAAATATTAATTTTTGCTGTTACAATTACGTACTTTGCCTTTTCAAAATTTTTTCTCTTAAACTTTAATATCTCTGGCAAATTGGTCCTTCGATTTGTTGTTGTCTATAAAATTGCTGATAAAGTTTAGAATTTTAGTGACAAAAAAGTCAAGAGTCTTGCAGATTAATATATTAGTTGACACTTTTTAATGTTTTCAAGACATCGATCCAAGATTTAAATATTCGTTTCCTCGTTGTAACTATTAATTAAAAAAAAAAAAAAACTATAACAAGATGAAAAATAGACTTTGAGATGAAAATGACAATTCACCCAAACGCAGAGGATGTATTTATATTTTAGCAGAAAAAAAAAATGATTGGCATGAATTATATAAAAAAATGTTGATAAATAAAAACATATGTGTGCACATACTTAATATCATCTTCAAAGCTTTCAACAACAAAAAATATCATCTTCAAAAAAAAAATTATATATATATATATATATATATATATATATATATATATATTAAAGGAAGCACACCAATGCATGTCAATGTAGGCCTGTCCAAGACAAACCGAGTACCCGACCCACCCGAGATTCCGACCGGCCCGATCCGAGTCCAGTGACGGGTCGGCGGCGGTTTCCGTTAAACCCAACCCGATTCCGTTGGATCGGTTGGCGGGTCCTTGCATCTAAACCCGATTTCAACCGACCCGACCGATTCTACCACCCAAAAGGCCGCCGATCTCCACCGTCTACACAGTTTCTCAGTCGAATCTCGCCAGATCCGGCAAGATCTCGTCGAGATCCGGCGAGATCTCTTTAAGATCCGGCGAGTTCTTGCCATAGAAGGCTATTTTTCGGCCAGATTCGCTGGATTTCGGCCAGATCTGCCCAATTTTTGACCAGATCCCGTGAGTTTCGGCCAGATCCAACCCGACCGAGACCAAACCATTTTTCGGCGAAGAACCGTCCGATCCGACCCGACTCTCTGACCGGTTGGCGGCGGGTCTGGAAATTTTTAACCCGAGGAAGTCGGGTCGGTCACGGGTTGGGCACAAACCCGACCCGGACCGACCCGTGGTCACCCCTATGTCAATGAATAGGAAACGATCTTAAAATTGAAAGAAAGGAATAACTTTAATCGAAGATCCTTGGGCTGTTATTTCTTGATTTGTCTTTTATTTCCTAATTATTAGTAAAAGATTCCTGCTTTACTAAATGATTAAAGAGACATGAAAGTGAAACACAAAAAGGCAGATTAAAAAAAAAATCATATTAAAGAGGCCTCTATGTAGCCATCCCTTACCAATTCACTACCAGCAATTTTCAAAATTGATCATTTGAATAATTCACTAAAGTATGCTTTTGTACACTTTAAGTTTGGGATTATTTCATTTTGGACTTTTACCTATTAATTAATTATTTAATTAATTAAGTAATTATTTTATTTTGGCTCAAACAGTCGTTGCCTTGTTTGTAACATAATATGTGGCCTCCCATTATAACTTGGAGCCGTGTCTAAGTAGCTTTTACAAAGACACTTGCCACACATTACAAAAGCTACAACGTAAGGTTTCAAGTTTCATTACTTATACACTAGTCGCTAACCCGTGCAATGCATGAAAAAATTCAAAAAAATGTTCAAGAAATTCATTTTTTTTAATTCACCTTCCTCTAGATTGATGAAAGCTATAAGATTAATTCCTAATATTCATGTACTTAAACAACAAGTTTAAATGGTTAAATGTTGCAAGTTTGATGAATCCATAATCATAACCTTTAAAAATACTCCATTCCAAACTTACAAAAGTAAATTTATGAATCGTTACTCCTCCTTCGGCAAGCACAATTATTTTCCAATTAAATCTCCTTTCAAATAGTGTTTCTCATTATTGGTACATTTTGTAGTTGGAAAAGAGATATGCAAGTCTAATGTTTAGTTCATATTGCAAAGTTACATGTTACTTATAATTTGTTTCTAAATATTTGATGATTGATTTATTTAATGAGGCATGTTATATAAACTAATTCATTTAAAAAAATGTCAAATGTTTCTTGAAAATTCTTTTGGTTGAAAACACAATTGGTGCTATCTAACAAATTTCCAATTTGAATTCATTAAATTTTATTAAAATGCAAAATCCCATTTAAGACTAACAGGTATTTGCTAAACTATCTAGCCATGAAACTATATAAGTTGATAGTATATATATTGTGTGCGGGAATGTGGATACGCATACACAAAAACACGCAAAATTAAAATACAAATTCTATGTTCCTACTTCTCTATAAAATCTAAAAGGGAATAAAAACCAACATCAAAGTTGAATAAAAATTGTATCTGAAAACATAATGTAAAAGACGTTTCTTATTAACTTATATTCCAAAATTTAAGGAACATCTCAAGTAGTTTAGTAGCTAAACATAGCTTTTAGTAACTATAGCATTCAGCAAGAACTTTCAATATCTAGCCTAAGTTTTACAATTTTTTTTTTCAATAAGTAGTCTAATTTACATACATGATAGCTTAGCAACTGAGAGAAGACTTCCACTGAAACTTCTATGGCACTATCAAACCCCAAACTTGTCAACATGCGATAATAGCCTTTGAGACATTTGTGACACTTGCTCTCAACCAAAATGTTTCCTCTTTCCTTTAGATTCAATTTTTCCACCATGTTCTATAATAAGTTACATACAATCATCATAGAACTCCTAATCATAACTTGAGGCAAGTTTTCAAAAACTCCATAGAACTCCAATTTATGGTTTTCTTCCATGTTATCTATGTGTGGGAGTGCACCATCAGGTACACAATTCAATGTAAACATTCGTCTCTAGTCTAGAAAAAAAAAAGGCAAATAATCATCAGTTGAATTATATCCATTTAAAACAGATTTTGGATGCATGTTTGATTCAATAATTAACTTAGGAAAAAAAATTAATAGGAGTTTCTTTGAATATATTATGTTGAGCGTATGACTATAAATAGAATCTATATAAGATTTCAAAGAAACTATTACGCATTTATAGCTTAATATGGAGGAAAAACAGAAACCTTGAGATAGAAGACAAGTAGCTCATCATCTTTGTCTAATTCCCCCCACCCCACCATTCACATCCAGCAAATCAATATGAATCGCAAAATACAAACATAGAAAACTCATCAAATTTTCCCCACAAGTAAAACAATAGTACAAATACAAAATATGTTTGTCACTGAATCCTTAACATTGAAATAGTAAGCAACAAAAATTAATAAATCAGACAGAGCTTTATAAAAGAGCATCAAGAACTCTCATTTCCACCTTCATGTTTGTGTATTGAATTGATGTTAGTTGCATTGAAAACTATACATAAAATAAAAACCCATAAACAATTTCATCAAGAATAAGAAAATTTTGTTATTTCAATTTCAACTAACAAATCAAACGGCAAAGCTATATCAGGGGAAGGAAAAGAATTGAAACAAAAACATGCCAACAGACTACCTGGATGTTCATGGCCTTCATGTTGGACTTAAGTTGTTCATGGCTTTCTTGTTAGACCCAAGTTGGCTTCCTAAATAGTAAAAGTTTATAAAATTTTCACACTATTACATTCCCCAAAATTCACCAAATTTGAAACAATATTCTAACTGCAAAATTTATGTACTAAAACTCCAATAACTTGCTCAAAATTTAAAAATTAAAAAAAATCAAAATTCTTTCATTTAAAAAAAAAAAGGGGTAAACTCTATAAAATAAGCAAATTTAAGAGGAAGAGAGAGAGAGGATTTATCGTGCACAAAATCCCTAAGAAACTCGAGCCTTGAGGAACTTACAACTAAAAATTATAAAAATTGAAACCCAAAAAAAAAAAAAAAGTAAAAATCTCATTTAACCAAGCATAGTACAATATTTAACTTCTCCAACTAACATACAAGATATATAGTAGTACATTCTTTTGGAGCAAAAAAAAAAAAACATAAGCAAGAACAAAGGAGAAAAAAAACTTCAAATGCAGTAATTAAATTAAACTTACTACCAAAAAAAAAAAAAAAAAGGAAAAAAAAAATGAATAAACAATCATATATAACCCTTGCTTAATGATGTACAGCTACAAACATGAAAATAAAAATGCAAGCATCTGCAACGAAAGAAGAAGTTATTAAGGTGTTCTTCCCATATGAATGATCGTGTGAGAGTTCCCAAATATGTTGGATTGAAATAACCAACGAAAGTGAAATAGAATAGAATACCATAGAAACATCTTAGTATAAATAACATAAACAATAGGTTTATTAGAAAAAAAAAAAAAAAAAAAAAAAAAAAAAAAACAAAGCTATAGTTCATTGCTTTGTTAAATCTCTCTAAAAAAAATACCTACCAAAACCTACAAAGTAATTCACAATTGGCAAATTAACAAAGCAAAATTCATAATTCACAAAGGTATCTAAAAAGAACCTTCACAATTGATTGTGCTTCCATTTACTTTTGCTGCACTTTTTTTTTTTCCTCACCACCCAAATAGATGCTCAATTAAAATTGTGAGAAGATAATCCAACATGCAAAATCTAGAAAAGTCTCTAAAAATCATAAATTTGGTCATCCATATATATAAAACTGTTTCCACCAAATTCATCAAAAACACAACATTTATACGTCTAATCAACTACCAAAAAAAAAAAAAAAAAAAACCTAGAAACCCCCCATAAAAGAAAAGGCCAATACAATTGAATTATGTAAAACAAATTATCAGAGCATAGAGATTGGAAAAGCCATTATCAAAAGTGGGTGTCTTAGTGAAGCGTTGCTGAAATTGTGAGCAGAGTCGATGGAGATAATCAAAACAGAGGAGAGAACCCTAGAGAGAAGGATAGAGAGGATTAAACCTAGATTTAGAGGGAGGGAGATGTATGCATGTTGTGTTTTTGAAATGAAAAGAAGAATAAGATGTATGCACATATAAAATGAGAAAGCATTTGATAAACCACATGCCATAAGTTACATTGTACAATAATATAGGGAAAATACAATGTGTAGTGGTTTGAAAGCAATACCAACAATTTTTTTTTTTGGGTGAGAAAAGTAGTAACAACATTTTCATAGTAAATACTATGTTATCTTTACTATTGTTTTGTTTTTTGAATTACTATGCTCTCTTTGATACAATATTGAAGCTCAATTACTATTGTACTAACAATCACAACAATGCAAAAGGCAAATAACTTGATTCCCTTAAAATTAAATTCATATGTACTACCATTCAAGAATTCATTGCAATCTTAATCTCCATCCCTGAAACCTGAAAACTACTATTTTATCTTCAATATTATTTTAGTGTACATTTGTTTTGTAGTAATTTGAAAATCTTCTTAAAATAGTTTGTGAATTCAAGTATACCTTATTTTTCCTAGAATGCATAAGGTACACACAAATAACATTAAATCTCATGCTCGATTTTTTTTTAAATTTTTAAATTTTTTTTTTTATGCAAGGGTTTAATCATAGTTACTTGCAAAATCGCTAAATCTTTGACTTGTATAATCTCTTTCATATCATATCTATCTGAAGGAAAGAAATGAAACACCAAAAAAGAAATTATAATAGCAATAAACCCCATGTCTCTAAGACATTGTATAAAACATGTACGATGTGCAAACTCACTAAGCATATATAAATATTAACTTACAGGGAGTCAAAAACCAAATTATATGAAAACGTTTTTTTTTTTCACCACAAACAACCAAAACAATCACCAAAAACACTGTCAATGATGACAAAATTAAGGACATCAAACCTGCTTAGAATTACCATGTTATGATTTTTTATTGATGACTTTCTTTCTTGCTTAATTTCACTGGCAAGTAGAACTGGTCCTCATCGCATACAACCCTAAACCGTAATCCACTTTCCAATATGTCCACTGATATATTTAAAATCGAAACAAAAATTAACTCTAAAAACCAAATGAAAACTTCAACTTTTTTTTTATAAGTATATATGATAAGGATGATGTGCTCATAATTTTATTTATTTATGAAAACCCATAATTTTATTAAAATACATAAAAGGAGGATGTGGAATTAAATCATATGAATTCAGACCAGGCTCTATCTTCTCAACCAGACACATGATGCAACTGCATTCATTTATTTGTTTATTTTTTATGTTACACAACTTAGTAACTTCCTATTTATCATTCATAAGGACCATAACCTTATGTTTTGGACAGGGGCAGCGCTATAGCCAACCTAGGGGGTTTAAATGAACCCCTTGAACTGTCCAATTTTTTTTTAATATATATATAATTATTTTTTTTTTTTTTTTTACCTCCAAAAATAAAAATTTGAACATCCTGAATTTAAATTTTGTTTAAACCTTGCTGGAATGAGCTTGAATATGATCATCTTAGTACTATTTTCACAATAAATTTACAATAAAGGTTAAGTGGCAAGTTGTAACTGGATTTTATCTAGACTTACAATATACATCACTTTTTTACATACTTTTAACAACTTGCTACCTACATTTTGCTGTGAAAGTGTTGTGTTGATAATACTACTCTTAAAATTGCTCATTCATTCAAAATAAATAAATAAATAAACATTCTTTCTAGAAAATAAATAAATACACTTCAAAAGCAAAAACTTATAACAATTATTATTTTTTCTTAGTTTCATGTTTACTCCCAATTCTACTTCCAGGAACCATCCAAGTCTTGCTCTTTGGGTAGGTGAAAATGAGCAAGTTCCACGTGATGACATCAACAGAGCTTTGAAAAATGGCTTGAGACTCCATCCTTATTTCGAAAACTCCAATGAAATCAGTAAATCTTCTGAAGCTTTATCTACAGTGTCAAAAGATCCTAGCCAATATTTTGATGGTACACGTGTTTACATCCAAGGATCTTTGTGGGATGGATTTGCAAATGTAAGGGGGGCTTCACTGATGGCCCTTATGAAATTCGAAATCCTGAAGCATTTTTTAAGAATGATTTTTACAGCCATGGATTCAATCCTGAGGTTGGTTCTGTCGGGATGGCTTTTGCAGATACTATCAGAGCAACAATGTCTCAAGAAAGCTGGCAGATTCCGTTGTTTAAGCAACTTCCTAGTGGGTACACGGAAGAAGTTCCAAACCCCATATGGGAATAACATAAATACATTCCCTATTCAAAGCCAAAAAAATGTGTTGATCAGATTGAACTTTATGGAACCCCAAAGGATCTTGATGATTTTTGTTTAGAGGTAAATCAAAATTTTCTCTAGCTATTCTAGATGCCTATTGCTTTTTTTTTTTTTTTGTTTGGTGACCTAACTTGAAATGATCATTAAGCTTATCTGGCTAACTACATTCAATTTAGAGCTCTGCTGGAGGGCCGGACTTCCCGTAAATACACTAGTCCCGATTTGGAAGGCACAGAACCCTTGGACTGGTCTTTGTGATCAGTTAAATGATCATCTCCTACACTAATCGGCAGGTGTTAGTGTATAGTTTAGACTAGATTAGCCCATTGGGCTTGGCCCAGTATACTATACTTGTAATTTACTCATATTGCTTGTACTGCACACATACCTAGCCTATATAAGGCTCTCTGCTCTCTATTGTATCATTATTCTTTGATACATGAATATACAGACTATTCAGTCTTTCTCTCTCACTTTATATTGTTAACATGGTATCAGAGCGGTTCCTCTGATTTTCTGGTTCCTGTGGACATCTCCGACGTTCTTCCGCTGCCCTCGCCTTCATCCAATAGTCACTGTCAGAAGCGAGTCACCGCCGTCACGCCCACAATTCCTACAACACTCGGATCTCATCGTTCTATTCATCTAACTGCCAAAGCAAAGGTACAGGGTGACAGAACAGACAATCCCGAGAAAAACCCAACCGAGAACAGCCAAAAAGGACCTGGCACGCGCCTACACGCGCTGCCTGAAGCTTCTGAGTGTCGAACACGCGCCTCCAGTTTTTCACACGCGCCGCCACGCGCCGGTATCGTGCCTCCACGCGCCCCACGCGCCTCACGCGCCTGAGATACTCTGCGTCTGTCCACGTCAGCCCTAAGCTGACGTCATCCTGCCCACGTCAGCGTCTGCGTCAGCCACCTACGTCAGCACTCGCGTCAACCGCCTACGTCAGCACACATCAGCAGCCTACGTCAGCACACGTCAGCAGCTGACCATCGTTGACTTTGACCGTTGACTTTGACCATTGACTTTGACCGTTGACTTTGACCGTTGACAAAAATTTTCAACAGGGCCTGTCTTGCTCAGTTTTTCGCGTAGATTCCGATTTTGGACTCTGTTTCTTCATTTGAGGTCTCTAAATCCCACTTTTTAGTCTTTTTCTTTATTATGGCTCAACAAAACGAGCGAGATATCATTCGTCCTATCACCATTTTGTTGGATGGTCCTACTAGCTATCATGCATGGTCTCAGAATATGACTGTCTTTCTCAAAGGTCGTAAACTGTGGAGATATGTGACTGGTTCAATTCCTAAGCCAGTCCCAAACCCTAAGTCCAAAGCCACAGCTACTGAAGATGCCTCCAAGACTACTGTTACAACAGATGATTATGAAGAACGCCTAGAGGAATGGGAGAGTATTCAGAGTAAGATCTTATCTTGGTTTATCAATACCTCTATCCCCTCCATTCATAATCTTCTTCCTCGTCTTGAAACTGCTGAGGCTGCTTGGAAGTTTCTGGCCAATCGGTATAATTGTACTAATGATTCAAGCTTGGAGTTCCACATTGAATCAAAGCTTTATCAAATGCGCCAAGAGACAGGTCAGTCTATTTCTGATTTTTATTCTCAGACTTCTACTATGTGGGAACAACTCTCTGCTGCAGATCCTCCACTAGTGTGTTCTAAGGACATTGAGCTCTTTGTCAAATATCGGGATCGCCGTAAATTTATGCACTTCATGATGGGTTTACGTGAGGATTTTGAGCCTACTAGGGCTTCTTTGCTCAGCCGGTCTCCTACTCCTTCTCTTGATGCTGCAGTCAAGGAGCTCATTTCTGAGGAGAACCGTCGGCCTACATTTCACATGTCATCATCTGATCATGTATTGGCTACACCTTCTCCACAGCCTCCCATTGCTGCGTTCACTGCTCCTCCACGAATAAACTCTGGGCGTCCCACCTCTCAGTCTTCTAAAGGTACTCGCTGCGAGTTTTGCCGTGCCAAAGGCCATGACATCTCTGTTTGTCGCAAACTACAGAAATTTGTGCAAGAGCAGAATAAAGCTTCTCTTCCTCGGGCAGCTACTGTATGTCCTTCAGATCCATCGGTTCCTACAGGTCCATCTTTGGCTTCCTCACTTACTACGGCTGATATTGAGGCAGTTGTTCAACAGGTTTTATCCCGCACTTCCACTGCCCTTTCTGTCACCTCAGGTAAACAACCTTGGTTTTTTGATACTGCATGTTGTAACCATATGACTCCTGATGAATCCCAATTTTCTGATAAGGCACCCTTAGAACATCCAATCACCATTTACACTGCTGATGGAACTCCTATGCCTGTTAGTCATAAAGGAACAATCTCTTCTCCTTGTTTATCCCTTAGTGACACTTTTCATATTCCAAAGTTATCCCTCAATTTGCTTTCTGTTGGTCAACTTTGTGAATTAGGCGTAGATCTTCTATTTACTAATCATGGTGTGGATGTGCAGGATCCTCGGACGGGTCAAGTGCTTGGGACAGGCCGTAAGGTTGGTCGCATGTTTGAGGTTCATGACTTGAAGATTCCTTCACAAGTTGTTTCTGCAGCTGCTACCACTGCCACCTCCTCACCTGATCTATGGCATGCTCGTCTTGGTCATCCATCCTTATCTCGTCTTCAATTGTTAGCTTCTCAAGGTCATTTAGGTTCAGTTCAGTTTCAAAAATTTGATTGTACTTCCTGTCATTTTGGCAAACAAACAAAATTGCCCTTTAATAAAAGTGACTCCTTTTCTTCTGCCCCTTTTGATCTTATACATTCTGATATTTGGGGTCCTGCACCTGTTCCCACTGAGGGGGGATCTAAAAATTTTGTCATATTTGTGGATGATTTTTCTCGATATACTTGGATTTATCTGCTTCACCATAGGTCTGAACTTGTGTCTATTTATCAAACTTTTCATAAAATGATTGAAACACAGTTCAATCGCACCGTTAAAGTCTTTCGATCAGATAATGCTCAAGAATATAATGATAAATCTTTCCTATCCTTTTTAGACAGTCATGGTACCTTTCCTCAGCGGTCTTGTCCTTACACCTCACAACAAAATGGTCGTGCAGAACGAAAACATCGTCACATTCTTGATGTTGTCCGCACCCTTCTCATTTCTGCCTCTCTTCCTGAGCGCTTTTGGGGTGAGGCCGCACTCACTGCTGTATACACCATTAATCGTATTCCTTCACCAACTACACACAACAAATCACCATTCGAGCTTCTCTATGGTCAAACTCCTGACTATTCCTCTCTTCGGGTTTTTGGTTGTGCTTGCTTTGTCTCTCTTCCTCCTCATGAACGAACAAAGCTCCAGCCTCGTGCTCGTCTTTGTTGTTTCCTTGGTTATGGTACATCTCAAAAGGGGTTTCGTTGCTATGATCCCATTTCTCATCGCCTTCGTGTCTCCCGTCATGTTGAGTTTTGGGAACATCGTCCTTTCACAAGTCTTCAGCAGTTTCCTGTGTCCTCTTCCTCAGAGTCTCCCATTTTTACTGATCTTTTCCTCCCTCTATATCCTGAACTTGTGGAGGATTCTTCAACATCGGTTGCCTCTCCAGACGACTCATCTCCGGTTCTGTCCCCGGCATATGACCCGCCTGTCTTGGATCCTGTGGCACCACCCTCTCCTGAGCCTCTTGTTGGTCCTGAACTTCGTCGTTCCACTCGGGTAAGCATTCCTCCCCCTTATCTCACTGATTATCACTGCTCTTTTGCTCTTGCCACCCTCTATGAACCTCACACCTATCGTGAGGCCCATACTGACCCTCTTTGGCAGCAAGCTATGAACGAAGAACTAGATGCCCTTCATAAGAATCACACTTGGGATATGGTTGATTTGCCTCCTGGTCAGTCTGTAGTAGGTTGTAGGTGGGTTTACAAGATCAAGACCAAGGCTGATGGATCTGTTGAACGGTACAAGGCTCGCCTAGTTGCCAAGGGCTTTACTCAGGAGTATGGCATTGACTATGAGGAAACATTTGCTCCTGTTGCTCGCCTTACATCTGTCAGATGTCTCATTGCTGTGGCTGCTGTTCGTCGTTGGCCTCTTTATCAAATGGATGTGAAGAATGCTTTCCTCAATGGAGACCTCCAAGAAGAAGTGTACATGCAGCCACCCCCTGGCTATCCACACTCAAGCAGTCAAGTTTGTCGCCTTCGCCGTGCTCTCTATGGCCTCAAGCAGGCTCCTCGAGCTTGGTTTGAAAAGTTTAGCTCAGTTGTTGCTCAGCAGGGTTTCACTTCGAGTCCTCATGACACTGCTCTCTTTGTCCGCAGATCCTCTGCTGGTATCACTCTTATTCTTCTTTATGTTGATGATATGATTATTACTGGAGATGATTCTGCAGGCATCCGCTCTCTTCAGCACTTCCTTAGTCAGCATTTTGAGATGAAAGATCTGGGCACTCTCAGCTATTTTCTTGGGCTTGAGGTTACCTCATCCTCTGATGGCTACTATCTTTCTCAAGCTAAATATGCTTCTGATCTTCTCTCCAAAGCCGGTATCACCGACAACAAGACTGTTTCCACTCCCTTGGAATACAATGCAAAGCTCACACCTTTGGATGGTGAACCTATATCTGATGCTACTCGCTATCGTCAGTTGGTTGGTAGTCTGATCTATCTCACCGTTACTCGTCCAGATATTTCACATGCCGTGGGTATGGTCAGTAAGTTCATGGATGCCCCTCGTTCTGTCCATTATGCTGCCGTTCTTCGGATTCTCCGATATGTCAAGGGCACACTTTATCATGGACTCCACTACTCCTCTCGGTCTTCTCTCGAGCTTCATGCTTATTCAGATGCGGACTGGGCAGGTGATCCGACTGATCGATGCTCTATCACAGGTTTCTGTTTCCTGTTGGGTACTTCTCTTGTCTCATGGCGTAGTAAGAAGCAGGATGTGGTTGTTCCAGTACTGAGGCTGAGTATCGTGCCCTTGCCGACACCACCTGCGAGCTTGTCTGGCTTCGCTGGCTCTTGGCTGACATGGATGCTCCACAGCCCACTGCCACTCCTCTTTATTGTGACAATCGTAGTGCTATCTACATTGCTCATAATGATGTCTTCCATGAACGCACCAAGCACATTGAGATCGACTGCCACATCACTCGCCAGCATCTCAAGAAAGGCAATCTCAAGTTGTTCTCCATCTCCTCTGCTGACCAGCCTGCTGATATCTTCACCAAGACTCACCCGCCTGGTCGTCTTCGAGATCTTATATCCAAACTCCAGTTGGCTTCCTCCTTGCCACCTCGAGTTTGAGGGGGGATGTTAGTGTATAGTTTAGACTAGATTAGCCCATTGGGCTTGGCCCAGTATACTATACTTGTAATTTACTCATATTGCTTGTACTGCACACATACCTAGCCTATATAAGGCTCTCTGCTCTCTATTGTATCATTATTCTTTGATACATGAATATACAGACTATTCAGTCTTTCTCTCTCACTTTATATTGTTAACAGCAGGTTTCTATGGCTGTCGCTGTGCTGCAGAACCAATCCATGTCCTGCTGAATCTGGCTACATATTTTATGGAGATAATTTCTACACTAGTAAGAGTTATAATTTATGAGTTTGGATTGAATTTTGAAATTCAATGAATATTTAATATCTGATAAAATGTTTTCATAGGACACATATTGAGCATGAATAATCTTTTGAATTCAATAAATAAATTTGATATATTTTTTTTGACAGAACAAAATAAAACGTTAATAAAAAAAATCTAGCAAAAATGCTCATAGCTGATTTTCTTTTTGTTTTTGTATGTGTGGGTTGACAAGACCAGGGGTGGCTGAAATGCTTAAATTTGTGTTTCTTAAACCAAATAATATTTCAAAAGGGAGCACATATGAAACTAATGCATTTTACTCAAAGTCATTCTTCGTACTTGATGCTATTTAAAATGTACCATGCATCCAGAGACTTAGCAATTGTTTTCTGATCCTGCCATCAGCAAGTTGTCAATACTACATCTGAGGAACTGTCTAACATAGCTATTGAAGCCTCAGTCTGGGATCTAGAAGGTACATTTCCGTACTACAAAGTTTTTGAAAATCTCTCTGCTCCGGCCAAATAACAGTACCCATAGTTGAGATGAAGTATCCAAAGTCTAAAAACCCAAAGTTGGTCTAGTTCCTTCTCCTCAAACTCTACCGCACATCAGACTATGGTATTTTATCTAGGAACTTTTACTGGTTGCATCTATTTGGTGGAGATTACAAGCTGCTGGAGCCATACGGAATGAAAAAAACAACCCTCAAGATTACATCCAAGGTTTTCATCAAAGGGTTCACTTATAAAATTGAAATGCATGTTGAAAATGTGGCCAAGAAAGCTGACCCTAACGCATTAACCTATATGAACAAATAACGTAAGAACTTTTTATTACGTTATTCCCATTAAAATCACTTTTAAGGTAAGACTAAGCTCCATTCAAGGAGAGTATGAAAGAAAAAAAGGACTTTATATCAAGGATCGAAAAAAAGGACTTTACAGAGGAAATCATTATCACAAGTTCCCGGAATGCTGGAAATTAATTCCAACTCTTACATACTTAATTGTCCTTTTTTGCACTGAGAAACATTTTTTACTTAAAGTTTCACCAGTAATACTAGGAACGAAGCAGCTAAATAAATTGAGAGAACCTTCTATATTTCTGCCAATTTTATTTAGTTTTTCTTACGTGAAATACCTTCGAATTTTTAATATATGGTGTTGACTCTGTGTGTAAATAATTTGCAGATATGGACCTTTTTATCACTTGCTTCCTTTTTATGTGTGTACTTTCTTAGTACTTTATGTCTTGTTTAAGGGAGTGATGGAATGAAAGAAAGATACAGAGAGGAAGGGTGTTTATTCAATTAAAAAAAAGGGTAAGGGATGAGTGAAAGAAATGCATATGAATTTAGTTTGTTTAGCAAACTGGGAATTGGACTTTGAATTTGGATGCTTTGAAATCTAAAGTATAAAATTCTATATAATTTTTGAATTGTCCTTTTTTGTTGACATAAACAATAGAAATCAATATTAGAAATTTCAAAAGTAAAATTTTGAGTAAATTCCAACTCAAAATTCATCATCTAAATGTAACACAGGAGATAAAGTTGGCAAGGAAATGTTACTATAAAGATTTAACTCCAAGTTGGCAAGGAAGCATAAATGCCTTGCTTGCTTCTTTTGTTCATTCTTTCTTTTCTTTTTTTCTTTTCTTTTTTTTTGGGTGTTGGAGAAAGTATTTCAATAGTAAAATTTTGAGTAAATTCCAACTCAAAATTCATCATCTAAATGTAACACAGGAGATAAAATTTTATTTGTGTATAACCTAGATAGCATAAAGAAATCACATAAATGAATGATAAAATTTAATGATAGTATGGACATTTTTGGAAACACAAAAGAAAGAGAGAAAAAAAAGAAGTAGGAAATGTTACTATGAAGATTTAAGTCTAAGTTAGCAAGGAAGCATAAATGCCTTGCTTGCTTGCTTCTTTTGTTTTCTTTTATGTTGGAGAAAGTATTTCTTCTTTGACACAATGATATGATAATCTATTGAGTAGGACAAGGTATATCTTCTTTGGCACAATGGCATGATAATCCTATAAATATATATAGTAGAAGCTATAAAGTGTTTTCATATGAACTTAGCCTTAAGAAAATCGATACATAAAATAATTTGGAAGCTTCCCAAGGTGTGTTTTGAAGCCAAAATTGGATTCTTCTTGTTGTAAGTTTTAATAGTTGCTTTTGTAAATTTGTTCATATGTATGTGTTTTTGTATTGGTATTCATAAACAATAGGTTACTTTGTTTATTTAAAATTTGTCATATGAATGTTAAACGTAGTAAGATTATATTGCACTTGTTGCTATATTTTTATGAGATATATTACTCTAAATGGTTTGGTTTATGTTACATTTGATGCAATTTTGATAAATAGTATATCACTCAACTTTTTTATATAAATCATTATTTTCTTCAATTACGTTTTTATTTAATATCTATTACAGGTTAATCACACACCAAAATGTCAAAATAATTAGTTGCCATTTATTGTTAAATTTATAAGGTAGCCGTTTACTATATTTAATAATGCAAAAAACTATAATCACTCTTCATAGATTAGTGAGCTTTTCATGTCTAATCACCTTGATATTCAAAAAGAATAATAGATCACCTTAATATTTGGTAAGCATGATAGTTGGAGAAAGAAATCTAGTCTAACAGTGGGATTAACAAACTACTATTATGGAAAAAAAAGTATCGAGGAATATAGCTTCAGTAAAAGTTACCAAGAAGTCTAACTCGAACCAATCTCTATCAAATATTGGTTTTGTCCTTTATTATTACTAAAATAGTTTACATTTGGTCTCAAACATTACCAAACATTTTTCCACCCTTTTTATCATCACATGTGGGGAAGAGAGGAGTTGAAAATAAATTCTTTTCATGAAGAACACCTGCCAGTACCACCAAGCTAAAAAAACTCTTGGCAAAATATTATTATACATAAATGTTAAGGGAGTGATAGCATTAAAAAAAAAAAATTGTTAAATGAAAAAAAAAAAAACAATCATGTTGCAGAACCAAGCTCGCATGAGGTTCACGTAAAGCTAAAGCTCTAAAAGGCTTTACGCTTTCATTTTTGTATCCCCATACCACCTTTATGATGTTTAGTTTTTTCAATAAAAGTATTATCACCTATCAAAATAAAAAAATAAAAAAAAAATCTCCCGGAGATTTTGTTGTACTAGCTTTGTTGTTATGAGTTGTAATGGGTAACCTAGATTAAGTAAAAACTTGCATAAAGAAATAACAATATATAAATATGAAGGCAAACTTAGTTGTACTATTTACTTATGTATTGAATAAAGGTAAACATAGATATGTGTTAGATGGTTTTAAATAAATGATAATGATTGATGTAAACAAGAGTAAAAAAAAGTAAAAAACAAATTATATTTTTCTAATAACAAGAATGGAGGATCAATTAAAAAAATAGTTTGAATTTTTGTTATGCAAGCATTCTTACTATTTTATTTCAAACTTTTAGAAGCATTCCGTTTATTCTTAAAAAAATCACGTTTATTTTTAATGAAATCAAGTAAAGTAATTCCTATTTACACAATACTTTTATGCTTTCCCAAAAAATAAAATTCACTTTAATTTTTAATGAAAATCAATAAAAAGAATTTCAATCAATATAGTAGTTTTTATGCCTTTCACTGTTCACATTAAAAAAAAAAAAAGCCAGTACCCAACAAAAATAAATAGCCACGGGCTAAACCCAAGCCCAAGGCCCTTAAACTTTAAAGAACATTCACGATCAAACTCCAACCAGCTGTGCTGAGTCACGCCCAAATCCCTCTTTATATTTATTTATTTTTTACTTTTTTTACATTCAATTCTAAGTCATTCAGAGCCATAAAAAAAAAAAATTGCTGCCATATATATTATATTCAACTCAAAAAAGCAGCAATTCTCATCACACGCTCTCTCTCGCGATTTTATTTTTTTAATTTGGATTCACCCAGCCCTTTCTTTCTACGTATTATTATTATTATTTATTTATTTTTATAAACAATAAAGAAATTTGATGATGATATGTTTCTGATTGTTTGCATGTCTTGTCATACAATTAAATAAATAAAGAAGATAGATTAGATTAGATGGAGCAGCAGCAACTTCAACATTTTATCCATCCTGTGCATCAGCATCCCTTGCTCTTCAATCCTGACGACAGAAGTGGAGGTACTTGTTGTGGGTGCTGGGAACCGGTTTATGGTCCTAGCTACAGTAGTAAAGAATGCCATTGGTATTGGCACCATAAATCATGTGCGGAAGTACCCCTTGGGTTGCACCATCCCTTGCACCCAATCCATCCTCTTATTCTCTCTCCTCCATGGAGATACCAGGAAAATTACAAATGCGAACTCTGCAAAGAATATAAAAATGTATACACTTATTGGTGTTCCCGCTGCGACTTCAACCTTCACTTCACATGCGCTTCTTTACCGCCAACCATAGAAGCTGAATTCCACGATCATCCATTGACCTCATTTTGGAAGTGGATCACATTCACCTGCGATCTTTGCGGCAAAGAAGACAAAGCTATGCCCTATCTGTGTAATCCATGTGGTTTCTGGATTCATAGAAAATGTGCTCTTTTACCAAGCAGAGTCAAAGTTGTGCGTCACAAGCACCTCCTCCACCTCACCCATTCTTCTCTTCAATTCCATCCATCCGACTCTCGATTTTGTCAAATCTGTGTTGAAAAGGTGGATACACACTATGGGCTTTACTATTGCTCCAGATGTGATTTTGCTGCCCACCTTGATTGTGCTATGGGAAACAAGGAGAACATAAATTTGCAAGAATTTAAAGATGAGTATGAAGTTTCAGAGCACGATGAATTGGTTGACTTAGCAACTTACGAAGTCAAAAAATTCAATGTGGGGAAGGACAGAATTCAAATAGCTGCAGAATTAAAACACTTCAGTCATGAGCATGACTTAAAGCTTACTGATGAGGTTATGAGTAACCAGAAATGCGATGGTTGTGTAAGAGACATTTTCCCCCCGTTTTATAGTTGTGTACAGTGTAGCTTTTTTCTTCATGAATCTTGTGCTAATTTACCAAAAAAAAAGCGACACCCAGTTCATCAACACCCACTAACCCTCTTCCCAAAGTCACCTTATGCGAAAAAGGATTCTCTTTGTTATGCATGTGAACGTAATGGCAATGGCTTCAACTATAGTTGTGTGCCATGCGGATTTAGTCTTGATATTCCATGTAGTTTGATCTCAGACATTCTTACCCACCCTGGTCATGAGCATCGACTTATTCTCTCTAGTATTGAATCTGAACAGAATTGCAGTTGTTGTGATTCAAATATTTACCCAATATTTCGTTGCACCACCTGTGCATTTGCCTTGGACTTCAAATGTGCTACACTACCACATACCACAAGATATGGGCAACATGAACATGCCTTCACTCTCTGTTATACTGCTGAAGATGACTCTGGTGAATATTACTGTGATATTTGTGAAGAAGAACGAGTCCCAAAGCATTGGTTTTACTATTGTGTAGATTGTAGTTATCCTGCTCATCCCAAATGTATTCTTGGAAAATACCCAAATTACAAGTTTGGAGGTGCTTACACATTTGACTATCACCCACACCCCCTTACTTTCATTGAAGAAACTAAAGACCACCCTCAATGTAACAAATGTAAACGTTCTTGCGAAGAGTTGATCTATCAATGTGCTCAATGTAATTTGTACATCCACATGAATTGTTTATAACAAGGACAAATGTGATATTAATTTTTCATTTTATACCAGACTTAGCCCACAGAAATTCTGGTGCATGGAATTCATCAAATAACAATGCAATAATTATTTTTAATGCTCTTTATTGGCATCATAGTTCAAATACGATATAAATACATTGTACCAACTTACAAATTGTTTGCGTGTGGTTGTATCCTGCCTTGTCCACTTCTGCCAGAAACAACATGCTTGTAGATGATAGGAATTTTTAGTTTTCAACATGGTAGTACATTGTTTAGCAATGAAAGTGGAATTTCAGTGTGGAACATACAGTTCAGGGATGATGAACACACTGGAACTAAAAGGCATACTACTGGTATCTCTTATCAGGTGTGTATGACTACTTTTCCCTCTATTTTCTATGTCTATGCAATTCTGATTGCATTCATTTTTCTTGAGCTCCTATTAATTGTCTATGTTTTCTTCTTCTCCATTAGGGGGTGCCCATTATTTTGAAGAGGGAAATGAGCGATTTGACTCATAACATGAATGCAAAGATTCAACAACATTTCAAGTTAGTATAGATTTACATGTTTATCAACATTTTTTATATCATTAGTTTTAGTCATTGATATTATTACTATTATTGTTATTTCTAAGAAAGCTCAATTATGCATGATTTAATTATCATTGATGGTGAGGTTCTTTTCTTTTGTGTTTTCTCAACTTAAACTTTATACGTCGTCCTAGTAAGAATATTGGCCTAGTATTTTAATATGAAGGCACGACATGTACTTTGTAAATGTTGATGTTAAGAACATGGTGATTTGGGGAGCAGCAATTGTTAATAACATGGCTGATTGAGTTATATGGTCTAATTGAATGTACTCCAAGATATTCTTTAAAATCTTTTTGGGCAAAGAAACTAAAACTTGTCTGATAAGTTCAGGGCTCAGTTTAGAAAATGTTAGTCAGACCTTTCCTGGTTTGAAGGATGTCATTGTTACATAATAATAATACTTTTAAAATTTTGAGGGAAAAATAATTTTCTGCGACTTACCTGTGTACTTGTGTTCAAAAAGTCATGCTTTTGGTTTTTTTCCCCTACTTAATTTTTAAGCATTCTGGTACTGTCCCATTGTGTTATTATTATTAATATTTTAATAATGCAATTCAGTGACAACTTGTGTTTTACAACTTTTAAGAGTTAGCTGGAATGCAATTCAGTGACACGAAATATGATTATTAAGATTTTATGCTAGCTGCAATATTTTTCATGCCAAAATTTTAAGAAATTGTAAGATCTTCCTTTCGTTGCATTCCTTATAAATTTAACTTGACTATGCCTTTGCCTTTTCCTGCCAGCCTTGTGTATTAACTATTTTCTTGTTGGGTAGTTGGTCACTGTTTTTGGGTCTGATTTTAACCAAAAGATGATCTGATGAATTTAATTTTTCTTGAAATTGCCAATGGCCTTTGGGCCAAATGACACCTTCAACACCCATATAAGTTGGGTAGTGGGTGAGGTTGAGGGTCCGAATCCCCTTGGGTGTGCAAGTAACTTACCAAGCAAAAATGATAGTAATAGATAATAATTTTTTTTAAAAAAAAAAGGAAATTGTTATCTGATTTTGACATTTCAAATTGAGTTAGAATTTATCAAACTTGTCTTGAAGCTGGCAGTTCCTAAGCCTTTCTACTTTTCAATCTCAAATTTGATCCTCCCTCACCCGCCGCCCCACCCCCCCCCCCCCCCCCACCCCACAAAAAAAAAAAAAGAAAAAAAAAGAAAAGAGAAAAGGATGCTAGATGCATATTGATATGAACATTATCAGAAATTTTCTGTCACAACCTACTAGACAACCAAAATGAGACAGGTAACTGCTTATGGGTGTTTGAAACAGTTTTTTGTGTAAATAGTGTCAGTGTGATAATTCATTGAGAGATCAGTTATACAGTGGAGAATGTTTTGGTTGAAAATGGGTTACACTTTTAAGAATAATGCTCATGTAGTTTATGTTGCTTATTCATGGCAACCTTTGCGGCATAGAAGACAAAGGAATGCCCTATTTGTGTAATCCATGCGGTTTTTGGATTCATAGAAGATGTACTCTTTTCCCAAGCAAAGTCAAAGTTGTGCGTCACAAGCACCTCCTCCACCTCACCCATTCTTCTCTTGAATTCCATCAATCTGACTCTCAAATCTGTGTTCAAAAGGTGGATAAGCACTACCGGCTTTACTATTGCTTCAGATGTGATTTTGCTGCCCACCTCAATTGTGCCATGAGAAATAGGGAGGACATAAATTTGTAGGAATTTAAAGATGAGAATGAAGTTTGTGAGCTCGATGAATCGGTTGACTCGGCAACTTACAAAGTCAAAAAATTCAATGTGGGGGAGGATGGAACTCAGATAGCTGCAGAAATAATTGATCACTTCAATCATGAGCATGACTTAAAGCTTACCAAGGAGCTTCTAAATAACCAAAAATGCAATGGGTGCATAGAGCCATTCTCCCTCAGTTTTATAGTTGCGTAAAGTGCAGCTTCTTTCTTCATGAATCTTGTGCTAATTTACCAAAAAAAAGGCAACACTACCTCATCAACACCCACTAACCCTGCTTCCAATGAAACCAAGTAAGGATTTTATGTGTTATTCTTGTGATCGTAATTGCAATGGCTTCACCTATTGGTGTGAGACATGCTATTTTACACTTGATGTTCAATGTATTATGATCTCAAAAATCCTTACCCACCTTGGTCATGATCACAAACTTATTCTCTCTAGTGTTAAATCTTCTCAAAATTGCAGTTGTTGTGATTCTAGAACTTACTCAATATTCCGTTGTACCACTTGTGCATTCGCTTTGGACTTCAAATGTGCTAAACTACCACATTCTACAAGATACAAACAACATTAGCATCCCTTCACTCTCAGTTATAGAGCTGAAGATAACTTTGTTGAATATTATTGTGATATCTGTGAAGAAGAACGAGACTCAAAGTATTGGTTTTTACTTGTGAGGATTGCAATTATCCTACTCATCCAAATTGTATTATTGGGAAATTCCCAAATTACAAGTTTGGAGGTGCTTACACAACTGACTGTCACTCACACCCTCTTACTTTTGTTGAGGAAACTAAAGACCGCCCTCGATGTAACAAATGTAATGGTTCTCGTAAAGAGTTAATCTATCAATGTGCTCAGTGCAATTTCTACATCCACAAGGGTTGTTTATAAAAAGAACAAATGTTATGTTAATTTTTATTTTATACTAGATGTAGTCCACGTAAGTTTTGGTGCGTGAATTTCATCAAATGACGACACAGTAATTCTTTCCAATGCTCTGTCTTGGCATCATGGTTCAAATACAATGTAAATGCACTGTACCAACTCATGCTTGTTTGTGTGTGGTTGTACCCTGCCTTATCCACTTCTGTTAGAAACAATAAGCTTGTTGATAATAGGAATTTTCAGTTTTCAATGTTTTGTGGTAGTACATTGTTTAGCAATGGAAGTTGGATTTCAGTGTGGAACATAAAGTTCAAGGTTGATGAACAAATACTGGAACTAAAAGGCAAACTTCTGGTATCTCTTATCAACTGTGTATGACTACTTTTCCCTCTATTTTCTATTTCTATGCAATTCCAAGTATGGTCATCCTACATGAATAACCACTTTCAATGGTTGACCACATTGGGTTTAGAGAATTTGTGGGTTCTCTTCAACCTTTGTTTAAAATTATCTCAAGAAACACTTTGAAGAGTGACATTCTTAAAATTTATGATAATGAGAGGGAGAAAGTTTTGAAGATAACGGACAAGAATGGAAGTAGGATGGCAATTACACCTGATATATGGACTCCGATTAACAAAAAGAGAGGGTTCATGGTCATTACCGCTCCCTTTATCGATCACACTTGGACGTTGCAAAGTCGGGTTTTAATTATTCTTATTATTTTTCTAGGTTTGTTTATGTTCCTTCTCCACACACGAAAGATGCCCTTACTGAAGTCTTTGTTGATTGTTTTTTAGAGTGGAACATTGATAGGAAGTTGTCCACAATAACTGTTGATAATTGTAGTACTAATGATGCCATGATAAGACTTCTCTTGAACAAGCTTGATACTAGTTCTCTTATGTTGAGTGGGTCTATGTTGCACATGAGGTGTGTTGCACATATTTTGAATTTGAATGTTCAAGATGGGCTGTCTCTTATTGGTGATGGTATTGAAAGGATTCGTGATAGTGTGATTTATTGGACTGGATCACCAAAAAGGAGGCAGAAATTTGATGAAAATGCATGTCAATTGCGTGTTCAATGGATCAAAGAGTTGGTCTTAGATTGTAAGACACGTTGGAATTCAACTTACTTAATGCTTTCTACTACATTGATTTATAAAGATGTTTTCTTTCGTTTGGCTAAACGTGAAGCACCTTATACTTGTTTGCCACATGATTATGATTGAGAGGTAGCTAAAGATATTTGTAGGAGGTTGGAGTTGTTTTATAGTGTGACTAAGTTTTTCTTTGGTTGTAAGTACCCCACAACTAATATGTGTTTTACTTTGGTGTGTGAGTTGAAAATAGCATTGAATGAATGGAGTTTGTCTTCAAATGAGATGATAAGTAGGATGACAGAAAGCATGCTTGCTAAATTTAATTCTTATTAGGCTAATGTTAATGTTGTTATGGTTGCTGTAGCTATCTTGGATCCAAGATATAAGATGAAGTTGTTAGAGTTTTATTATCTTAACATTTATGGTAATAATTCTGATTTGGAGATTGAAAAAATTAAGAATCTTTGTTATGATTTGCTTGATGAGTATGGAGATGTAGATGAGTTTCCTGTAGATAATGAAGGAAGTTTTCATATGCCTGCAAGTACTTCAAATTATGTGGCATAAATGAAATGAGGTTGAGTGGGGCAATGTCATCTTTTGATTTGTTTGTAAACAATAGTTCAAGTAGTTCAAAGAAACATGAGAGTGCTAGAATGGAATTTGATCATTTCATTGAAGAGGAAGTGTTGAAGAGGAGTGAAGACTTTGATATTTTGGCATGGTGGAAAAGTAATGGTCTCAAGTATCCTACTTTACAAAGGATTGCAAGAGATATTTTAGCCATTTCTGTCACAACTGTTGCTTTAGAATCTGCCTTTAGCACTAGTGGGAGACTGTTAAGTCCACATTGTAGTAGGCTTCATCCCAAGACTATAAAGGCAATGATGTGTGCTCAGAATTGGTAATTGAGTGAAATCAAAGATTAGCAATTGACTAATTTGTATTTATAAAATGAAATCAAAATTGTATTTTTATATTTGCTAGTTATAATTTGATAAGTTTATTCCATTTTTTAATTCATTGTTGTTGTAGGTTCTTCAACTATGTCGGGAGATTTTACACTTCAATCAATTCTTGATGATGGGGAGCCTAATGAAGAGAATGGGAGTTGTGTATCAACTATGGAGGATTAGACTTTTTGTATTAATTTAGTAGCTTTTTAATTTCTTAGACTTGTTGGATTAACTTGTTGGTTTGTAATTATTCTAAACTTGTGAGATTTATTTTGTAGCTTTTTAATTTCTTGGACTTGTTGGACTTGTGATACTTATTTCTTGAACTTGTTGGATTTATTTTATTTTTATGTTTAGCAGGTGATTTTAGCTATGATTTATTGATTTATGATTAAATGGTTATCTTAGCTAGGTGATTTATTGATTTATGATCTTAGCTATAATTTATTGATTTATAATTAACAGGTGATTTATTGATTTATGATATTAGCTATGATTTATTGATTTATAGATTTATAATTAATAGGTGATTTATTAATTTATGATTAATAGTCTATGATTTGGACTGATTTGGCATTTGGGCCACGTTATATGGGCTTGAATTTGGATGTCATAGGACTTGAATCTAGGGAAAAATGAATTTGAGCTTCAATTCAATCTTTTTTTTTGGTTGGGCCGCGAATTGGGCCCAAATCTGGCAGGGCTAAACGAGGCCCATAGGGCCCGACGGGGCGGGTTTGGGCGGGCATAAAAAAACCCATTTATTAAATGGGCCGGGTCCGACTAACAGGTTTGGGCCTATGGGGTGGGTCCGGGTATAAAAAAACCCGGTCTATTGCCATTCCTAATCTCCACATTTTATTTAGTTAATAGGTAATGTGGCAGTTTTTCATTAAAACAAAAGAAAATTACAGTTTAAAAAGTACTGGAAGTAAGCCAAACCCTTTATATTTTATGGTTTCAGTGAATGGACGTCGTTAGAAAAAATCTTAATATACTATTTAAAAAAAATTAATTATATTTTTATAGAAAATATAAAAAATTAAAAAAAAATTAAGTAATTATTATTTTCGTTTTCCATAAAAAGTTTTTAAAAATATTTCATAATCTAATGTTCTTAGAGTATTCATTAATCTTTCCCATATTTTATTAGATTGTTGCCCTAATAATGCAATAACTTTGTTAATTAGTGACCAAAAAAAAAAAAAAAAAAAATCAAAACTAGCTGCAACTACAATGCTATTAGGGCTTGGTTTCTTTCTTTTTGTGTTTGGCTGGTGAGAAACTATGAGAAAATGAAGTTTCTCTTTGGAAAGTTGTAGAACCAAGATTACATAAAATTGTAATGAGTAATGACCAATTATTTTGTGCCACATGTTCTTTTTTTTTTTAATGATATGTTCCACATCAAATCTTTAAATACTAAAAATATATCAACTTTGCATTCTGTCAGGACACATAGTGTAAAGGTTAATGGTGGTTGACAAAAGGACATAAACTGAAGTGTTTTCGAAAGTTTAGGGATGAATTTTTTTTTTTTTTTTTTTTTTTTTTTTTTTTTTTAAGTTTAAGAACCAAAAATGAATTTTTAAAAATTTAGGGACGAAAAAAAATGAACTTCATGCAAAGTTTAGGGATGAAAGCAATAATTTAGTCAAATTCCTTTTATATAATAATTAATACACCATTTATGAATAATTAATACATTAAAATCAATACATTTACCCTATTTAATGCATCACAATTAATTAATGTATTGACATAAATGTAAAGTCTTTTTTTTTTTTTTTTTTGACTGAAAGAGGTAGAGATAAATGTAAAGTCTTGATTTTGATAAGGTGGAAAGATAAACGTGTAGAATTATTAGTCCTCTTAAGGAACCCGCAACTCGGCCAAACCTTTTGTCATGTATTTTTTTTTGTCTTTCTTTATAAAATAACCAAAATTTAAAATTGAAATAAAAAAAAATGTGATATACTATGATTGGTGGAGTATAAAGTGAAATACAAAAAGTAGAATAGTGGATTTGTATTCTATATAAACCATACTTTGGATTCTCTGTAAAAGCCAGTGCTTATAGCAAAGATATAGTTACTAAAAAATTTATCCTTTATTGTTGGTCATTGGCCAAACCACATAATTCATGTTCTCTCTCTCTTGCTTCTCCTTTTCAATCTCTATAATCTCCTACATTTCTCCCAGTCTATCACATTTCTAACCTGATATCAGAGCAAATTGAGTTTGGCTTATAGAAAAATCTCTGCCTTTTTCTTCCACCAATTACTAATTTAGTGCCTGTTTGAAATTGGATTATAAGTTAGCTTATTGCTTATTTTTCTTACTATTTGCTAGTCTCACGTGAGTCACTTATTTATTTTATTTAACTTTTGTATATTTTTCTACTATTTGTGGGTCTCACGTGAGTCATCTACATACTTTATTTAATTTTTACCTTTTATCTGTAGTATTTTAAGAAAAAATTTTAGTAGAAAGTTAGATAAGTTGTTCTCAAACAGACACTAAGCCTCAAAACCTATCTATCGTTTAATGGAGATGTCTATCGTTTTAAATTTCACTCTCCAACTATCGAATTATCAAAAAAAGAAAAAAAATTTAATGAAATTTTGATTTTTCCCATAAATAATTAATTGAAAATATATTTATGGTTTGGTGCTTAGTATCCATTTGGGAACGACTTATCCAAATTTTTGCTGAAAGTGCTAAAGTATACTTGTATTTTATTTTATTTTCTTTTTTTTTAAGTGAGAAAATGTGAAGTTTTAAAAAACTATATATAAAAATTAAAAGGTAAAAAAAGCTGAGCAAGCTCAAGCCAAACAGACTATTAGTAATTGTTAAGGATAAGAGCCCAGTTATGATAATGTGATACGAAATACAAATTGCAGATTATGATAGGATAGAGTTATTTGTATTTTCAAACTCAAAATAGGAGAGAGCTGTTTGTATTTGAAACTCTGTTATATTTCAAATTCTTGTAATCTGTTCAACTCTATATAAAGGAAAAGCCTTAGCCGTATTAGTTAAGGCTGAAAATATTCAGTAGTTTTATTGAGTTTACAGTAATTGATTTTTTTTTTTGAGATGCTTAGAAATTTATTTAAAGAGTTCATAATACTTATTTTATCCCAAAAAGAACATAAAAATGAATATATTAAATAGACCGAGAAGGCAGAAATTGAAAAACTTTGAACTGAATCCTTCAAATAAATAAATATATATATATTTATATTTATATTTCAATTGGTTCCAAAATAAGATATACAAAACCCGTTTTACAATCTTGCTAAAATATGAAACAACCTGAACAAAAGAACATTCATCCTCACATGAAGAAAAAAAAAGGTCTTCTAAACACCCCTATAGGACCGACTCGCATAAGGTGGTGGACCCATGTACTTCTTGTTGCTGGCCCGGTTCCTCCACTCTCTTGCAGAAATAGGCCAGAAGAATGAACAGAGCATAAGTGCACCTGAAGCTATAGCCAAACCAAAATAGATCCGATAACTTCGTTGCCTCAAGCTTGGACAGTTTTCCTTACTGATCTTAGTGAAGGTTTCTTGAACATTGGTGCAGTCTATTAGCTTAGAAAGGATGGAGTAGGCATTATATGCCTTATAGCTAACAGCGGCAGCTAATGTTATCTGGCTGTAATAACTAGGGGTCAGTCGTCCCTTGTTGTTGCATTTACCTCTTAGTGAGACCTCGCAAACATACTTCTCCCTTTCCCATATGAAAACAAAATCCAATAGTTTTAGAAGGTTAAAGTTGTTGTGTGATTGTGTGCGATGATTGAATGATAAGTGGAAACATAAAAGAGAGAGCAACAGAATTGTTGAACTAAAATGTTAATGGAACTATCCTTTTCAAGCTCAACAATGAAACAAATGTAACAAATTTCATAATTTTTTCATGATTTATTGAGGTGAAAATTTGTGATTAGTATAACATCACTTTTATGGGAACTACCACTAACATTCCTCTTATTGTATACCAATCACAACTTGCCACCTCAGTAGTTATAAAAAATGTTATGAAAATTGTTGTGTAATAAGACTTATTGTTTCAGTTTAACTAAAATGTTAAATAAAAACTACATATCTAATTAGAAATTTTAATATCTTTTCGTAAAGCTTTCTCTTAGCTTTTGAAAAAAGAGGAAATAGAATGTATGTACATGTCTGTAATTTAAACATGCCGCATCTGCATTGCTGAAGTCCACTTCACCAGTAATGCATTTGCGGTCAGTCATATCAGAGTTATAAGGATTACAGAGGGCAGGCACCAATGGACCAGATTGACTGAACGAATTAGGTCCAGTGCCATTCTTGTTGGCCACGTTGGTGATGAACTTGTTAACATTACTGACCGTTTGGAAGGTCACATCTTTGCTAGTAGACAAGGATCCATAGGCTGTTGCATTGTCCACACAGGGAAGAATTTGGCTTAATGCTGTATGAGCTGTGGGATTTTGGAGCCAGTCATCCATTGCAACACGAGTCTGCTATCCCACTGAAATGTGGATAAAATTGGATGAGATGCACAGTCCTAGCAAGAATATGCAATCTAAAAACAAAAAATATATATACCTTTGAAAAAAGAAAAAGATAAATTTCAAAAGTAAGAAATGTTTGACCCTCTTCTTGCATTTGAGTTCCCCAATTTAACATATATGTACCCATGCTCACTAATTTTGTCAAAACTTCCATGCATCCTAATGTGAAGTTTGCGCTCCACAAATTAATTTTTGACAACAAAAATAAGTGCTTAAAATTTTTTCCCAATATAATAGAATATTAAACAAGTGTAAGTCGCTCACCTTTTCCTAACTTACTTATATCACCCATCAAACATACTTCATCCGTTGACGATTATTAAAAGAACCTTTTGTCTTTGTTTTTTGACAATTTGATAGTTGCAATTGGGGAGGGAAAATTTCAACCTTAAAGTTCTTTGTTATAAACACCAAAGATGCTAGTTAAGTTACAAGGCTTTAAACAGGAACCTCCTATATTCAACAAGATATAATGGAGACCTAAGTTGGCTTAATGTCTGCTTTTCATATCTTATTTTCAGCTTATTTGGTTTCGTACAACTTTTTTAAGCATGTATAATGATCACTTATTTGGTAATAAGTGAGAGGGTCACAAGACTCACAACCAAGAGTAGATGGTACTCATGTACAAAGCCAAAAAAGCTTGGAATATGCAATGTGCATGCCAATGTCTTCTGTATCATGTTCATTGAACATTTGAAAGTGCATGCGTACAGAATTTTTTTTTTGATAGGAACGTACAGAAATTTCTTAAATCATTTAGTGGACATGTAGAAAGAGTTCTTATACTTATTCTAAACAAAGAAAAGTATCTGATAAGTTTATTAAGAACAAAATAATTCTATATACATACAATCATTGAAGGAATAAATGTAACTGTGAACATAATAAAAAAGAAGTGGAAATAAGTTGCCTACAACGAGATATTGAAATTAATGAATAAATGAAGCTTACTTATGGAATACGAGATAGAAGCCACACAACACAGATGTGTTTGTAACAATGATCCAGCCAATGATCATAAATCTGCAGCAAGTTGATGTATGTCATCAGCAACGAAAAAAAAAAAACAACACAAAGAAATACATACAAAAGAATAAGAGACAGAGAGTACAGTTGGGAAATGAATGTAGCCAAATCACTCACATTTACACAAAACTTTGCATGCCGAAAGCTGAGAATACTGCAGGCATTAACTACAATCACAATTGAGAAAAAATCATTAGTGGTTGTATGGTAGGCCTCAAGGAGGAATTATATATATATATATATATATATATATATATGTGAGTGTGTGTGTATGTATCTTGTTGAGAGTTAAATGGCCTTATAAACCAAAAACTGCCAAGAATAGCATCACAAAAGCAATGTTAACAATTTCTCTTCTGCAAGTAAGATCAATAAATTGATTCACAGCCATGAAAATTTACCTACATAAGCCACAACTACCACCAAAAAAAATTATAATAATTGATATAAAATCGAAACAAAGCGATGAACTCACATAGAATTCAAAAACAAGTTTATAGTTTTTAAAGAAGTCCACGTCCGGATCTCAGGAAATAGAGCAGAAACATTAGCCGTGTTTCTGACTTCTTCAATGTTCTTCTGGACATTAGGAGGCAAAGGAATTTTGTTCACTGCAACCGTTTTAGCTTCAGCTAGATTATCCAATGCACTTTAAAGTGTTTGGTGGTGGATTTTACTTGATTGGATGTATATTCTGTCATATCTTGCATGTTACTTTGGAAGTTTGCCTTAACCATGAAGAGAATAGTACTTCTATTGCTGATACATTAAAAATAAAATAAAATTTTGGCAATTGGAATCACAAAAGTGTTCAGACATAAACATAAATTCAACACACATGAGCTATGAGTGAGGAAGTTGTAATGTTGAGGGTGACATACATTGCAACAATGGTGAAAAGTATAATAAGGATAACAGCAATGGAATAAACGACTTGAGAATAGCCACCATGCCCTCTTTTGCGGAAGAAACAGCAGCAACAGACAAATATCAAGAACAGACCAAACACCAAAAACCAAATTCCAGCACTGGCCATTTTAGGAAAAGCGGTGTAAGCAACAGATTGCATCAAAAACATATATAAGAGTGTGAAACTGTGAATATTAAGCTAGTTTCATTATTTAATCAACTGCAAAAGGCAAAAGAATAGAGAATCAGCTGAAAAAAAAAAATGAAAGGTTTGCAAAAGCTAATATCTATGCAAACATTTGTGGCTCAAAGTTTGCATAGAAATATATATGAAATAACTGTAAACCTAGAGTGACTCTAAAACTATCAGAAATTTATATTGAACTTCTAAGAATTATAGCAAAGTCTAGAAGGGATGATTGGTTAGAGTTTTGGTTAAATGATTTATTCACTATTTCTTAATAATTTTAGCTTTTAGGACAATATGTTATTATAGTTGATAGTGCTTAATTAGTTGGAACATGTTGGGCTCGCTTATCAAGGGAAAGTTTGTATAGAAACATAACGGAAAATGTTAGAATATTAAAAAAAGATTAAATTTACTATTTTTTAAACGCTTAAGTTCTTGGGACAGTTAATAATTTATCATAATTGACTTTAAAATCTACTGTCATCTATATATACTATAAAACCCAAGCTTGTTGACCAGTAGTTGACTTTTTGTAGCCTCCACAAATTTACACATCATTATTAATTTTTAAATTTTTAAATTTTTTAACTTAGTGTTTTTTGAGAAACACGTTTAGGGTCTTTAGGTTTTTTAGAAAAACACGTTTATAGTGATTGTGTTCGTCTTAAAAACCTAAAACCCTATTCAACTCACCTCACCCCAAAACCCTATTCATACCAGTAGCTCCACTGCTACTATAGCTATCTTCACCTACAACCATCGGCTTCTCTCCTATAGATCATGTTAGTTTGCAATATTATATTTCAATAGTTATAGCCATATATTATTCTTTGAGGTAAATCGTCTTTTTTTTTTTTTTTTATATATATTTTTCTGTTGTGTAGTAAAATAATTTTTGTCTTGTTTCAATAATTCCTAGGTATTGAATCTTTTGATTATTTGTTTCAATATATTTCTTTGTTATATAGTCACATATTTTTCTATTGTGTAGCAATATTTTTCTTTGTTGTGTAGTAATATATTTTTCTTTGTTGTATAGTCAAATATTTTTTGTTTTGTTGTATAGCCACAATTGTAAAAAGATCATTCGGATGGGTCGCATTGGGTCTATAAAAAGCTGAATCAAGAAAACAAATCTGGGCGAGCAAACAAGAATAGGTAATGATTTGCTTGTGGCTTGGTTAAATTTTTGTTTTGCTATGTTGGTTTGGTCATTTTTTAAGTAGTGTGTGGAATTAGTGGCTTATTGTTGGAATTGTGTATAGCCGATGAAGGTGAGTTGCAAGAAGCCGGTTGGAAGGCTTAGAGAGGTGGTGGGTAAATTTGATTGAATTAATGTTGTTTTTGTGAAATATTTTTGTTGGTTTTTTTATAGTGGCTATTGTTGAGGTAGTGTTCAATTTTCTGTATGTGTTTATTGGGTTGGAATTATATGACTGAGATTTGTTCAGCCTTAAAATTTATGGGTTTTGTAGATTGGATATTGTTCTATTAAGTGCTCTACCACCCGCATGACGATGCACTCGTCGTCAGCATACGAGTAGGAGACTACAACACACACTGAGTCCTGGTTGACAACAGAAGCTTTGCTGACATCCTCTACTACCCAGCGTTCCAACAAATGAGGATTGATAAAGAACGGCTGGTCCCAACCAACGCCCCGCTCGTTGGGTTCGGAGGAACAAAAGTATACCCCTTCAGCGCAGTCACATTGCCCGTGACGGTTGGTGATTATCCTCAGCAAATCACCAAGGATGTCACATTCCTTGTTGTTGACTGCTTGTCCGCATACAATTCCATCCTAGGACGACCTACCTTCAACTCGTGGAAGGCTGTAACTTTAACCTACCACTTGATGATCAAATTCCCTACTGAGTACGAAGTAGGAGAGGTACGTGGAGACCAAGTGGCTGCACGAGAGTGCTACATAGCAATGCTGGAGATGGACGATCATCTACAGACAATAAACATTGAAGAGCAGCGAACGGTGGCAAAACTCGTTGAAGGACTTGAAGAGATACCTCTTGACAACTCCAGACTAGATCGAATGACTAGGATCGGCACCCTCACCAGCTCGCTGGTCCGCCAAGCACTCAAAAATTTTCTCAAAGAGAACCAAGATGTATTTGCCTGGAGCCATGAAGACATGCCCGACATTGACCCTTCAGTCATGGTGCACAGATTGAATGTGTCGCCCTCCTTTCCTCCTATCCGTTAAAAGAAATGGGTATTCGCCCCAAAACGAGACCGAGCTATAGCGAAAGAAGTCCGCAAATTGCAAGAGGCAGGCTTCATCAAGGAAGTCTACTACCCCGATTGGCTGGTGAATGTGGTGATGGTCAAGAAAGCCAATGAGAAGTGGAGAATGTGCGTGGACTTTATAGACCTAAACAAAGCATGCCCAAAGGACAGCTACCCCCTCCCGCGGATCAGGAGAAGACTTCATTCGTCACCAGTCAGGGCCTCTTCTGCTACAAAATGATGTCGTTCAGCCTCAAGAATGCGGGCGCGACATATCAGAGGCTTATGAACAAGATTTTCGCACATCAGATTGGAAGAAACGTTCAAGTCTATGTTGACGACATGCTAGTAAAAAGTCAAAAGGAGGACGATCACTTGGATGATCTCAGGGAAACCTTCAACACCCTTCGTTGTTACAGGGCCTCTTCTACTACAAAATGATGCCGTTCAACCTCAAGAACACGGGCGCAACATATCAGAGGCTCATGAACAAGATGTTCGCACATTAGATTGGAAGAAACGTTCAAGTCTATGTTAACGACATGTTGGTAAAAAGTCAAAAGGAGGACGATCACTTGGATGATCTCAGGGAAACCTTCAACACCCTTCATTGTTACAGCATGAAGCTCAATCCAAGTAAGTGTGCATTCGGGGTGATGGCTGGGAAGTTCCTAGGGTTCATGGTGTCTCAGAGAGGTACCGAAGTTAACCCAGACAAGATTCGGGCCATAATATAGATGACGCCCCCAAGAAATGTGAAAGAAGTACAAAGCCTCAATGGCAAGGTAGCCGCTCTAAATAGGTTCGTGTCAAGGGCAACGGACAAGTGCCTACCTTTCTTGCGCACGCTAAAGAAGTCCTTTGAATGGATGGCCGAGTGTCAACAAGCATTCAAGGATCTGAAAGCATATCTTTCTTCTCCACCTTTGCTGAGCCCATCCAAACTAGGTGAATAATTGTTCCTCTACCTAGCTTCTCCCTAGCCGCTATCAGTGTAGCTTTAGTCAGAGAGGTGGACGGAGTTCAGAAGCCCGTATACTTCACGAGCCAAGCGCTTTGGGGTGCAGAAGAAAAATACCCACCAATGGAAAAGCTAGCTTTTGCCCTGGTAACAGCAGCCTGCAGACTCAAACCTTACTTTCAGGTGCACACAGTGATTGTTCTAACAGACAAGCCTCTATAACGAGCAATGAGCAGGCCCGAGGCGGCCGGACGGATGGTACTATGGGCAATTGAATTAAGCGAGTTCGATATACAGTATCGCCCTCGCACGGCCATAAAGGGGCAAGTTATCGCTGACTACATCGCAGAATTCACGCACATAGAAGGCCAGGGGGCAAGAGAAGTCCCTCAGTGGAGTATCCACAATGGACGGATTGTCCATCAGACAAGAAAGCAAAGCTGGTGTGGTACTCCATAGCCCAAAAGGTGACAAGGTCGAATGCATGATCCGACTCATGTTCCCTACGAAAAATAATGAGGCGAAGTATGAATCCTTGATAGCAGGGCTGGTCTGGCAAAAGCAGTAGGAGCCATAGACGTGGTAGTGTACTGCGACTCTCAGGTAATCACTAGCCAGGTGAACGACGACTATGAATGCAAAGGTGAACGGATGAAAAAAAATACCTCGAGCAGGTAAAGAATTAAGTAAGAAACCTTCAAGAAAGGTTTGTTCAAATCCAAAGGGTGGAGAACGTGCGCGCCGACCATCTTTCTAAGGTTGCATTAGCAGAACATATGCTCATTCCTAATCAGGTACTGTCCTTTGTTCAGCTATTGCCATTAATAGACAGTGTCGATGTGCATAAGATAGGCTCCGAGAATGATTGGACGACACCAATAACCTCCTATCTGAAGGACGGCATACTACTTGACGACAAGAAGGTTGCAAGGAAACTGAAGGTTCAAGCAACATTGTTCGTGCTAATTAAAGACGTGCTATACAAAAGGGGCTTTTCCTGCCCGTATCTGAGATGTCTTATCCTCGAAGAGACAGATTACGTCATGTGAGAGGTACACGAAAGAGTTTGTGGAAACCATTCTGGATCACGGTCATTAGTGCACAAACCGATCCGTTACTATTAGCCTACTATGCAGAAAGATGTCATTGCATATGTCAAAGCATGCGACAAGTGTCAAAGGTTTGGTAGTCTCATCCAGCAGCCAACAGAGGAACTCACCCCAATGACGGCCCCATGGCCTTTCGCTCAGTGGGGCTTGGACATCATGAGTCCGTTCCCAATAGCAATTCGGCAGCTAAAATTCCTAGTGGTCGGTATAGACTACTTCACTAAGTGGGTGGAAGTCGAAGCTCTGGCTACCATCACAGAGAGGAATGTGCGAGGCTTTGTATAGAGAAACATTATCTGCAGGTTCGGTATACCTAGAGTACTGGTCTCAGACAACGGGAAGCAATTTGACAACAATGCATTCAAAGACTTTTGTTCACAGCTAGGGATCAAGAATCACTATTCATCACCCGTCCACCCTCAAGCCAACGGACAGGTTGAGGTTACGAACCAATCCTTGCTCAAAATCATCAAGACTCGGCTCGAGGGGGCAAAGGGTATATGGCCTAAAGAATTACCAAGCATTTTATGGGCTTACAGGACGACGGCAAGGACTCCTACCGAAGAGACTCCATTTCATCTAGCGTATGGAAGCGAGGCAGTCATCTTGGCCGAAGTAGGACTCACAAGCTACAGAGTGGGAAACTATGACAAGAGTAGGAATGATGAAGCTATGCACTTGCAACTTAATCTGGTAGATGAGGTTAGAGCAATTGCCGAGCAAAGATTAGCACAGTACCAGAACCTCATGGCTAAGCACTACAACTCCAAAGTCAGACACAGAGACTTCCAAGTTGGAGATCTTGTCTTAAGAAAGGTGATGGGTGCCACAAAAGACACCTCCTAGGGGAAGCATGGACCTAATTGGGAAGGACCATACAAAATTGCATCATGGCATAGGAAGGGGACCTACCACCTAGAGACACTGGATGGGCAAAAGCTGCATCACCCTTGGAACACAGAGCACCTAAAGAAGTACTACCAATAGACAGTAGCAAGGACGACGACACTTCTCATTTCCAGTTTATTTCCTTTTAATTAATTTTTGCTATTTACAGCACTTTTAAGCCCGAACGGCAGTTTTTTTTTATATATTTTTTTAATTTTTTAGAACAATTATCTACGCATATTTATCACATAATAAGAGGAGTTTATTCAGAAATATATGTGCATCTCTACAAAACCCTGTCTACAACTAGTTTCCTACTTGCCCATAGTGGACGGGTTCATCCTAAGGGGTGATCTAAGTTTATGAAGTCCATAAGTGGACGGGTTCATCCTAAGGGGTGATCTAAGATTATATTAAGTCCATAAATAGACGGATTCACCAAAGAGTAAGCTGAAAACTAGTCCATAAGTGGACGAATTCGCAAAAAAATAAGCGAAAAATTAGTCCATAAGTGGACAGGTTCATCCTAAGGGTGATCTAAGATTATGAAGTCCACAAGATAGACGGGTTCATCCTAAGGGGTGATATACGATTATATTAAGTCCACAAGTGGATAGGTTCACCAAAGATTGAGCTAAAAACTAATCTATAAGTGGACGGGTTCATCCTAAGGGTGATCTAAGATTATGAAGTCCACAAGATGGACGGGTCCACCCTAAGGGGTGATCTAAGATTGTAATTGTATAAAGTCCATAAGTGGATAGGGTTCATCCCACGGGATAAGTACAAATTAAGTCCACACAAGTGGACAGGTTCATCTCAAGGGATGAGTCAAAATTGTAAATCCACAAGATGGACGGGTTCGTCCAAAAGGATGATCAAAGTTATAATATGATGGGGTCATCAAGAAGGATTGATCAAAAGAGGGTCAGATCCATAAACGGACCCACCCTAGTGGGTAACATGAATATTGTGAAGTCCACAAGGAAATATAGGTGGACGGTTATGTCAAGTTCTCGAATAATTAATTCCTTAAATTGACAAGCAAGAACATGTCTCAGAATTTGGAAATAGAAAGAAACATATAAATAAACAAGTATAAACAACGGATAAATAGAGATAATGGATAAAAGCCCACAAAAAGGAAAATGTTTATATCTTGAGTCAACATAAGAAAATGGGTACAGTTCTCTCAAAAGATCAAAAGCTAGAAATTTACAAGTAAAAAAGAAAAAAAATACAACTGGACGGCAGGGGTATCCTCAGCCGTTTCCTCCACGATCTGATCCCTTTCAAGGTGACGGGCAGCATCCTCGATGGATTTTTCTTGGTCAACCTGAACAGCATCCCCGTCACCTTGAGGGTCGGGGTTGGTCTTATTGGCAAAGAGCTTGTCGGTTCCTTCGGAGTAGACGGGCTAGGTAGGAGTCTGAGCTTGGGCGTCGATGAACACATGAGAAAGATTCAGGTCAAGGAAGAGGCTTTGACCTGACGGAAGTAGTCATCAAAACTGTTAGCAAAGGAGCCCCTAAGCTCCTTCAGGAAGGCGTCGAAGTCACGGTACTCTTGCACCGCTTCCTCCTTATCCTGACGGAGGTGACGCTTTGCCTCCGAGATCTCTACCTCCTTATCCTTAAGGATCGTCTTCAGCGCCTCAACTTGCGCCTCCGACTCCTTCAAGAGCAGCTTTGTCAAATCCAGCTTATTGACCTGAACTTCCTTCCAAGTCGTTAGCTCCCTTAGCTCTGCATCCCTTGCCTCAACCTTCTCCCTTAGACGGGTGATCACCATCTCATGGGACGTACATCGGTCCATGAGACCATTCATCATGACGACCCCCTACAAGATTCAAAAGCGGAAGCTAGAACGAGACAACAGTTGGATGGAAGAAGGAAAAAGGATGGATAGACATACATGTACCAGACTAAAAAGGCCCATCTCCCCCATGGCCTCACTAAGAGGTCTCATGGGTGCATTGTTATGTGTTTTCCTTCTCTAAAATGGGACATCCATGAAGTTTTGGAGTTTATGCATGTGCAGAAATAATAATAGCTTAATATGCATCTTTTAATGAACCAATGCTGTATTCTATTAAAAATACACCAAATTTTATTTCGTTTTAAAATACATCAAGTAGGCTTTAGGATTGAGGTTCAATTTTTCTTAATTTCATTGAATTTTGCATATAAACTCGTGTTGTTGTTGCATATAACCTCATGTTTAAGTTGTTTTTCATATTAAATAATTAGTGTGGTGCTCAATTAAGGTAGATCAAGATGTTTTTTTTTTTTTTTTTTCATATTTAGGTGTGTGGGTAGACTCATTAAATGACTTTGAGTGTCCATATTCTGAATTAGCAACATATGTGAACCTTGACGACAAGTGTGAACTATAATATGGTGACATTTGCTAGCTGTGTTAATGGTTGAATGATGAAATTTAAGTGGGGACAAACTAGCAATGATGAACAATGGAGTGGAGGATTTATTATTATTATTTTTAAATGTATTTGAACAATGGTAATTTGTAGTAACTGTTTAGCGCACATTTTTCATAACTAGAACTTTTTTTCTTTCTTTCATACATGCCTGCTTTTTGTTTCCTTTTAAAGGTTGGATGGAATGGCATGTTGTCTTTGGCAAGATGCTATATGGGATGGATGTTGTCTACAAGAGTGAAGTAGAAGGATATCTTCCTTTCAGTTTTATAGAGTGCAACTCAATGCATCATTTATGTTTTATGCTAATGATATTTTTTATGAATATTTTATTTTTATTTTGCTAGGTCTTAATTGCTACTTAGAGCCAGAGAGTAGTTGAAAAAGAGGTAGAGACAAATAAGAAAATGAATATTGGTGAAACTGAGAAAAGTGCAAATATTATCAAGATCCTAATGAAGTAGGAGTTGATGGAAAAGGATAGTGGTAGGAAGCATCAAGAAATTGAAAACCAAATGTACACGACTCAAGGAAAGGGCAAGACAATGCAGATTTCTATTGGTACCAGTTCTTATCTTTTAATGATTGCTATTGAGAAAATTCTATAATGGAAGACTTGGTTAGGCCTACCATAGCCACTTTCTTTGCACTTACATAGGCTTGGACATTTGATCTTGAGGGACCAATTTTTAGTTTCAATCAGTGCAAGTGCAAAATAAGGATTGACTTTAAGGGATCTCTTTTTTCTCCCCCCTACCTCAAGATATATATTTTGTTTGACTCTGTATTCTTGGAATTAATTGTCCTCTTTGCAATGTAAGGTTTAGGAATATTTTTGACATTGGCTGATGATATTTTTGATATGTTTAGCAGATGAAGAAATTATGAGATTAAATGCAATGTTCGAAGGCATGGTTGTTGACAACTTTGGACCTACAAGATTTAGAGATGAAGCATGAAGTCATTAAGCAAGGAATAAAATATTTGAAAGATTTTAATAAGTCATTAAATTATATGTATTGTTGTATTATGAGTTTTGTATTATTTAAACTAGCAACAAAACACACTTACTGATTGCTTTATAAACTGTACACTATAATGCATTAGTTAAATATTATAAATTTTATTTTGACCTTTGGATCTAATGCAGGAAATCTACTTGAGAAAAATAGTTTGTTACCATTGCTTTAAGTTTTACATTTTGTTTGCAAATTAAGGTTAAAGTATCAACCAATGCTTCGTAACTTTTTAACAGTTTTGAAATTGAAGATAGAGAGACAAATTAGAGAAGAAGATGTAATTCTGGTTCTAAGTCTATCCAAGTCGCATTGGCAAATATATCTAATGTAAAGATATAGTTGCATTCCTAACTTATTGTAGAGAAACTTGGTACAATATATATTTACTATGATTGATTGCACCAGTTTCATTTAATAGCTCTTCCCTGTAGTTATTAGGAAACTTTGTCCTAGACAATTTATGTATGCTACCCTGTTTCTTAAATTATTCTCGCTTGAATATCCTTACAAAAAAACATGTGGTATTGCTGTATATTCAGTAAGTACTGTCAATCATGTTATGATATTAGAGTCATTATTAGATTAGTCCATGAAAGAAACATCCTTCAATTGTTTTTTAATATGTAAAAATGATCCCGCGTATTGCGCGGGTTAAATGCTAGTATATATAAAATGATCCTGCCACGTGGCACTCTAATATTGCATTTAGCATTTTTTACCTCTTTTCATTAAGTATTTTTTACTGTTACCCAATAGATCATAGTAACTTATTTTTACTATTATATAAATTTAGCATTTTTTACCCCTTTTTATTAAGTATTGTTTACTGTTACCCAATATATCATAGTAACTTCTTTTTACTATTATATCAAATATGAACTGTTCTTAACAATTAGACCAATTAGACCAAAAGTTATTCACTATAAAATGGACTACCTTTTAAAAGTAGACCAAACCTTATGAAAAACTCAAGTCCAGTTATTACCTTATATATTATGGCCAAAGTTTGACCCTTCCCACATGTAAATCAAAGCAAAAAATCTTACCCTCTTACAAACTCTCTTCTTCCTCTCCTACGTATAGATGATATTTCTAGAAAATCTCATTCTCATAAAATCACTTCTCCATTTTTCCCCAATTTCAATTCAATATGCTTTTGTCTGTTAATAATGTTCTATGCAATTTATGCAGACAAATTCTCTATCATCGACCAGTGCAACAAAAATATATATAAATCTTGAGATCCCTGAGGTTGTTGAAATAATTGACAAGTGCATATTTCTAAAATTTATAATTACAAAAAGTCTAATAAATAGCATATACTATCTCACAAAATGCCATTAAATTAATATTTTCTTTTTAAAAAAAATTCAATGATAGGAATGGTAAAAAACATGATTCTATATAAGAAATACCAAAAATACATGCAAAACATTTTTCATAGGAGGATTTATTTTAAATAATATGAAGACAATAGTAAAGATAAAATGCATTGAATGAGATCCTACAAAACAAGTTTGTTAATCATTTCAAATTATACTCATCATTTACGTAAAATAATAATAATACATCATATTATTTACATTAAAAAAATAATACATATTAATTCCAAAGTTCATTGCAAGATGTGAACTGCTAGTATTGCAACAATAAGTAACATTGATACAACAATGAGTTGGTATTACATTTTGTGCATACTTTGTGAAATGAATGTCAAACCACAAGCAGGATCATCTTGGTGTGCAAAATGTGAAACAAAAACAAATCTTTCTATCCCAAAGTTAGAGGTACTCACATTAACTACGCACTCTCCAAATATTTATAATATATTTATCTCACTATAACTAATATATATATATATATATATATAGAACTAATATATTTATAATACATCACATAATAAAAATCAATAATATAGAATGAGTTAATATGCTTTTATCAACTTTTATTATACAATATTACTCCAAAGTTGTTTTAATTATTGCTCATTACTTGAACAAAATAATTATAATAAATATATGTGTGTAATTTATAATTGTTACTTTTTATGATGAACTCATTACTAATAAAGTTTTATAATAAATATGCTATAATATATGTTTTATATTTTCCAAAAACAAATTTACATAAAACATTACAATATTATCTGTGCATCATACGGGCAACTTACTAGTTGTCATTAATTGCAATGTGAAGGTTGTGGTGACTTTTTGCCATATGTTGATGTCTAATTGGGCACTTTGAATGATGCATCCTTTCACATCATCAAGGAGACGTTTGGGGAAAACCCAAAATTGGTTATTATTTTCTTTCTCAAGTTTGCGTCTCAACAATTTCCTTTCACTCAGGCATTACTCTTCGTCGGCATGCTTATTTTGGTGAGTTTTCTATTTCTCAACTATTACTTCATTATGGATCTTTTGAGTTCATCCTTAGCGTTCTCTTTCGTTAGATTGTGTTATTTTATCAAAAAAATATCATAGATGTCCCTTTGTAAGTCCGATCTTAGGGGCTTTATTAGAGTTTAGGAGAATGCCATTTCAGGGGGTGAATGGTCCCTTCTAGGTATGATGAGTTACTAATGGCGTTCTGTGGTATCAGGCTCATCTTCTTCTTCTTTGTCCATTCCCACTCCTTCTACGTTTGTCACCTTGACCTTAAACCTACTAACTCTCTCTTCAATTCACTATACATTCCTTACACCCTCTAAGACAAAAACCTTAAGCAGATTAGGAAGAAGTACCGAATTCCTCTGTCCCTCGTTCTCAAGCTTCCTGTAAGGACCAATAGGCTTGCTTGTTTGTACACGGGGATGTTTGTTTTGACAAGGCCATTTTCGTTGTTGGCTTGCAATTTTCGTTGTGGCTTTTTATCTCTAAGCTTTTGCATTGTCTAGACTTGGCCCCTGGTCAGCTTTTTCATATACATAATTCTTTTTACAAATTTTTCATAACTATTGTGTGGGCAAGTTATCAATAGTAGCCAATAAAATGGTGTCAGTGGTGAACTCATGTGAAATCAATAACAACTTGTTGAGTCCATAGGACTAGGTTGGCAAACCATGACCTTGTGCAACCAAACTAGGAATCTTAGTCTGTCTTGATGTGCTTTTGAAGTAAAGTTCAACTTCCAAACAAGTATAGGTTCAAGTAGCAAGACAACCCAAAGTTTTTGGAATCTGAACTCCAACTCGATTCTAGCTTGACCCATTGAGATTCACTAGTCTTAACCCATCGAGCCAAAATCTCGACCCATTGAGATTTGTGTAGAATCAGTTTTCTGGTTTTATTTTTTTAATCGTTTAATCTAAAATTTCGTGGTTTTCAAGCCAAGTATAAAAGTAATCCTAGGGCATGTTTTCAATACTTTTAAGAGAGTCGTTTTATGTACAAAAGCATTGGAGATCTTCCAAGTTTTCTTGAAGCATCAGTCAAAGATCCAATTCAAATTTCTGAAGATCTAGCGATCAAAGTGAAGTTGTTGCAGTTAAGTTATAGAAAAGTTTTTTAAGTAAATCTTCAAGTGGGTGCTTGAAGTCATGAGTGGGAAGTTCTGGTTCACATTCAATAAAGTCCAAAATAGAAAAGTTCGTCGATTCGGAGCTACGTGGGGTTACATTTGTAAGTACCATATGAGGTAGTAGTAGATTTATGGTTAAATCTATTGCATAAACTTGGATTCTATTCATAGCAGATTTTGTTTCCTTACAACAGATAATTTAAGCCCTTTCGGCAGTTTTTACTTTGGGACAGTTGTTCTTTTGATTTCCCTTAATTACCATATTGCATGTTATTGTGCTTTTTACTTTATATGTTATTATGAATGACTACCAATTGAGACAAGCATAATTGAACTGATATTTAACTTGGTTCTAATATTAATTGGTAATTTGGTACAACTGAGGCCTAACTTCCTAACACAACTTACCACCTAAATTAAGAAAAAAAAATTTGTAAAAGAAGAAATTTACATATTTAAAGGGCTTTTCCATCACTTGTTCAAAAGCTGTGGACATTCAACCCCCCAACAACAACAACAACAAAAAAGGAAAAAAGAGAACGAAGTAATCTTTTAATCTCACTAAAAGCCTCATACTCCTTGAGAATAAATTTTTGGAGTAAATTTTTTGGCATAGACTCGATGCCGTCTCTCTCTTGCATAGACTAGCCAGAAGATCATAGAAAGCATAACTGCAGCTGAGACCATAACCAACCCAACATAGATCCTATAACTATAGCGCCTTAGTCCCGGACAGTGATCCTCACTTATGTCACTGAAAGTTTTTCTAACAAAGTTGCAGTCTACAAGGTCAACAAGGAAGGGGCCATAATGATACAATGTATAACTCACATTTACAGCGGCTTGCATCTGGCCGTAAGATGTAGGCGTCAATCGGCCCATGCTGGTGCACATACCAGATGGTAACACATTGCAAACATAATTCCCCCACACCTGCAATGGGTAAGAATAAAATGATTACAATTCTTCAAACATTGAACTTTGCAGTTTTTTCATTGATCCAATGAAGCAGAAGGGACTTCTTGGAAGCAACAATAAGGATGAATGGAGTATAATGGTACCTACAACAATAAAAGCTTTAGTCCCAAAATTTAGGACTATGTATCCTCAACAGATTTGTTACGTTTGGCCACATGTATTAATGGTACCTAGAAGCTATAATTTTATAATACGGTTTCTCTTTTTAGAAAATATAGTTAGAATGTTATCCGCAGACAAAGTGGGTGAGACTTCTTATTCAGTAACAATTATCTTATTCATGTGATATATGCATTATTACTACTGAGATGTAACTTCTTAAACTCTTAGGTGTCCTTAATGGGAATTCCTTAGCATTACTGCTGTGGTTTAGCCAGACAAAAAAGTAGAAGACAATCTTTCTAAATGTGCTCGAAAATGTATCAAGAATGTATTGAATTTAGGTGTAGGAAATCTAAATATGCACCAAAAAAACTAAAGATAATTTGGGCAAAAAGTGATACTAGGAATACCACAAAGTGTACTACATAAGTTTTACCATTGACATGCTAACAATCACAAAAAGTACTTTTAGATATTCATATTTCAATTTGTAAACCTTAGAAAGTAAACTTTGTAGTAGGTTCAGCATTTTCGTTGGGGAAATGACTATAGTCAATTTTCCAAAAAAGAAACTCTAACCCCACTCCTCTCCCTTCTATCCCAAAAAAGCAACAAGCTTTCAAATGCTTATTTAATGTGCTTATAAGGTTTACCTGGGTTGCATTACTCAAGTCCATTTCACCAGCAGTGCATCTCCGATCAGTGTTATCAAAATTTAATGGATTACAAAGGACGGGCACCAAAGGACCAGACTGATTGTAATAAAAAGGTCCAGCATTTGGGGGTACATCATTGTTGGCCACATTAGTTATGAACTGGTTCACGATACCAACCATTAGGAAGGTGACATGTTTGCTTATAGACAAGATGTCATTTGCTGTTGCATTGTCCATGCAAGGGAGAACTTCACTTAGTGCTGAATGAGCTGTGGGGTTTTCGACCCATTGATCCATTGAAACACACGTGTCTGCTACAATGCTGGAATGTGAATATAAATGAATTAAATGTTGTCACAATTTAATATTGCAAGGCATACTACAAAATAAAGTTCTACATTCTGTAATTAATACAAAAGAAAGGTGATTTCGATGAGAAAAAATTAAGTCAGAATTTAGGGGAACTTATGTTCTGTAATCCTCCATGATTGATTCACTGATCTATAAGTAGCATGGAATTTGTTCAAGTTTCATTTGCAGGCAACATTTCTTATTTATCTGCTAAAGAGGAGCAGCAGCAGTTTGAGTTATCCATGTTAAGAACAAATTAAAGAAGCCACAGAAGATGCAGTTCCTTTTGAAAATGCAAGGGATGCACTTATAACATGATAAACATTATATATGTTATGCTAAACATGCACATGTGCCTGAAGTAGTCTAATATAAACTAAAACTCACACAGAAAAACAGTAATATGCATGGATACTTACAGCTGGCAAAATTTTAAACAAAGAAAAGAAGGTATTCACTATATGATATTTTGAAATTAAATGACTCAGTGGAACTTACTTATGGAGGACAAGAGATATGCCACACAAAATAAATGTGCCCGTCACAAGAATCCATCCTATGATCATTAATCTGCAATAATTGATTTAATCTAAGTTAAAGCAAATTTAATAAAGAAACATTACAAAGTTATAATGATGCAAAACTTTGAGAAATAGACGGCCTACAGACAGCATATAAGAGGGAAATGATAGGTAGAAAGTCACTCACATGTACACGAAACACTGCAGACCGAAAACTGAAAATACTGCAAACAATATTGACAACAACAGTGTTATAAAATAAATAAAAAACTTGCAATAACAGTGTAACATTAGTAGTTTGAAAATGGTAAACAACAAGCATCTAATAGAGGGTGTTAATAAATGCTTACTGAAACCAAGAAGGGCTAATAGTAGCATTGAAGCGGCAATAATGTTAAGAACCTGCCTCCTGTAAAAGAAAACCAGTAAATCAATTGCAGGATAAAACTAAACCGAAAATTATACCAAATCAAAAGGAAGAAAGAATCAAAGCAATCTACTTACACAGGAAGCAAGACATTTTGTATTTGTTTTGAACTCTGCTGTGTCTTAATTTTAGGAATCATAGCAGAAATATTTGTCATATTTCCCAGTATGTCAATATTACTCTGGATATCAGGAGGTAGAAAATTTTGACCAACTCCGACTTGTTTAGCTGCAACAAGATTAACCAATACATCCTTTAACTTCTCAACAGTGGTATCTGCTTGGTTGAGAAGATATTCCAATATATTTGTTGTACTGACTTGAAACTTTCCCTGCGCAGTGTACAGAAAACCACTTCCTGTTCTGAAAACACAGCAGTTTTATACTTAGAACTGAAATCAGAAAGATTTAACCAAATTTAAATTCAACACTGATATGAGCGTGCAAAAGTAGAAGTAGGGGCAAGGCAGAGGACATACATAGCAGTGATGGTGAAAAGTATAAGGAGGATAAGAGAAAGTGCATAAGCAATTCGAGCATAGCCATAAGACTTCTTCTGTCTGCGGCAACAGCAGCAGCAGCAGCAGAGGATTAACGAGCATAGGCCGAATATCAAAAACCAGGTTGCAGCAGTGGCAAGAAGAGGAACACCAGTATACGCAACTGACTGCATGGAAACCATACTTAGAGAGAGAGAGAGAGAGAGAGAGAGAGAGAGAGAGAGAGATAGAAGTTGATATGAAAAACAACTAGAAAAAAATATAAATGAATAGACAAGAGCCTTATAGATCAATGGCATTATCTAGTTCTTACATGGAGGAGAACTTGGGTTCGAATACCTCTCCCCTACTTAATTAACATTGTAAGAAAATAAGATTTTAGGAAATATGCAAAATGCATGTGAGCTAGGCAATTGCATGGGGATAAAAGTTTCAAGTCAGTACATAGAACTTTTAGCAGAACCTGAATAAGAAAAGTAAAATTACAGGTTGTAGAAGACCTTCAATTGTTAAAATTTAATTCCAACATAAAGAAGGAAAACTTAGATGAACTCAACAGTTACAAAAACAATCGCTTCTATAAACTACAAATCCACCAAAAAGCCCACAGGCTGCACAAATTAAATATAAAATGATCCCTCTTTGGGTCCTAACATACATAACTGACAAAACTTAGATGAGGAAATCAATTCATAGTCCTAAAATTTATCCACTCCAATAACAAAAGAATGACATGCCAAAATATAGAGACTTATTGCGTGGCAATAAAAAAGATTAGGCAACATATGGAACAATGAATGAAAAGAACTCACATAAAGATAATGTTCATTAGTAATATTCCATCCACCCTCGTAGTAAGTAAAATTGGCAAAAGGGTCTATCCTGTGTGTTTTGTTAGCAGCTAATATCAGGGTAGCGTTACGTGCAACTTCAGTATTGCTTTCCTCGAGAAAAGACCTCCTCATTCGCCCTGAAATGTCAACAACACCGTTTTCACCTCCATATATGCAAATTAGATCCATTAATGTTTTATTATTAGCATGGAAAACAAAAGGTAATGTGAAATTTATTTTTAAAAAAAGTTGTTGATCAAAATAGGAAACTAAATAAATCCCATTTAGCTAGAGAGGGAGAGAGACAAGCGGAAAAACAATAAAAAAAGAGGTAGTAATTACCATGAACATGTTTGGTAGGTAGGTGCTGAAATTGACGAGCTCCATGACAAAGTGAAAAGAAGGTTGAAGATACGAGGACAAAAGTTGTAAAGAGAAGAAATTGCTGTGATTTGAGACATAGCATTTTATTCTTTGCTCAGGATTTTTTGTTGGGTTTCTCTTTGAGAAAAAAGTCGGCTAATGCATGCATGAATCTATGATTTATTTAGGAATATATTCTCATAGAGAGAGAGAGAGAGAGAGAGATGGAGAGAGAGTCCGTTGGATATATAACTATTTTTAGGTTGACACAGTTTATTTAAAAGGCTAAAATTTATTACACATATGTGTAATCAAACACGTGTGTTTATACACACATGTATGTAACAAATAGCTCTTATTAAAACAACTTATGTGAAATTTGAGCTCTACAAGACGCGCTTATTGTTTTCACTCTTCACACATAAATAGGATTTTATTTGTTTTCTCTTACACTTGTAACATAAATAGTATTTTATTTGTTTTTCTTTTCCTAATTAAGTTTTTTTTTTTCATTTCCCTAATTAATAGAAGTAGGATTTTGTTATTTATTTTTCTTAAAGGACTAGAAAAATATCTCTTCCTATAAGGACTATTTAGATGGAGGTACGTGATTATTAAGTTGTTATTAGAAAGGGCTTTCTCTATTCTTAGTATATAAGCCTAATGTTCTCGTACGTAGAACTTAGGATTTGTGGAAATGTTGTTATTATTGTGTATTTCAAATTATGCTTTCACAGGCCTATGCTACAACAATAGCAATCAAAGCAATGCTATGCTGCAATTGTTGGTATTAGAACCACACTAAGCAAGGTTATGTTCCTGTCATGGCACCAAAAATAGCACGTGGGGGAAGGTATGTTGTAGTGATGATGTGTGTGAACACGATGCACAACTAGAGGCATTCTTTTAGCTCACCTCCTTAATCATTGGAAATAACAGCCTCAAAACTGCCATCCTAATCCACATTATGTGAAAGAGGAGGAAGAGGACGATTGCGATGTCAAAGAGCTGGATAAACATATTAAAAGAGTTGGTGTTGTAGACAAGAATTCTTCACCAATTAATTAATGAGGATAAAGTCACATGCATACAAGATGAGCCCATAACCCACACCATTGATGTGGCTTTCTTTGTTCAAGCAAAAGAGGTTGTTGATTATATAAAAGGTAATCATTTAGTGGTACAATTAGTTTGTTTAGCAAAAGAAAGATTCTCTATTAATGAATGGAGTTTCAATCTCCCAAAGCTTGAACACATTCAATACTATGATGTTATTAGAGTTGATGGGTTTCTATCAAATCTTCCTAGTGATAACGCTAATCTTACTTTGGAGAGATTAATGGTTATCATTCTTGATTCTTTTTGGGAAGACTTTGTTAAAAAAGAATAAGTAGAGATAAACAGGAGGCATGAAAGAGTGATGTTGGATAAACTTTGTGGAGGCATGAAAGAGAGAATAATATATATATAAATATATATATATATATATATTTATGAGACAGAAAGATATATTTTGAGTGAGAAAAAATTGATAAGTAGTATATTGGCTTGTCTTGTAGAGAAGAATAGGATGGAGAGGAGTTGATAGCTGCCTCTATTTTTCAGCCTATACAAACCTCACTGCAGCAAAGTTCCTTGTTTGACATGATGAATGAATTTCTTGTACTTCCCTTGTCATCCATTTTTTAGTTTTTCTCCCGTGCATGCTCAAAAGATTAATTGATGAAAATGGATTTTAATTAGAAAAATAGAAAATAGATGGAGGAATGGATGAATTAATAAAAAAGATAATGGAATTACAAGAAAAGCGTGTATCAGTTAGGACAAGGGAGCTCTTGTATTGTTACCAACTACTAATTACTGCAAAAGTCTGGATGGGAATAAGTTGGGAACATTATTGAAGGATGGCACAGAATAAGATACGTCCAATGGCTAAAGAATAATCAACTAACACAGAAAATGCACATCAATAACTCAGTTTCTTTTTTGAATTAATCAGTTAATTTACTAGTTTTAGTGTAATCTTTATGTAAAACTAGTTGCAAACACTCAATGCAAGGTAAAAATATTATGATATAATTATTTTATAATAGAGAATAATATAAATTTTTTAGGTTATATGTTATTTTAAAATATTAACTATTTTTATAAGTTTCATGTAAAAGAACATATATACTCATTAAGTAGGTTATATTAACTATTTTTCATTAAGTAGCTAGATAGTAATTTAACAGAAATATTTAAATTTCATAATTATAATAAAACAAAGTTTAGCTACAAAATTAATTGTAGTTTTAAGTTACAACCTTACTAAATATTTTTTTATTGGAGGTGAATGTTGATAAATCTAATATTGAATTATATTTTTTCCTTATATTCTCTATACTTGCAAAATTTCAAGATTAATAACTATGTTGTAAAGAAAATGAAAGCTCTCTCTAAATAGATTTTTCTTATTGATGAAAAAATGAGAGAGTAGAATCATAAATATCTACTGCTCTGCTATTTATACACCATAGCAGACTCGGTTCCAAGCAAAAGAAAAAGGCGCCAAAAAAAAAACTAACTAACAAACTATAACAAACTTATTATCCTCTAATAAAACAACGAAACCTGTCAAAGCCTAATAACAGATTCTGAGCTTAAGTCTGTCACGTGCACAGTCCATGTCTTCATTAAGTTGTACGCGTGTCTTCATTAATCTGAACGGTGCCGTTTTCCTTTAATTTAGCTTTTATTCCTTCAGTCAAAATGATGTCGTGTGAACTCTCCTTTCTTCTTGCAATTTTGCTTCTTCGTAAGAGCTTTAACATATATTATCAATAAATTCTTTAAATTGCAAGTTTTTGTAGTTTAAAATTATGCATAAAATATAAGTTATATAATCAAACAGTAAATAAATCTTATTAACAAAAAAATTATCATATGTATTAAAAACGTAAAGAATATGCAATTCAACAGTTGTAAAATTGTAATGTTTATTTTATATAACAATGTTTATTTTATTAAGTAAAGTTGTAACTTTAGTTTTGTAGAACTTTATCCGTTATAATTTTTTTTTTTTTTCATATTTAGTATCACCATAATTGGTCAACTTATTTGAACATTTTCAAGAATATAAATTTTTTTATAAAAAAAAATTTACATCTCCAAGTCCATGGAACACATATTACATGTTACTTTAAGTTTAAATATTATATAAGATTAGAATTGTAGTAGATATTTGTTTTCAATGTTATATATATAAGAATAGTGTATATACTATTGAAACTTGAATTTTAAGAAAATATTTTCAAAATTTATAACTTTTGTTGTTGCCTATCCCTCCAAATGATGGGGAATGAATTAAATTAGGTTGATATTTTGGAGGGATAAATTCACTAATGGTCTGTTTGGATTGAGGAGAAGGGGGGGGAGGGAGTAGAATAGAATTGGTCCCAAATTAGTCTATTTTCAATTAACTCTATTTTACTCCCCTCTAGTCTCGGCCCCCTCCCTCCTCCCTCAATCCGAACAGGCCCTAAAGACATAAGAAGACAGTAGTATGGGACAGCCACCATAACAAGTATGAAAAAAATAATCCTTTGACTTTCCTCCTAAAATTTGGTGTACTAACCCACATATATATTGGAGATTTTCCTTTTTTTTGGTAGGCATTTGTGGACCAAGTTGAACTGTCGATCAAATGCATCATCAACAAAGAAAGAAAATCTTTGAACGCATGCAGAACGTGTGAAAAGACTAGTGTTAATAGTCGACCTTAACTTGTCCGTTACCAAATTAGTATGAATCACATCTCAAGCTAAATTATCTGTTGTCCTGGAATATTTCAATAAAAAAAAGAGCTCACTTGGTGTGTAAAACACTAGTGAATGTTTAGACCCCCAATTTCAATAATACCAAAACAAGCTTATATTCAAACAATATATGTGTGGAATGATAAATATAAGCTATACCCAAATAAACAAACTACTCTAAGCCATAATTTAATCACTACACAGCAGTAATTAAATGCAAAGAGTAAGGGATAGAAAGAAGCAAACGCAAGATAACACTAGTGCGAGTTCCAGTCGCCAAGTAACAAAATGGCCAGATTGTACTTTTTGTCCTATAGTAATCCGGCTGTACTGACCCTTCAACTTCCTGCATGCTTCACACGTGTAACACTTCTGGCGAGTCACCACTCGCGAGTCAATCGTGAGTTCCAATCGCGAGAATGCTCTTGAATACACACACTTGATCAATTCTTCACACTCTCTCACACACAACTCTTACATTATTCCCACCTACATACAGGGTTTCTAATTGCTAAATTACAAGCAAATTTGGCACGGAATAAAGCCAACACATAGTTGAATAAATTCAACCTTACAATCTCCCCATTTAGCTATTTTGTGACAAAACCCTAAAACAAACTCTAGACTTAAAATGTGAGTTGGGAATAGTTGCCAAAACTCACTCACACCTAACTCTAGATCTGTGAAGCTCTTGAACCATATGGACAAGCTTTCTTGAAAATAATATCACAAAAAGTTCATTGTAAGCAGAAATCTTGGAATGCATATGGAGCAAGCACAATACGATCAAGAAAGTATGAATATGACAATAAAACATAGCTTGACCAAACAAGAACAATCACTATAAAAAGTGACCACAATGAACATTCACACGGTGAATGAACATCCGGACATGCAAGCTAATAAGCTCAATGCAAAGTAACATTTGCATGTTTAACACTCAACCGATGCACTACCACTTAGGCAATTGCATCAAGGATACAAGATCCAACAAGGGCACAAAAGTACTAAAGAGAATGCAAAACATAATCTAAAAGTACTAAAATGCCACAAAAGCAAAGGTACAAAATAAGCATTGTCAAGTACACAACATAAGCTTAAACCATGAAAAATAAACATAGACTAGAAGTAGCATCAAAAGAAGAAAATGTAAAGGCTAAAGGCTTGTTGTAGGTTTCTTTTCTTGCTCTTCATTGCATTGCATTGCTCCCCCTTTGATCTAGCTCTCTCTCCCTCTATCATTGCTCTCCCCCTATCATGAACCATCTCCCCCTTTTTGTCATGGAATAGCTAGTCATCATCTTCTTCAAGCTTCCTTTGGATTTGATCCAATTGAGTTTGGAGAGAGGTAAACTTTTTGTCAAATCGGGTATGTTAAGAGTGCATGATAGATGTGAGGCCGAACAACTTGGTACTGATGTCTTGCATGGATGCCATTATGTTGTCCAACTTCTCATCATAGGATTGTGAGCTAAAGCTTGAAACACCATGAGGAACATTACTCTCTTGCTTGACATTCTTTTGGCTATAGCCTATGATAGCATTGAGAGTGCAAATGTTGATTGGGCTTTGCATAGGATGAGGGTACTCATCTTCCAATGTGTGTACTCCTTTGAGCTTCAATATCTTCGAGATGAGGCAACAAAAAGGAAGACAGTTCGTAGATGTCTTCCTTTCAGCAGTTTTGCTCAAAGTGTGGAAGATATGTGAACATATATCAATTTCTTCATCGGTAATCAAGTCATGAAGAAATAGAGCCCGACCAAGATTCATGTATCTGGTGCTTGAGAGAGGATAGAGATTGTGAAACATTATCGTAGTGAGCAGCCTTTATTCGGGAGATAATGATGACACCCCGATTGTTTTCCCATTTGAGGATATCTCCAAGTTTTCTCCGAGAGCATCTCGAAGCATGTCAACATCCGATTCCAACTCATCATACACCGGTGGTTTAATAAACATCGGTCGGTTGATGTTCAGAATGATAGCAAGATAGGAAGGTGTGACAGTGAAGTCCTTTCCTCTTACCCAACATTTTAGCTCATCCCCATCAAAGATGGCATTTGCATAGAATTCTTTCACAAGCTCTTCATACAGATCTTCAAAGTTGGATAGAAGATAGTTCCAATCTTTGGAGGTGAACCATCTGGGAATGTTTGTATCGAGAAGAGACGCTTGTTCAACAACCCTTTCAATCAACATGGGGGCACCCTTGAAGTGATTCAAATATGCTTGATATGCGGCATATGATCTAAAACGAGTGTCATCATACACTCCAGCTGAAAATCAAGTCTTCTTCGACTTAGGGGAGAAGCTGCTGAGATCAATTACCGGTTCCTTTCCTTTGTTGCTTCCTCCTTTCACAGCTGACTTCTTGAAGGGAGACATCTTCAAGCAAAGATCATATAATAGCAAAGAGCAAGATGAAAAACACGCAGCAACAAACTTGATTAGCAACAATTTAGTACCAAAACCTAAACTTTGAATTAAAACCCCAAAAACTGGAATTTAAAGAGTGTGTGCATCACAACATGATAGAATCATTGGCATTATTCACTCAACATGTCAAAGATTGTGTGTGTGTGCATCATATGCAAAAGTGTGTAACTAAGGCATGAAAACATGCAAGAGGAAATGTGTGAAAACACATAATCATATGATGTTTCAAAGACAAAGAAACATGATTATCCCCACAATTTTTGTACTCAATGGAGTCCAAAAATACACACAAAAACATCTATAAGACATTTTATCATCAACATGATATGCACAACACAACACAAATTATAGCAAAATGCATGAGCATGTAGTATAAACATGTAAAACTAGCATTATACTATGAAACTCAACAAAACCCATATATCAAACTCAACAAAAACATCAGAAACCCATATTCATCAACCATATATCCATATCTCAATATAAACAACAAATCCATGAAAAAGAAGGCTTTAAACTTGAAATAGAGTGAAAACAATTGAAAACCCATACCTTTTCTTGAAGATTGAGAGAAAATTGAAGAGGAAAATGGAGGTTTTGTGAGTGAAAATGGCAGTTTTGGGAGAGGGAGAGGCGGAGAAGACAGAGAGATTTGCACGTGATGTGAGGGAAACTGAAAAGTTTTTTAAAAACTGTTTGAGATTTAACCCTATTTGTGCAAAACACGCGTTTTTCGCGACTCATATGACTCGCGAGCAAGTCACCAAAATCCCTTGTGCAAGATTTTGAAAAATTTCTCTAAGTCTTTTTTGCGACTGGGACTTCCACTCGCCAGTGAGTCGTGAACCTCTCTGAGTAACCTCGCGACTGGACTTCCACTAGCGAAGTAGTCGCGAAAATGACAAAAACCTAGAATTTTTGAAAAAATTTCTAATATTTTTCGCGACTGGAAGTCTCATTTGCTAGGGAGTCGTGAAACCTTCTGTGTAAGCTCATGACTAGGGCCTCGTGACTCGCATGACTCGCGAGTGAGTCACCAAAAGGCAGAGTTGAAAATTTTTGGATTTTTGAGAAAAATTTTGAAGCAAAACACTTTTCAAAAACAACTAAAATACTCAAAAATCTTTTTGTGTTTGATCAACATATGATTATGTACAACACATTTAATTAAGTACAATCACACAAATGAATAAGGCATTTATTGAACATAGACATGTGTGCTGTGGGTGGGTATCAAATGTGAGATAGTCCTTAGTCTAACATGAAGCTTCAATGATCAATTCAACCAAGGCATACACAATTAGCACTAAGTAGAGTGACCAATCTCAATTATAGAAATGAGCATATATGACCTCCCACAAAGACTTGATTACATAACTTTGAAGCTTTTCATTTGCCTTCTTACACTTCATAACATTTGATCTTTTTAGAACATGACATCTCTTTTTGAGATCAATGCTTGAAATTTTTGATATTTCATTTTTGAGAGTAAGCCTTTGGTATTTCATTTTTGAGAGTAAGCCTTTGGCTTTTTGGGTACCATACATTTTCAATACAAGTTGCTTTCCCTTTTTCCTAGTCAAATATTAGTATGTGCGACGGCTTTTGCAGCTCATTATCTCTTTTTGAGATTTGACATTGGTTGAGCTATAAGCAAAAACATAAAAGAGTGAGAAGATATATAGTACAAGTCTATGCATGTCTCAAGATCAACAAAACTATTGACTAATCATTCATGACAAGTTTGAAGATCAATTTACAACAATCACATAGATGTTAGGATTTTTCCCACAAAGATATGAATGCATAAAGAGCAAGCTAAGCTCGTAAATGCATAAAGCCATTAGTACGGAGGTACAAAGCTAAGCATGCGTGTGACAATACACAATAATGCCAATCAAACTTTTTGGATTTTCTACATTTTATGTGTTTTTGGATTTTTGACACAAAGCAAGTAAAGATTGATAAAAAACAAAAAAAACATTCAAAGCTTTTAAACAACAAAAACAGTTAAAACATGCTAGGGAAAAAAAAAACTATAAGCAAACAACCAACAATGTCACAACATATCGAAAGAATTAATGCATGGACATGTTATAATGCTTATGCATGAGTACCCTTCTTCACCCACACGGCACGTGCATTTGGGGTGATATCCTTAGAGGATTGGGTACTTGAGTGACGATTCTCAAACCATAGGGTGAAGTTGGTCATACAAGAATTGATTGTGTCTATCATCTTCATCACATCACCAATACCGGGATCTACTTCTTACCCTTTTGATTGCTTGTGATTCCCCTTGCCCTTTCCTTGTCCTCTTGGCCTTTGAGAACCTGCATTCTTCAATGCTTGAAGCTTGTGGCAATTTGGCCTAGTATGTCCTCGGATTCCATAGTGATGACAAAAGTGTTGAGTTTGAGGACCTCTTTGTGCCTTTAGAAGAGACTTCCCTTTTTCTTTGGGCTTGGCCACAATTGGATTTGGAGGCTTTGTCAAAACCTTTTGAGTAACCACATTTGGCTTTTTCTCAACTTTCACACTTTCAACACGAGGGGTTGTAACCGCCGGTTCTTTGGCTTTAACAAACTTCATCTCCTTAGACACATTAACGCTTGAGCTACTTTCTCTGGTGTATCCCAAGCCACTTCTATCGAAAGAGGGCTTTTGATATGCAAGCACCTTATCAAGTTTCTTTGAAGCAACACACTCCACTTTGGCATTAGCTTGAATAACCTCAAGCTCAAGAAACTTGATCCTAGAATAGGCATTCGTTAGCTCTTCATTCATCATTTCAACTTCACATTTTGTTTCTTTATACCTCACAAGTATACTCTTGTAATCCTGTTCTACTTTCTTCATTTTTCTAATGGCTACCTTAGCCACTTTAGTATACTCTCCGGTCTTCTCAAGAAGGGAATTATAGGATTCCTGCAATCCCTTTGCTCCTTCATAGATGCATTCTTCATCTTCATAAATGCATTCTTCATCTTCATCATCGGATTCCTCTCCAACCCTCATAGACTCCACTTCGGTGTGCTCGTCGAGCCCTTCCACTAGAGTGCTCAAATCTTCCTAAGAGTCCACGGGTGCAATGGTCATAAACGCGGAATAGTTTCCTTCTCCATCACAACTTTCTTCTGAATCGGAGTTGGAGCTATCCGAGTCACTTAGAGTTGTAACAAAGACTTTACCCTTTGCCTTCAAATAAGTAGGGCATTCTTTCTTCACATGGCCATGCGCTTTGCACTCATAGTGAGTGACTGCTTGAGATGGAGATGAGTCTTTGGAGTCTTTCTTCTTGAAGTCTTTCTTGTCCTTCTTGAAATTTGAGAATTTACCTTTCTCAAAAGACTTCCCATCCTTCTTGAATTTTAAGAACTTGAAAAAAGTTCTTTGCAAGGTACGCCACCTCTTTTTCAACCTCATCCTCATCCGAGGAATCTTGAGCTTCAACTCTCTCATTGATCGTCTTAAGAGCAAGAGATTTGCTCTTCCTTTGTGATGGTAGAGATAGCTCATATGTTTGACGAGAACCGATGAGTTCTTGAATCTTTATCTTATCAAGGAGTTTGCTCTCTTCGATGGCGGTGACCTTGGCATGGAAGCTCTCTGGCAATGATCGTAGGATCTTCCTAACAACCTTGGAGTCCTCCGTCTTCTTTCCCAAGTTAAACTTGCCAATCACCACTTCATTCAATTTTCCATAGAAGGAGTCAAATGCCTCATCTTCGCTAATCTTTGATTCTTCAAAGCGAGTGGTAAGCATTTGTAGCTTTGTATCTTTCACCTTCTTGGTGCCTTCATATGTGGTCTCCAAGATTTCCCATTCCTCCTTAGCAATTGTCACATGAGAGATCCCGTGGAATTCATCTGGTGAGACACCACAAAATATAGCATTTAAAGCTTTACTATTAGCATTAGCCGCTGCAAGGGCTGCCTTATCCCAAGTAGATTTTGTAAGATTGAATTTATTCAATTATGTGTTGGCTTTATTCCGTGCCAAATTTGCTTGTATTTTAGCAATTAGATACCCTGTATTTAGGTGGGAATCATGTAAGGGTTATGTGTGAGAGAGTGTGAAGAAAACTTAAGATGTGTGCAAATCAAAGGAGTCTCGCGACTGGATCTCGCGACTGACTCGTGACTGGCAAGTCGCCAAAGTGGCACACGTGTGATGCATGCAGGGAACTGAAGGGTCACGATAGCTGGAGCACTATAGGACAAAAATATACAGTCTGGCCAGGCAGTTAGCTCACGACTCAAACTCACGACTCGTTCCAGTCGCGAGTCTGAGTCGCCAGAATGCCCTGTTTGGATGAAACCTAACTTTTCACATTCCTCACATACACTACTATAAATACCTTTATACCCACGAAATGTAGAGAGTTTCCAGAGAGAATTTTGAGAGAGAAACCCTAGAGAAAAACAAGATTGACTCATCCACAATCTTCATTATTTGATTCTCCAAATTTCTCTACTCTCACCCTCTCTATTGACATATCCTTGAAAGGTACATTTTGCCAAATCCTTATCTCACCATACCCATATCTATGATGAGGTATTTTGGTGCTTGGGAAGTAGTTTAGAGATGACCAATTTACTTGGTTGATGCAATGGGCTTATTACTGGATCCGGGAAGCTAAAGAAGACAAGGTTAGGCGTAACCCTGTTGGAGCAAGAAGCTTGGAGGGCTTAGGTGCATTGGGTAGATTAGGCTTGGAGGGTCTTCTGCTATTCATGTATCCCAACTGTATTCTTTAGTGGATCATTTGACTGCTTGGAGGGCAGCGGAGAGATTTTTCACCGAGTTCTTCAGTTTCCTCTTCGATAACTCGTGCCAATGTTATCTTTGTGTTTGCATCTCTCTTCCCTTACTCTTTACCTTCTAATTTTTGCTGTGTTTGTGATTAATTATGGTTTAGAGTGTTTTACCTATTTGGTTATAGCTTATATACATCATTCCGCACATATATTGTTTGTGTATAAGCTTGTGTTGGTATTGTTAAAATTAGGGGTCTAAACATTCATTAGTGTTTTACACACTAATTGAACTTTCAAATTTGGTAGCCTCCGACCTAGTCCAACCATTCTTAACAGCATCCCAAACGCTCTCATCAATAGAGCACAAAAATGCATGCATACGCACTTTCCAAAAGGCGTAATTACTACCATCAAAGAAGGGAGGTGCATTAAGGGATTGAGACCTATCCATCCTAGGGGTCAAGGATCACACTAAGGATATAGAAATCCGTCAAAGTATGCCCGCTTTGATACCAATTGAAAGCTCACTTGGTGTGTAAAACACTAGTGAATGTTTAGACCCCCAATTTCAATAATACCAACACAAGCTTATATTCAAACAATATATGTGCGGAATGATAAATATAAGCTATACCCAAATAAACAAACTACTCTAAGCCATAATTTAATCACAACATAGCAGTAATTAAATACAAAGAGTAAGGGATAGAGAGAAGCAAACGTAAGATAACACCGGCACGTGTTATCGAAGAGGAAATTGAAGAACTCGGCGAAAAACCTCTCCGCCGCCCTCTAAACGGTAAAATGATCCACTAGAAAATCAGTTGGGATACATGGATAGCAAAAGACCCTCCAAGCCTAATCTACCTGATGCACCTAAGCCTTCCAAGCTTCTTGCTCCAACAGGGTTAAGCCTAACTTTGTCTTCTCTAACTTATCGGATCCCGCAATAAGCCCATTGCATCAACCAAAATGAATTGGTCCTCTCTAAACTGCTTCCCAAGCACCAAATAACCTTCTCACTGATATGAATATGATGAGGTAAGGATTTGACTAAAGATCCTCTCAAGGGTATGACAATGGAGAGGGTGAGAGTAGAGGAATTTGAGAATCAAAGGTATAAGATTGTGGATGAATCAATCTTGTTGTTCTCTAGGGTTTATCTCTCAAAATTCTCTCTAGAAACTCTCTACATTTTGTGGGTATAAGGGTATTTATAGTAGGGTATGAGAAGGAATGTGAAAAGTCATTTTTCTGCAAAACAGGGGGCTTTGGTAAGTGACTCGCGACTGGGATGAGTCGTGAGTTCCAATCGCCAAGTAACAAAATGGCCAAATTGTACTTTTTATCCTGTAGTGATCCAACTGTACTGGCCCTTCAACTTCCTGCGTGCTTCACACGTGTGACACTTCTAGCGAGTCACCACTCGCAAGTCAGTTGCAAGCTCCAGTCGCGAGAATGCTCTTGAATGCACACACTTGATCAGTTCTTCACACTCTCTCATACACAACCCTTACATTATTCCCACCTAAATATAGGATTTCTAATTGCTAAATTACAAGCAAATTTGGCACGGAATAAAGCCAACACATGGTTGAATAAATTCAACCTTACAGTAGACTTTATAGAGATGATAGCTAATTTTCCATTATATTACATACTATTATATTATGGTGTACGAATTCCTTTGATCAAAACACCTGATAGAAAGTCTCACATTAGTTAGTTGTGACTTTAATTTAGTTTGATGACTAGATAGTTAGGCCTCTCCACCAAAAATAAATAAATTTGTGTGTTGGATGTTCTAACATTTTATTAAATTCAGTTTCTTTGCTTGTTAGCCATGTGCACACAGCGTAAACTCTTAAGATCTAGACATGAGAGCGGGTGTCACAGGATACAAATTGATTAACTGTTGGCTTTGGTATTAATTTAGGATAGAGATTTCTTCCAAGCTGGTTTGGAGGAATCTCCTTTGGTTTATTACTGGTAATATATGAAACTCATCAATGTGTATTACTTAAACAAGTTTCTTGACCTTATAAAAAAAAAGTCACTTGACTCATTAAATGAGTTATGTAACTAAAAGTAAACATGAACACTAATTGTCACAATAGGTTGAAGGGATTTTCTTCCTAACCAGTTTAGAAGTAAATTTTTTTTCATAAGTTTTTTTTTTTTTTTTTTTTTTTTTTTTTTTTTTTTTTTTTTGTGGTTGCACTGGTTAAGTTTTATACTCTAAATAAGACCCTCATTTTTTTCAAAAAAAAAAAAAAAAACTAGAAAAAAATGTTTTTTCTTCCATGTCAAAATGATTGTGTGACAAATACGCCTGGTAAGAAAGCATCAAATTTGTCATTTAGTAATAATAATAATAAATAAATAAATAAAAAAGGTTACCATCAACCTAATCTCTTTCTTAAGTGACTCTACCCCATTTTCAAATTTATAATCAACCACATGTGAAGAGACTAGTCTAAAGAAAAGAAATTATGACTAGGCAGAAATGTAACCGATGCTTAGTTTAATCGTTCATATCCATTCCTTATTAATTACGTTTTCCATGTGAATTATTTAATATCTTAAATAAAATTAGAATTCAGACCATTAATAGTGACTCATCTAAAGATAACCCTAAACATCATTAATAAAGAGTGAGGCCCATACACATTGTGCTAATTAATCACATATCCAATACAAAAGAAGGAACAAGTTGTCTTTAATAAAATGAAAAGTCTCTAAACCCATCTTATTAATTAGAGAAGAGAGCAAAAAAATCTGAGCACGCATCAATCGATAACAAACTATCACTAGTTCACTATAGTCTACAGTCTTATCAACGTGATATCAGAAATGTTATATTCACAATATTTTTACAATACTTTCATAATAAATCTTAGTTAGCAGATTGTTACAGGTTTAGTAAAATTTGTTGTAAAAATGTTGTGGACGTAACATTTCTAGCATGATATTCTCCCAAAAAAGAATTTCTCCTTTTAAAGCAACCACCCAACCAACTTTTTCCTTAAACAAGCACTGAAACTTATTGAAACTTCCTTTGGTGTCCTAGTGAGAAAGCTTACATAAACTTTCTCCTATACATCTCAATTCTCAAGCCCCAAAAAGAAAAATGTTACTAATATTTTACAACTGTTAAGGTGACAGATTGTTAATGATAGATAATAAATTAATATTAGTAATGAACCCAAATGAGATCTAATAAAAACTTGTTAATTCAATTATTGTGAAATTTATTGTATGTAGCATTACTCTTTATATAAAAGAGAAGCAATGAGATAAATTATTATGTGGTGTTCATATGAAGTATGTGAGTGTGACTATAAACCAAGCAAACTGCTTGCATTGCCATCTTGACCAAGAGCAGAATTGCAGCCAGCAATGTGAGAAATTGCCAAGACCGAAAAACGTAAAGCTTCGAGAATTTTCCAATTTTAAAACTCCATCAGTCCATCTCCCATTGTGGTACTTATTCGCATTTTTAATAATTTTGTTAGACATTAGTTAGGTATTAATTAGTTAGGGGATATTGGGCTTTTTCCCTTATTTTGCGAAAATAACAGCAATATGTTCCTGTTTTCAAATTATTTAAGTCTGTGTCCCTGTTTTAGTATTCGATTATCTAACAATCGACTTATCCACAATACTTGACTATACTAAAATCGGGTTCTATGTAACTCGATTTTACTATGGTCGAGTTTATTTCACGTTTTTGCCACGCTGGATTTCCATCGTGGCCTTTCCCAAATTTTTAATTAAGCCAAAACTCGATCCTAATAAAATCGAGTTCTTGAGGAAAATTTACATCACCAAGTTGCACATGAATTTTTTTTGTCGTGTATGTAACCCGATTAAAGGAATATCGAGTACACTAAAGCTTACTCGACCTCAAAATAATCGAGTAATGCTGCTATACACTTCTCCATTCACAAATTCACATATTTTCCTCATTTTCCTCACAGCTTCTCCTAACAGATCCATAGCTATACATCCTTGGATTCAGTGTTATCTCTCTATCATCTCAGGTAAAAAACTCATATCAGAATTTGATGCACGTAGAGAATTTTATGGTGTAGGTGAGGAGTAGTTTTAGATATTGCGAAAGTTTATCATCCATAATGTATTTTCATATTAGAGAAAAAAATTTGTTTGATAGATTGTATTGCTTGTGCTTTGGTATTTTGTTGAATGAGTGTTATGTGAGTACATTGGGGTTATATTGGTTCTTTGGTGTTGTAAATTTTAATTACAAAAAATGAAAATCTTTAGATTTGCTAGAAGTCATGAATAGTAAATCTTAATGCATTTCATACTTCATGTTGAAAAATGAAAATTTAAAAAATAGAAATTTGCATTATGCAACCAAAGGTGTATGTAGGTAGTAAGCAGAAGTTCTTATTTTGCAAAAGTTGAACGTACATAATCATCATTGTCAGACATTAACAATAACACTTCGTATTACACACAACGTGTAGATATTAACAACAACGTCTAATCTTTGTAGGTAGAAATTTTTAGAAATCATCAATGCTTGAATCTGAGAAGTTTAAAATATCTTTTTCATCATCTAACAAAGTAATTTCATTAATAGACTTGATGGCTCACCCTTGCGCCTTCCCCTATAGATGTTTCCTAGCTTTTTGAATTGCATGAAAATGGTCTAGTTGCCTTTGTATTTGATTGTTCTCATGTTCAAGACGAGCAAGTATGCTGGTAGGTTCATCTCTAGGTAACTCAGCTGAACATGCCTTAGGAACTCGTAACCCATGCCATCGACAATATACCTCCAACTCACACCTTTTCTCGTATAGGATTGACCATGGTGGTTCTGCTGTGGTGAACTCTATTGCGGTGGTATCTATACTTAGTTTTGTAGGTTTGCCGACCATGATGTGTCCGACGCTTCCAAGACTCTAGTACGTGTATATTGGAAAATTAACGAAATCTCTTTTCTTTCCAACCCATTTCCCTCCATATTGGTCTGTGTATGTCTGTAGTTGTTGCTTTGTTGTAACTTGTGATGATGCATTTGTTGAAGTAGATCCAAACTTGTTTCGCACTATACGATTTGATGTTAAGGCGTTGCAACTTATAGCTTAATCAATCTAAGAAGTTAGTGGGGTAGAAATAAATCATTATTGTGGTGCATTTATAACCTCATTTCATGGTCCAAGCATTATAATATATATGAGTTATTAGGGCTTGTCATGTCAATACAGGCTGGAAAAACAATATATGAATAGGATTATCCATGTTCCCAATGTTACAGTGATATTTCAACATGTGTGCAGTAGTTGCAGTGTACTTGAATAGAGCATCATCTTTAATTGACACAGTCCTATGCATTATGCACCAGGGTACAAATATTCATATATTTACGTTATGGTCACATGTGAGTGTTAGCATTTAATTTCTAGCATGTAATAGTACATAAATTTATGAATGTCTTTGTTGCGTACCATTTTATGCTGCTATACATTATTTACAAATAGTTGATGCACACTGTTAACTCGATCATTTGATGTTATTGTATTCAGTGTCAATGTCTGGTTTTGGCAACCCTTTAATCTACAGGCCTCACGATGTGTTCACCGCGATGGGTCATTGCTGGGTATTGGAAGATGAGTTCAACTATCTAATCGATCTGAATCTGTGAAATAGTGCATGGGTTCACAATACCATGAGGCAGGAGTGGGCTTGGTTACTCTGTGAACAGGAAATGTTTTATGATGAGTTGGTCGGTTATAAGTTGCCAGTGCCTTGGCAACTCGCATCGCAGATGCCAAGAGTCACGATAGACAAACTTCGTAGAGCATTGAACCGCATAAGAGAAGAAAATAATCGAATGAAGATACATCTTAATCGATATCGGACCCAAGTCGAGATTCAAAAGTTAGTGGAGTGTAAGTTGTACGAGCAAGCACAATACATGCAATCACTTTTTGCAGCAGACATTTATCAGTCGGACGTGGAGATGTCAGATGAAGAGTAATTGTGTAGTGGTCTAATTGGACTTTGTTGTATAACTATTTTCGTTAACTATGTTTTAGATGTATGTGTGTCACTGTTGTTGTGTTCGTACTATGTAGAGAACAATGTTTACTTTTAGGGGACAATGTAAACCTTATTATTGTCAGTACAAGCATGCACATTATTTGTAATCTTGAATGACTACTTAAGGTAAAGAGGTAGACAATTTATTATATGCATAACACATAAAACTTAAATGTTCTCACACAGGATGTTTTTCAATATGCATGTACTTCATATCGAACCAATTTATTATACACATAACACAGAAAACTTAAATATTCTTACACACGATGCCATCAGTATGCATGCACTGCATATTGAACACTAACGGTACTAACATTATTAACTTAATCCTAGACATAATACACACACCACATAGAACCCAGCTAGCGATGCCTTACATAGGTATTCATTTTGATAGGTAGTCCTCGTAATTGAGGACATTATTACGTTTCATTGGTGTGAGTTGCTTGTTGGTTGCGACGGCCAGTTCTTCTGCAAGTTGTAGCATGTGATACCTACACCTACGGAGTAACATCAGATTGTTACCTGAACAAATGTGCTATCGGCACCTACGCAACTAGCACATGAATGGCATGCTCTGTCATGCACTTTGGCCCTTTCCATCTAGTAAACATACAGTTTTGGACAATTCTCATTAGTTATTTACACAAATCTGAAGCAAAAATTATACTCTCAAAGAAGATTGAAACATAAATTGAACGAGAAACAGTGGTTTGATAGCACATGGAATTCTTGTAATTTATTGATCAGCCCAATACTTATGCCACTAATTTATTCACTTTCATCATTGTGCAAAGAAGCTGTTAAAATTCATATGGCATAGAGCCTCAAAAAAAATTGATAGACAATGAAAATAAGATGAACATGGCCAACATTATCATTCTATTCCTGCACTGTTGATTTTTACCGGTTTTCATGTTTTTAAATTTCTAGTGTTCTTTCTAAATCTTGAATTTGATGGAGAGGATTAATTTCATAGATCATATTTACTAGTTTTCTTTTTCAACGACAAGCATCTATGTTTGCAGTGTTGTTGCAGAATGAAGCAAAACTGCTTTTCCATATTTTTCTCTACATTTGGCTAATGGAGAATGCAAACACGAAAAAAATTGAAGGGAAATGTCCCTAATGAGGAAACTAAATTATGCTTTTCACTAACACATGCTTAAATTGAATTATGAAAAAAAGAAAAGAAAAAAAAGAACGTACCTATTGGTGAGGGGACCTGCCTGCACCAGCTGTTGTGGCGGCCTTGTAATAGGGCATATCATTGGGAACCTCGAATACGCCCACAGCTGCACCAATATCACTGCTCCTCCAATCTGCATCGCCTTCATCTCTGATGCCTTACATAGGTGCCTATACAGCCAGGCTAATGCTGCACTACTCCAACTATACTTCTTCGCATCACTGATTGGGTTCAAGAACTGTAGAGGCATCACCGACACCCGGTCTACCAACTTGTCCATAAACACTATGGACACCACCCAAACCAGTATGTGATAATAGGCATGTTGCTGCACTACAGCGTCAGTAGCATCCGCAGCTAGGGGACCTCTAAACCGTGCTTGAAGCCAGCTGACTCTTATCCTTTCCCCAACAAGGATAGACTTGTTTTCATTGGGGTGCGATATCGGGTCTGGAGGTTGATAACCCAATAATTGAGTGCACAACGCACTCCAATTCAACTTTGTCTTCCCAACCACGGGCAACCCATCAACGAGAACCCCTAGCATCACCTCAATATCTTGTAAGGTGATACCCATTTCTCTATGAGGTAAGTGGAACATGTGCATCTCCGGACTCCAACGCTCGACCAATGCTGTGATCAACACGTGATCAACTTCCAATTCTGGAACCTTAAATAATCCTTTCAAACTCACCTCAGTTATGTAACGGGTGATCCGTGGATCTAGCCTACCCTGGGGTAACAAACAAGATCGGCGTCGACATTTTAGCACGCCTGGCACTACCTGCACACAAAAGAGCGTTGTGTTAGGATAGTGCACACGAAATAACTATAAGAATACTATATAATAATAATATGCAAGAAATAGTAGGCTAAAGGTTGCTAGAGAGCAGTAAACATTGAGAACTTTTTGTAATATGTTAGTTAGGATGTTAAGTGGTTATTTAGTCTAGTTCAATAGTAGATAAGATCAAATTAGGTTGATTTTTTGGCTGCACTCTGATACAGCCTGTATAAATAGGCATTTAACCTTCTGTTGTAATCAGTTAGTTTTGAAGTTAATAAAATATGTAGTCTTGAGTGCTATTTGAGAGAACTAGGTATTTTTTGCATAGGTGTTATCCACCTATAAGCATCTCTAATCAACTTGCATCCTAATTAATCAACCAAGCCAAAATAGCCACCCTTCTTATCATTCATTTACTAAAGTATGTTCAATAAACCATGAAAGAACCAAAACATTAAGAATATTAAGAACAGTAGTTTTACTTGCATCAAGGCTAGTATAAAGCTTCTCATTATATAAATATATATATATATTTATTACTTACTAGAAAAAATCATTAATTGTTTAAGTTTAAGAAAATTAAAGAATAATAAGGGCTCATTTAAATCTTGAGGATATATTTCCAGTGCAGGCTGACATACAGAGATCAATTAATCCAAATTGGGATATTGTCCCATAAATTGTATGTGGACACTTCATGCTAAATTAAACCTATGCGAAATTTTAATTTGGATTAAATAAAATTCTGCCCAAATCAAAAGAGAAAATGATACCATTTCCAACATCTATTTACAAATAATCAGAGAACCCCACAGATAGAAAAAGATACCATTTCCAAATGTCCAAAGTTCAGTAAAACTACGTACCTGACCGGCGGTGGGCCTCCCCCACAGCGGCGTGGATCGATGATCCAGCTGCCACCTCAACTGTGTAGCATCCTTAGGTCCAGGATCCACATTTGACAATGGCTGCATATCTGACACGCATGCAATCATGTTAATAAACCATTGATCTCAGGCAGACATTAACAAAATGACACTTAACTATTACAAAATGACACGCATGCAATAATAGTAATATTGCAAATAATAAAAATAATAAAAATGCTAAAGCTGTATAATACAATATAAAATAATAAAAATGCAAATAAAATATCTCTTTACCATAAAAGCCATTAAAGATACGGGTAAATGCTGAACGGTGAAAATGGAGTTTTTCTTGATACTTTTATGTTGTGATAACCCAGTTTACCATGACATAAAGAAACATATCAATGTAGATGATCATCACTTAGGACAGGATTTCAGCTTAGAAACATACGAGCTTATACTCTTGAGCTTATACAATATGTCTAATCAATTGTAAAAAGTAGGTGGGCTTTCTGTCCAAGGGCAGTGCACTCACTTCTGAGATGTGAGATGCTATATTGGGACTTCATGGTCTTCGTACTATTTTTGGTCTTTTATACTGTTTTACTATCCTTTCTTTCTTATTGTATCCAAAATGGGTCCAGTCAATGTTTCATATCGAGCACTAATAGCTAGTCATTTAAAAATGTAATAGATGCATAGCCTACCTCAATTCCCACAAGTCTAACTAGGTCAAGTTTTGTATTACACCTTGCTCCACTTTGGTTAGAGAATGAGCTAGAACCAGCAAATTAAAAAAAAAAAGTAGCCTAAAATGTTCGATTGTAGGCTGTTTATGATCAAACCTTAGCCTAATTTTTTTCCATATGTATACAATTTGGGCTCTAGAAGTTAAAGCAATGCATTTGAATAAATGTAGATTTCCATAGAAAAGCATGTGATACAATTTGTAGAAATATTGCTAACCACAATGTCAAGATCCTTCTTACATTATTTCTTCATTTCTTTTGTAGCAAGGCTACTACATCAAGCTAATAACTGACAGTCACTACAACAAAAATGTATTTTCAGTAACGAAAATATTCGTCACTAAAAGTCTAGTTTTCGTCGCCAAAGACCTTTAGCGACGAAATCTACTAATTAGCAACGAAACTCATTTCGTCACTGAAACCCCATTGCTAAAAGTCCTGGCGACGAAAAATTTGGTCACTAAAAGTCTTATTTGTTTTTAAAAAAAAAAAAAACTTTTAGCGACAAAAACGTTTCATCGCTAAATGTTTTCCTCGCTAAAAACACTATTCAGGGACGAAAATATTTCGTCACCAAAGAAACTTTAGTTTATTAAATCATATTTAGTGACGAAAAATTTCGTCACTAAAACTATTTTTGGGTACATATAGTGACGAAAAAGTTCGTCACTAAAACTATTTTTAAGAAAATCTAAGCACATATAGTGACGAAAATTTTCGTCACTAAAACTATTTCTTACAAAATTCTGCTACATTTATGGCCTGTTTGGAAGTTTAAAGAGGGAGGAGAGTAGAGGGGAGTAGAGGGAAGGAGAGTAGTGGGGAGGAGAGTAGAGGGGAATGGTTATCCTCCACCTTGTTTGGATGTTTTTAAAATTAGTAAGGGAGAAGGGAGTAATTAGCCCTTCCCCTTGTTTGGATGTTTTAAAAGTTAGGATGGAAAGGAGAGGAAATGATTTAAATAGACAAATTTACCCCTATTTGAAAATGGACTTGCAACATTGGTCTATGATTAATTTGTTAGATTAAATAATTATGACTATAGCATGCAATATTTTTTTTTATAATTTTTTTTCCTGATGTGAATTAAATAATCAACATTGGTCTATGATTAAATATTTTTCTACTTTTTTATTATACTAAAAAAAACATTCTTAATTGATAATAATTAAAATAAGAAAAAAATGTTTGGTTTGTTTGTTTACTGAAAAAATCAACAAAATATTGAATTTTGAGTGTTTTTTTCATTTATTATTATTTTTTTTAATATTTTATTTTTATTTTTATTTTTATTTTTCTTAGTACGTGAATTTAATTTTTTGAGGATTCGGAGAAGAATTGAGACCCAAAAAAACAAAAAGTTAGGGAGAGTGACTCTAACTATCCGTTTAGGAACCAATGCCACTTTGAATCATGACATGAGATACTGGAATTTGCCAAACATAGAGCCCATTGAGAATGCCTTGTCTATCTAATTAATAAATTAAAATCTTTTTTTTTTAATATAACAGGGTCTAAAACTTTCAATAAAAAATATCAAGATTCAAGTGGTCCAGCAACTAAGGCAAGTCCAGACCAGATCAAAAAAGAGAGCCTAATCATTTGCAAACAAGATTAAAACAGGGGCTGATATACAAGTTTTACTTAGAATTCTCTAGCTTTCTTCCTTCTGTTCTTTCACTTTCATTCTTCCACTGTTGTTTAGCTTGAGAAATACAAAAAAGTTTTCAATGTGCATAGGGATAAAATTGTTTTAGATGATGAAATTGTCTATATTAACCTAAAATACTTTTAAAGTCTAAACTTCATTATCACTGAACATTATTTGAGAAAAAAAAATTATAAACAACTAGTCTTATAAGACCTCCACAACATGAGGAAATGGAATAGTGGGGTGCACGAACACAAGTTTGTCCCTTGGAATTCTATATAAATAAATCTGATACGTATTAATCATCCTTGACCATACCTTCATATTTCTTTTCTTCATTCTATCTCACATAACAAAGATGTCTGAGACCATTGTAAAGTTCAATTTCATGTAAAGTTCAATTTCAACAAAGCCACATGGGAGGATCATAGTATGACCCACAGGCTACAGTAGCATTGGCAGTACAGCCAATTTTTGAATCAAAGGCCTCATATGATCATATCACAAGAATGAAAGATTCTGTCACACAGCTTTCATGGATCCCACCACCAGGGCCCTAGCTAAGGCACCTATACCAGTAAACGGTATTGAACAACCAAGGACATAACACAAGACCTAAAAAGTCAGCTCGTGGAGTCAATGACATTGTATCATGCTAGACAACTAAGAAGTGAAAAGCATAAAAATGAATGTAAGCAGACAAAGTTTTCAAGCCACTGAAAAAAGCATAGTGTTACAATGAGCTATGACCATATCTATAATTGCCAATAGACTTGTTTCAGAAAGCAAAACTAAAAATAAATACAAGCTGGTGCCAAAGAAAAATTAATCCTAAGAGTTTACAGTTCAATGATCAATTGAAAAGGTTTTTAGAAGCTGAAATTGTCTTGGAACATTTACTTGTCTAACTGTTAGAGAAATTTAAGGATCAGACATCATTGTGAACAATAGCTCCTTGCGCTCTTCCATTGGATAGCCAATAAAAGCTCTCAACATATCTGGATTCTTAATAAGATAGAGATAAGCCCTCATTCGCAATCTAGAATCAATTCCTATCTCATCCAAGAGATGGAACACGTCTTGCTCAGGAATGGGAAGACGTGCCAAGCTCCTCTCAAAAATTAAATTTCCTTCTCTAAGTGCTGAATTTCCTTCTCTCGTTGCTAAAGCAACATCCTGAATTGCTCCCATAATTTGTTCCATGTCCTCATTTTTTGATGTTTTTCTCTTTTTGGCTTTTGAGGAGGCTTCACCCACATTATTATCACCCACATTATCACAGCTCTCCAAATTAACTTCATTTGAGCAACTAAATGATCAATATCTTCAATGTTCTCCATAGAGCCCTCTCCGGTTGAAGTAGCCCACCGTTGCCTCATCTCCGATGCAGTTTTAGATTGTTCCCCAGTTGCTCTATCTTTTCCATAAAGCTCAACCAATTTGTTGTAGTTTGGAATTGGTTTGTTCTTAAGCTCTTTTGCTTTAGGTTTAGCCTGTTAAAAAATGACAACAAAATAAACCCATTACGCACAAAGCTAAAGTCACAATATCAAAGGTGCCAAGATTTTACTAAAATGATTGAAGGTTCTCAAAATCCATCAAAATCTACTGACTTGAAAATGCCCTATAGGACAAACATCATGACTTCCGTAGTATTTTCAAATTATATAGAATCATTTCTTATACATCTTATTGAAGAACTTCACAGAAAAATGGTCGAGTAAAATGTAAGCTTCGATATATTTTGTTGTTCAGACTCTCATTCATTTTGCATCTGTTATTGCATCTTTCTCGGGCAAAACTGCACCTTCTGTTATCCATAGAGGACAATAAATTTTTTGCTTTAATAATATAGCCACTTTACAGGACGGTGTTAAGGATATTTTAGAAAAACAAAATAGAAGAATTTGAAAAAAGGCACAAGTTGCCAGTTTGGCTTTTTATTCATGAAAAAAAAATGGTTTCCAGTTTGGTAGTTCCAATAGTATTATAACAACTATTAACATGAATTTGATCCAATGAGATTAATTAAATTTCAGTTTTAGAACATCTGTGCATATGATTAGGTCATGGTGAAGACTACAAAGTTCAGTAGGTCAGTGCCCAAAAAGTTGTATCCATTACGTTACACCTTCACGGGGAATTTTCTTAGAGGAGCTACTAGACAGGTAGATGGTCATATCTCTTACCTTCCTGGAAATCACTGTTGACTGTTGTGGTGCAAAATTGATACAAATGAACTGTATAGAATCACTTCACTGTAGCCACACTTGTGAAAAAAATGGAGCTAGCATGTGTTCTTGACTCAGTTTGATTAGTGTATAACCTGCATTCTTATGCTCCATATCTATTACAGCCAAAAGACCAGGATAAACATGCATTATTTGTGTTATGAATAACCTTGATGTGATCACATATCACTGACACATATACTATCTCACAATTTTGGGATATATCTTATAGCTTCTAACTATGATTTCTATTTTTGGTTTATTTGATATCTTAGTATCTTAAGCACGCCTTATAATTCGTCAGCCGAGGCAGAATTGCGTTATTCTCTTATAGTTAAAGCCAAGCTTGAGAACAATCGGTAAGAAAAGCTGAAGAATGGATGCTGATAATGTTGCTTCAAACTCATGTAGCCAATCTCACCATAATTATTGGAGAAAATGGAAGCTGATACTGCTTAAAGATGCCTCCAATCATCTATGTGAATGCTGAATGTTGGTGATGTCAATTTAACTTATCATCTATCTGACTCGCTGCTTGGAGGTGCCTTCTTGTAAAGTGCATGCACATTGAAAAACAATCCTAAGAAATAATTATTCTGCCAAGGAGATGTGTAAAATCCTTTTTCTTCCCTCCACTCCCCGCCCCCAGGCATGCGAGGAGAGGGGACAAGGGGTTTATTGGATTTATGTCAATGGCATGTGTATGTAGTTAGAAGTTTACATTTCATTTTTTTTATTGTTACAAAATCTATCATATTTTTCTAATGGAGGTTCAGCAAGTAAAAATTGATGTGATATCAATTGATGATGCTCTTATGCTCCATGAAATAGTTCTTTGTTTTCTAAACCTACCTTAATTAAGCTTCTAGTTGGTCAGCTCCTCATATGCCACAGGAAGGGTAACACCAATTTGTTTCTATGAGTGAAGTTCTTGTGGTTCCACCACCACATTTAGCACCATTTATGCAAGACAAATAAAATTAACAAGAAAAGTAATGATAAACCCTAAGAATCAGCACTTAGGAATCAACACCCAACTATTGGACAATCTCCAATCTAAATATCATTAATCAATTGTCTCTTTTAAATACAAATAAACCAGGCTCTTATATAGAATTAGACCTTCCAAGAAATAAAGATGTAAAAGATAACAACTAACAAAAACTAATCCTAACTAAACTCAAAATACAAATCCCTATCTAAACTCAAATCTAATCCCTATCTGAATAAAAGTTTACAATTATCCAACTTCCTATGAAATAAATACAAAATCTGAAAATATAAATTCTGAAATAAATTATTTTGTTTTGCTCCTGCATTATACTCCTCTGGTTTTTAAGCTTTGAAGGATGAAAATCCGGTACATGACACTTGCTGCAGTTGAGGAATCGTCTTTGGGAGCATTGATAATAGATAAACCTTGTATTCCACCTCATGAAACTCTTCTAGAATCACAAACCCGACGTGTGGAATTGGAGTATCAACTTTGACTTCATCAAACTGTAGATCTTCATGCACCATGGATTATTCTTCAAGTAGAGAGGCTTCTACTTCTTTGTCAAAATCAGGGTCTGGTAGTGCTTGATCTCCCTTCATTACCAAGATTCCATTACCAACATTGTCTTCTATGTGGGAACTAGTAATTTCATTGTGATCTGTCATTTTTTATACCTTTAGTCAACATTGTCTTCATGCATCATGTTTCAGTGCCTGTAGTTTCTTAAATAAACAAGGTCATGCTAAAAAATATGCTTAAAATCATTTGAAGATACTAATAAAGGCCCTTTACCCCCTAATTATACCTTGTTAGTTAAATAAAGCATAGTTATGGAACTCCATACGTTCTTCATGTACTCCATAAAGTTTGTTATGTAGATCTTACATATTAAGCAAGAATGAACTTGCCATAAGAAATATGCACAATTACAATCTTAATATGTTACAAAAAAGAGAAACAGTCTCTGCCAAGTTCACAACTTTACACAACAAACACAATGGAAAAAAAGATAGGAAAATTTGTATAAATGGCAAGCACCTGGAGCATTTCAGCTCACAGACACAACAGTCAATCCAAAGAACAAAGCCACCAGGTAGTTACTCATACTTGTATATTAGCAATCAAAGAAGCTGCTCCGGAAAAGCTTCCGGTTGATGTGTTAGTGCTCAAAACGACCACCATCCAATCATCCTTAGAGCCAATCCGAGCCCTAGTGTAGCTGGAATCATTAAGATATTTTGCATATTGAGAATTTGTATAATTAGAAAGGACTGCGGTTGGGTCTCATTTGGGCACACAAACAGGTAGTATGACCCCATCAAGTGTGTTGTTGCCATTTATGTCACACTTATCCAGGAGCTTGTCAAAGTCGGTGAAATTAGGCTTGTTGCCTGGAGCAGAGCTGTAGTCGAAGGCATTTTCACAAGATAGGGCATCTAATTTGTCTGCAATTTTTTCAGCAAGGCAAGCTGCATTGCTGTTCTCTGTGAAGTTGGGGAGATTTGATGATGACCTGGCTCTAACCATTGAGTCCTTCTGAGCACGTGCATGCCAAGGGATAGGATGTTGTTAGGTTTTTGTTATCATTTAAACTTCCTAGATATAAGATTCATTATGTTTCATGGGTAGGATAAGTGATAAGGTTGATTGTTATCTCTTTATTTGTATTAGTCCGGTTGTTGTATTTAAACTATGAACGGTGAAATAAGAGGCAAGCAAATATTATTCCTAAGAATCCTTTCCTTTCTATTTGTTCTTGGAGGGTTGTCGCCTCAAATAAGACTAATTGTTTCCATTAAATTAATCGGGTCATAGCACCTTCGAAGAGATCATCTTCTTCATCTGTAGATGTAAAAATTGCATTGGTTAGCACTAAACAAATGAAGTATAAGAAGGCAATGCAACAAGGTTAACCTATTTTAGTAGTAATTTTCTCTATGTTCTAAAACTATCTACCAATGTTGATTGATAATTTACTACTTTGCAAGGCGTGGGGCATATTTTTTTTTTTCAAAATGACACCAATTTTCAATAAAAACCTAACAATACTAAATATCTTAAATAATTTTTTTTTTTTAAAAACCTAGCAAATAATTAATCACAATATTTACACTAACAAAACTAAATAAAATATTCACAATATTTAGAATAATATCTTAAATAAGTTGTAATAAAAACTTCACTCAATAAATAAATAACTATAACTCAAGTACAAATTTATGAAACATTACCTGAGATGTATATTTATTTAGATTGTGAGAGGGAAAGACTAAAGAGGTGGAGACAAGAGTGAGAGGGGCACTGTGACAGAGGAGAGAGGCTGAACTGAGAGTGTGAGAGCTAAGCTAAAATGTTGAGGGAAGAGTGTTTCTGTGATGAAGAGCTGAGCTAAAAGTGTTGAGGAAGTGAGATAGAGTGAGTGAGAGACAAAGAGCATAGAGGGAAGTGGGGAAAAAGGCATGGTTGAGATCCACGTAACCACTTGAAGTGCTGTCCACCTGGCATTGAAATCGAGTCTGTAAGGCTTGATTTCAATTTAAATAAAATCGAGCCCTACAGACTCGAGTTTTATGCTACATGTACAAAATTTCCACGTCAGTTGCTGCCACGATGTTGGAATCGAGTCTATTACACTCGAGATACTAGTTTCTTAAATAATTTTGAAAACGTGCTAACTAATGAAATTGTTGGAAAATGGGTGTTATTTTGAAAAAAAATCCGAGTGAAGTAGTGAGGGATTAGCCCAACTAAACGACATATTGTCTGAACCTAACTAAATGCATTCCAACAGTGAAAGAGGCAAATTTGAAATATAGTTGTTTTTTTAACATGACAACAAGTTTTTTTTTTTAATTATTTTTTTAACTTTTAAACAGAATTCCACGTGGCTGGCCCTGCCCCAACTCCTTATTTTTTAATTACTAAAAATACCCTTACCCCTTTCCCTACTCTCACACACCCTCATACACCGACAAACACACAAAGAATCAGACACAATCACTCTCTCTCTCTCTCATTTCTGAGCGAGTCATGACTCGGTGGGCTTAAATGGCGAGTATAGGGGAGACTGGGCTCGACTCGGGCTGGCTTGTGTCGAGGTCAACGGAGGTTCGCTTGAGTGTGACCCACCACCTCCCATCTGGTTAAACGTCGTTGTTCCCGGAACGTTAATTTGTGTATTTGAGTAAGTGTTTTTATTACCTGGAGTTCATTTTTTTTACCATATTTGGCATTAATTTTACAGTGGTGGGATTCTAGTGATACTTGTAAAGGCAAAAGTTTGGTCTTGATATTTCATTGAAAATCATTAAATTTTGTAAATCCTGCCAATAGAAACAAAAAATATAAATGGTTAAACTTAAAACAAAAAGAAAAAAAACAAAGCAAAAAATTAATGGGTTGAATTGGTTAAACTTAATTTAGTTTTGTAACTAGTGTTCAGTCACCTGCAATGCGAAATGCATGTTGGTAATTTTTGAAAGATGAAGCCTCGCATGTTGTTGTGTGGTTAAAAAATTAGATGATATTTATGGCTCTGTTTATCATACTTGTAAATTGTGTTCAATAACATCCACTATCATTTATAGAAACAAAGGTTTGGCAAGTGTTGTATCTGTATATACTCATGCTTATGTTATAGCTGTTTACGAAATTTTGGGGCAGAAAAAGAAAAATGAAAGTTGTATTTTTTTTCAATTAGTCAGGGCTAATGGTGATTTGATTGACAGTGTTTTGGTAATCTTGGTAGAGAACAAAGTTGTTCCTTGGACAACATGAAGAACAAGCAAAAAGAGGAAGAGGTTGAGTTTAAAGAAGGCCATGTTTCAAACTTTGAGTGTCACATAGGTGTGCCTTGTGATGGGCAGTATATAAAAATACACAAGAGAATAAAGAAAGCAAAGAGCTTGTAGCTTTTCTTAGCGATAGTTTGTCCTTCGATTCTCTGTTTGTTGAAATTTGCCGTGCATGTCAAGGTGCTGTAGGTGCCAAGATCTATTTCTTGTACTAAAGTGAAGTGTAACTTTTACGGCAACAGTTTGACTCAGGAACTTTAAATGTTGTGTTTACCGATATTTTTTGGTAATGCTTTCAGTATATGATTATGAAGATAGCCATCTAAACGCAAAACATTTCGCTATTAATATTTTAGTAGTCACTGTTACAGTTACTTTTGTCTTTCAAAATTTTAGTCCCTAAACTTTAATGTTTCTTGCAAATTGATCATTCTATTTATTGACATCTATCGTATGCTCAATAATGTTATCATTATGACCAACTTTACGGAAATTTTAAAGTTTAAGGACTAAATTGACAAAAACAATTTAAAAAAAAAAAAAAAAAAAGAACGAAAACAAAACTTTAGGAATGAAAATGGCATTCACCTAAACTTAAAGGATTGGATGTAATAATATTTTAGCCAAAAGAAAAGAAAGAAATGAAATGATTGACATGAATTATAAGGAAAATGTTGATAAATAAAAACATGTGTGCTTCATACTTTTTTATTTTTTATTTTGTTGAGACCATTACAATATGCTACTAACTCCACAACTCGAATCATTTCCCTTAGACTTATAAGCACTTTACGCATGGAAATGTTCCAATTAAGCTTCAAGGCTCTAGACATGTGTTCTTCATTCTTAATATCATCTTCTTCAAAATTTTGGGAAAAAGATGAATATGATATATTATATATTTATATATTTACATATTTAAGGAAGCACACATATGCATGTCCAAGAGTAGGAAACGACCTTAAAATAGAAATAATAAAATAATCTTAACTAAACATCCTTTAGCTTTTATTTCTTGATTTCCCTTTAATCTAATTATTAGTAAAAGATTCCTTGTTTACTAAATGATTAAAGAGGCATAAAACACAAACAAAAAAGAAAAAAAAAGTTATATGAGGCTTTTTTTTTGTTTGTTGAGAAAGACCAAATGTCATGGCCAACCATTTATTCTCTCTTATTATTATTATTTTTTTGTCCTCTTTGGATAATGATCCATTTTTGGGGTAGGTGTAATTTTGGAAGACCAAACTTTCGTGTGTGTGTGAGAGAGAGAGAGAGAGAGAGAGAAGGGGAGGAGGGTGCCAAGTTTTGCTATTCAGATCTTACCTATTCAGAAAGAATGAACTTGCCATAAGAAATATGCACAATTACAATCATGATATATGTTACAACAAGAAAAAAAAATCTCACCCAAGTTCATAACTTTACACAACAAACACAAAAAAAATAAGGAAAATATGCATATAAATGACAAGCACTTGGAGCATTTCAGCTCACTGCAGAAACAACAAGAAATCCAATGAACAAAGCCACCAAGGAGTTACCCATACTGACATTTGCAATCAAAGAAGCTGCACTGGAAAAGTTTCCAGCTGATGTGTTAGTGCTCAAAACAACCACCATCCAATTATCCTCAGAGCCAATCCCAGTCTCAGTGTAGTTTGAATGCTTCAGATATTTTGCATATTGAGGTGTTGTATAATTAGAAAGCACCAAAAATGGGTCTAATCTGGGCACACAGACAGGCAATATGACCCCTTGAATTGTGTGATTCTCTTTTACATCACAGCCATTCATGAGCTTGTCATATTTGGTGACATTAGGCTTAGTGACTGGAGTAGAGTTGTAGTGAAAGGCGTTTTTACAAGTTTCGTTCTTTAATTGGCTTGCAATATTATTAGCTAGGCAAGCTGCATTGTTGTTCTCAGTGAAGTTGGGGAGATATAGTGACATCCTATAAAGATTAAGGTCCTCCAAGAGATATTTTTCAGCTGTAGTTGTGAAGATGTAAAAGTTGCATTAGTTTGAAGATTAAGTAAATAATGCACCAAAGTTAACCTATTTAGCAGTATTCTTCTCTATGTTCTACTGTTGAAGCTGGTACTGAATTAAATGAAAACGGCAAAACCAATTGTCAAGTGCAAGGCAAAACGACACGCGTGAGATTAAAAGAACAGAACAAGCTGAAGAACAAAACGGCAGAGTGTGGATTAATGAAATCACGTGCATAGCATGTGAGTAACTTAAGTCCCAATTAGTTGTATAGGAAGTCCACTTGGCACGCATCTAATGGTGGAGTTGTATTTCCGTTAGATTAGGAAGTTAGTTAATTTTCTGTTTTAGTCTTAACTCCTCTGTTATTGTATATATAGAAACAGGGGCTTATCTAATTAGTCACTTTTGTACATTTTCTGAAATTGATGAATGAGAATTTTCTTTTCTCCCAAAAGCTCTCTCTTCCAATTTCCAGAAACCTCTTTCTTTACATCTACAACTAGCTACCAATGTTAATTGACAATTTTATACATTGATGGAATTAAGCGGTGAAGCAGGGAGCTTGAGATTTTTGCATTCAAGGTTTATAATATGCCCTTGTTGGAGCTTGAGAACAAAATGCTAGTCTATCCTTTGTCAATTCCTTAAAAAAAAATTTTATCTTAACAGGATAGTAAAGTAAAGGTATAAAGAAAAGAAAAAGGAAAAAGAAAGATTATTTAGCACCAAATACCGGTTACTCATCAACATATGAAATGGTTATTGTATAATTTTTCTTATACAGGCTATCCTATTCTATAGCAAAATACTTTAAGCATTGTTCCAATAACTTTGTCATACTTTCATGATTTTCCAAAAGGTTGCCGCCTGATGGCTCTGGATTTTGTTTGATTAAGTTCACAAAATGACAAAAAACTAGTTTAGCAACTTAATAAATTTCTGTAAGAATCCTATGTAATCCTATATACACAGGTCCCATTGATTGGAATTGAGCACATGCCTGTTCCAAAACTTTGTTTCTCCTACTCCTCAAACTGAAAATCAAAATGAATTTTATGTTTCAAGTCGAGGAACTAATTAATTGAAGTCATGATTTCAGTTGAAAACATGCGCGAGTGTAATAACTATTGCTAAAAAAGTGTGAGACAAAGAAATGAATTACCATATGGCACGTGTGTATTCACACATATATATAGAAAGGGAGAGTGAGAGTGAGAGAGAGAGTACCATCACAATCACACAATGCTTTTCCTTGCACAACATGAAGAACAAGAAAAAAGAGGGAGAGTATAAGTTTAAAGAAGGCCATGTTTCAGACTTGAGTGTCATAGCAGTACATAAAAATAGATAAGAGAAAAAAGAATGCGAGAGCTTTTTGCTTTTCTTAGCCATAATTGTCCTTTGAATATCTTTCCTTGTTGTAAGTTGCCGTGCATGTCAAGGTGCTCTAGGTGCCATCTCTGTTTTTTGTACCAAAGTGAAGTGTGACTTTTATGGCAACATTTTGACTTAGGAACCTTAAATGTGGTGTTTATTGATAGTCTTGGTAATGCTTTCAGTAAATGGTTATGAGGATAGCCATCCAATGCAAAATTTTAGTCACTGTTACAGTTACTTTGTCTTTCAAAATTTTAATCCTTAAAATTTTTTTTTTTTTTTTTTTTTTTTTTTTGATGAGCTTTAATCCTTAAACTTTAATGTATCTCACAAATTGATCATTCCATCTATTGCCATCTATCGTCGTATGCCCAATAAAGTTATACTTAAGAGTTATGAACAATTTTATGGAAATGTTAAAGTTTAAGGACTAAAATGACAAAAATAATTTTCTCGAAAGAAAAAAAGAAGACAAATAAAACTTTAGGAATGAAAATGATATTTCATGTAAACTTAAAGGGTGAAAATTATGTTTTAACCAAAAAAAAATGATGATAAATAAATAAACATATGTGTTGTCAGGAGTTAGTATCTCATCTCCTTCAAAATTTTGAAGAAAAAAACTAATATGAAATTTATTGATTAAAAAAGAGGGAAGCTCACATATGCATATCCAATAATAGGAAATTACTCATCTTTTTATTTTTTGATTGAACAAGAAACTACCTTAAAATAGAAATTTAAAAAAAAAAAAAAAAAAAAAAAAACCTTAACCTCTTTTTTCTCAATTTGCTCTTGTTTTCCTAATGATTAGGAAAAATATTTTGTTTACTAAATGATTTTGGCTGATAAAATTCAAAAGCATAAGAAATAAAAAGAAATTATATTAAAAAGTGTCTTTTTTCCCCCTTAGAATGACCAATATGTCATGGGCCAACCATATAATATTTTTGTTTTTTAATTTTTTTTGGAACTCTTTGGATAAATTAAGTTCTTGGGGACTAGTTGTAAATTGTTATTTTTGGAGACCAATAAGATTTTTTTTTTTTTTTTTTTTTTTTGGAGTTCTTGGGGAGTAGTTGACCTCTCTGCCTTGTAACCTAACTAGTTTGCACTTCTTGTGTTTTTGATGGAACCATTTACGGTTCAAATTCTTCGAATCTAACTATTGAAGTATTAAAAAAAATTATAAGAGGAAAAGTAAAAAATGGAGGAGGGTATTAATTTGTAAGGCATCCCTTAGCATCATCACAACAAAGCAATTCTTAAAAATGGCCACTCACATAATTATGTGAATCACCATCTAAATATAAAAGTGTAATGCCATATTAGTTCTTGATGTTTGAAATATGAATAATTTTATATAATTTTTTAGAAGTCAATTATATTTTTATTATTAGTCTATTGGAATTTTTCTTTTTGATGAAGGGATTTTGTTTTAGACTTATTAATTAATTAATTAAATTATTAGTATTTAATTTAATTTAATTTTATAGAGTAAGAATTAAATAATTAGGCTTCGGCCCAAGTCAATTAGGATTAAATTATTAGTATTTATACCACCGCGCACCCTTGGTGCAGTAGTCACTCCACAAGTATAAATGCTTATGGGGTATTGGGGGCAGAGGTCGAGGTTCAAGTCTCCAGGAGGGAGCTTCACACACATATACACTTAGATTAGATTAGGCTAGAATAGAAATTCTATCTTGTATATAAAAAAAAAATATTAGTATTTATTATATGGGCAAAACTTAGACCTAGTACCTTAGGTGCAGTTCATTAGGTACCCTTCTTAAATTTTAGACATCTGTCCATTTTAAATATCACTCTAAACGGCATTAAAAGACATTTTTTCTCCTTTTTCTCCGTCTCTGGCTTCCTTTAGTTCACTCTCTCTCAAAACCCAATGGCTTTAGATCTCTCCACATCTCAAAATGAATAAGAAATTTGGCCAACAATCCCTTCGTAATCCTTCAGATCTGGTCCATTGCAAGCGAAATCTGCCAGACCTTCCAACTCGTTGACTTCATCTGCAATTCCTTCAATTCTTACAGCAATCTCAATCAGCAAATATAATAGTGAAAGACATCCATGAGAGGTGGTAATGCAATATTTGTGATAGTTTCTCTTTTGGCATCAATGGGAGCTTCTAGTGTTGAAATTGTCGGTCCAAAGAGAGAATCAGGTGTTCAAGGTCTTGGAAGTTTTTGTACAACAAAGTTCATCTCTCCAACCAATAAATCTATTTTAAATGAAAATTGAAGTCAAACATGTTTCATAATTTCGAAAACAACCTATGGATTATGGATTTTGCGGAAGAAGTTTTTCTTCAGATTGGGTGTGAGAAGTCCGAAGAAATCTGGTCAATGTGATCATTGAGTTTTTCAGTTTTAGTGAGATAGGAAGAAAAAAGAAAAAAAAAGAAAAAAAAAGAAAACAAATGGAGAGGATTTTAACACTGTTTGGAGAGATGTTTAAAATGGACAGATATCTAAAATTTGAGAGGGGTATCTAAAGAACAGCACCTAAAAGTACTGTATCTAAGTTTTGCCATTATTATATTATAGACTATATAATATAATAAATACATTATTGCAGTCCAGTGAGGAAAAAATTAATACTTTCAAGAAGTGGCGCAGTGATTAAACAATCTTGCAAAAATACGAAAGGGACACATTGTCTGAACCTAACTAAATGCAAATTAAACTCAAATTTGCGTATTTGAGTAAGTACGTTTGGTACACAGAATGAGGATTACGATAGGAATTGTAATCTTTATTACTAGTAATAAAGTGTGTTGTAATGTAATGACTAAACTTATTCATTAGTTTGGTTGTGAGTTTTAACATTAGAATGAAACTTAACATTTATTTTAGAAAATATCTTACTCATACAATTATATTTCCTTAAAAATTGTTATTTTTAAATTTAAGAGAGATATGAGTTATTTTTTATGATTTTTATTTTTATAATTGTTAGATGTATATGGAAAGTTTGTTTATTTGGAAATATATTAAGTTTTGAAATTATTGCACTTACTAAGAAATAGTTAATACAACATTTTAAAGAGGAATAGTTATTCCTCATTTTGAAGAATAACTATTCATAAGGAATGACTATTCCTTGAAATAAAAACATAACCAAACTAAAAAATAACTAAACCATAGGAATAACTATTACATTACAGCGCCTATTACAGTTTACCAAACATGCCCTAAGTGTTTTTATTGCCTGGAGTTCTTTTTCTTTTACCATATTTGGCATTAATTTTACAAGGGTTGGATTCTAGTGATGCTTGTAATTTGCAAAAGTTTGGTCTTTATATTTCATTGAAATTCATTAAAATTTGTAAATCATGCCAATTTAAAAAAAAAAAAAAAGAGTAAATGGTTAAACTTAAAACAAAAACAAAAAAATTAATGGGTTGAATTGGTTAAACTTAATTTAGTTTTGTAATTACTGTTCAGTAACCTGCAATGCGAAATGTATGGTGGTAATTTGTGTACAATAAAAATGTTGTATCTGTATATACTCATGGTTATGTTATAGCTGCTAAGGGAATTTTGGGGCAGAAAAAGAAAAATGAAAGTTGTATTTTTCAATTAGTGATTGACAGTGTTTTGGCAACCTTGGTGGGAGACAAAGTTGTTCCTGATCCTTTCTATGGGCTGCAAAATGAGACAATTATAGATATTGCTGATTCTAGGAGAGAGTATTACACTTACACATTTTGGTTTTTTTTACAACTTTTCAGAGTAAGTTGGTATGCAATTCATGACATAAGACATAAGATATGAGCTTGAGATTTTATACTTCTTGAAATGATTTTCATGCTAATTTTTAAGAAATTGTAAGATTTTCCTATAAATTCACTTGACAGTGTTTTTTCCTGTCAACCTTGTGTGAACTATTTTCTTGTAATTTGTCAGTACTTGGTCACTGTTACTGGGTCAGATTTTAACCAAAAGATGGTCTGAAAATGGGCATAAAAAGCTCATGCCAAAAGGGATGTTTCAGAGGCATTCTCTCGATGTCACTGATATTCTGCATCCTGATGGTCAAAACTTGCTTGCCTTTCTTGTTCATACACCAGATCATCTAGAATTACATTTATAATTTTGGATCCCATGCAAGTGGAGTGATGGAGTAAAAATCTAAATTTTGATATGCTTGGAATACATGCAATTTTACAATAATTTGTTTTCATGCTAGATTGGAAAAGATGTTGCCACACAACACGTTCTGGGTTGGGATTGGATGGCTCCTATAAGGTGACTATGTTTGTTACCTTTGATCGTGGTTAATTTTTTTCCATAATGATAATGTTATCTCTAGTTTCTTGCTGGAAAATGAGAGACAGTAGATGCATATTGATAAGAAATTATTTGAAATTTCCTGTCAGAACCAAAATGAGATAGGTGTCTACAGATATTTGAGACATATTTTTAGTGAATCGTGTCAGTGTGATAAATCATTAAGAGATCAGTTATACGGTGGAGAATTATTTGGTTGAAAATGGATCACAGGTATAAGAATCATTCTTATGTAGTTTTTTTTTTATTTTTTATTTTATGTGTAATGCAATTCTTATTGATATCAAAAAGATAGGGTTACCCAAGTATACACGGAATATACAATAGGGGACCATACAATCTATCATACAAAGTACATGTATTTATCAAATCAATAACAGAACATAAAGATAGACTAGGCAAAACTGACATCCAATCCAACAAAGTTCTAAAGATAATGAATATCAGGCATAGTTCTCTGTGTCCTCAAAACTCCGATTGTTCCTCTCCCTCCATATACACCACATCAAAGATTGTGGGGCAGCCATCCACAAATGACCATTCCGATGACTGCGTTCTTATGTAGTTTATGCAGCTTATTCATGGTAGTTCTGCATTTGAGAGAAAAAGAGGAATTATGAGAACAAATGTAAGGGTGTCTTGGTAACAAAATGGACCAATGCACTTGGTGAACTGCTGACGGTAAATTTTGAGATTAGATTAGTCAGGAATTTCAAGGGACACAGAATCTTGTTAACTGAGTTTGTCCTGGAAGAACAAAATATAGTGGATTCATCAAATACAGATAATGTTTTATCCTTCAAAATTCCAAGCTTTTTTTTCATTTCATAGATCCTTATATGAGTGGATATCAGCTTTAGGACAGTTTTCCATTTCTAGTTTAGATGCTTGATCTTTGTAATTTTCATTAATAATTGTTGTTGTATGTCTTGCATACTTCCCTTGTAAATGGGTTGCGCCTCTACTATTTAATGAATCATTTACTGATAAAAAGAAGGTTTTGAAAGGGAAAGTCACATGATGCCGGAACTTCTATATGCATCCTCCCATGATAAGGGAAGGGAAATTCCATGAACATTCACCTCTTATTGTGTCTTTTGCATTTAAGAATGTGTTTTCGTCCTATTGTAACCTATCCATATGTTCTCTTGACAGTTGAATGAAGCATATATTCATAGAATATATCAAAACAAAATAATTATGTTTCTAAGTACATGATATTTGTATGATTACAGGGATAGGAACACTGGCATATGGGATGAGGTGTTTGTATCAATAACTGGGGTGAGCTATATTGCATAAATTCCTTCCATAATGATAGATATGTGATAAACCATCATGTTAATGATATTTGGAACTTTTAAATGAATGCACTAGTGTAAACATTAATAGTACCCTCATAAGCTGTCGATATGCATGGCTATGAAACATGTAGTATAGATTTCTTCTGTAGTTCCTTATAATTTTTTATTCGTAGTCATGCCATTCTTTCTGAATTAGAATTTCAATATTTGATTGTGCTATTGTTTCGTCGTGAGAATTGTTCTATTTATTTTGTAACTAGATAATTCAGATACTAATGCTTTATTATTTGATGCAGCCAGTGAAAATAATTGATCCCCACTTGGTTTCATCGTTTTTTGACGATTACAAGAGGGTGTATTTGCATGCTACAACAGAGTTAGATAATAGAAGTTCCTGGGTTGCTGAGTGTTCTTTGAATATCCAAGTAACAACGGGAGTTGAGGGAAACATTTGTTTAGTAGAGCGTCTTCTGACTCAACACTTGTCATTCTCTACTGGATCACATGCAATATACATTTCCTGAGGTCAGTGATAGCATTCATTCTTATGAGAATTTTGAGAAGAATAGTCTTCTTTCAGCTTGCCTCTTTCTTAAGCAATTCAAAATTTAAGATACTCTACTTTTACTAAGAAGTTACCAACCATTAAGAGCAAACTTCATAGTATCTCTAGCAAAATATTAAGTCTTTGCCCCATTGGTTTGCCTCCACATGGAAAATCAAAAAACAAGATTAGACCGGCTTGGGGTTAATGTTTAGGAACTAGGCTATGCGAGCTATCTACATCCTTCTTCCCAATTGAGGTGAAGAAGACTTGTCGACTTCTTCTAGCATGTTATGCAACCTTTAATATTTATCATAGAAGTCTGATTATTAATAACCCTATCTCTTTTGGTGTTAATACATTCCTCCTAATGCTTCTGACACTTGGTATACCCTCACTTTTTTACTCAAGTACTTGTTCTTCTTTTTTCAGCTAAAGGATTGCTTTTGTTTCTACTCATTAAATATGCTCTTAGGTCTTATCTATTTGATGTATAGAACTTATTGTGGTGATGGTGGTCCACCTTGTTATATATATATAGAGAGAGAGAGAGAGAGAGAGAGAGAGAGAGGTGTTCAAGTTACACTTGGTATAACTCTACAAGAGTTACACTTTTTTTATAGCCATTGAAAAAGACTCCACTTAACATGTCATTAGTATAGAGTCATTAATTGCCACATTAGCTAACTTTCCTAAAAAAAACCACCCTCATTCACTGTACCTAACACTTAATCCTTTTCCTTTTTAAAAAAAAAAATTAATGAAGGAAAATGATATTTTCATAATATTGTTCATACTTCCATAACGATCTCTCACATATTGAATTTCTCGTAGATTTTGCAATTGAGGGAGGTTATTACACAAATAATAAAAAGAAATTAGATAATTAGTAATCCATTAATGATGATCCCTCCCCTCATTGTCTCTGATCATAACAGTACCAGTTAGTCAATCTCATTCTATGGAATTTGTAACATGGGATCCTTACTAAGGCAGAGCACTTTTGCACATTTAATAATGCATGTCCATGTAGTAAATCGTGTAAAGAAATAAAAGCAATACGAGAGAAATTTATCAAAATTAAACACAGAATCACATCATCGACAAAGTCTTGACCAAGTAACAATTATTAGCTACAATTTTCAGTATCCAAAGAGGATGAAACACAACAAAATTTAATAGGGACACAAGTGCAACTCAGGTTGAATTAAGGTTTTATTTTATTTTATTTTTGTAATAACCTTCCTCAATAGCAAAATCTACCAGAAATTCAATGTGTGAGAGATAGTTATTGATATTGTACATTACCATTAAAGAAAGGTGAAACCATTAAAGATGTGAATTTGGTTATTGCTGCATTTGATGCAACTCTTGTATGCCCACTCTAGATTTGCTAATGACTCACACGCAGTGGGAAGCTAGGTTGATATGGTAGAGGCTCACGTGAGAGGGGGAGGTCTATTGTAAGTGCATGTGTGAGGTTTGAGTTCCCATATAGAGAAAAAGTAAAGAAAATAAAGAGTTGATATATATAGTTGGGTGCAAACCTATTGGATGAAGCTTTTTGAGATAGAATGATGTCCCTATATGTATATCACTGGGAGGTTGGTGGGTTAGTAAAATTGGGACAAATCCTGGAACATCAAAGTTTTTAGATTCTCCAAAATTTGTATGCTTTATACTGAGGTTATTGTCCCGGGATGATTGCAGCGTAAGATGCTGGGAATGCAAAGAAAGTGTTGTAGAGTAAGTTTTATAATTGAAAAAAGTTTGTTAAATTATAGATTCTTCCAAAAGCTTAAGCTATTGGGATATGTTAAATTTAATCATTTAACCACATACTTCTAACACTCTCATGTGTGGACTAAAACTCCCTTTTATAAGGTGAGGTCCAACACATGAGATTTTAAATGGAAGGTTGAGTGGAGGAGCAGGGATCAAACTCAAAACCTCCTACTCTGATACCATGTTAAATTACTAATTCTTTCAAAAGCTTAAGCTATTGGGATATGGTAAATTTAATCATTTAACCACATACTTCCAACAAAGCTAACAACTATAATTTGCAGTACTTTCCCAAGAATGGTGTTCTTGTAACCATATAAATTGATGATATGTTAATCACTGAAATCAGTCCCATTATGAAAGTTACCATAAATTGTGGCATTGTTGATTTTATAATGCTTTTGAAAATTATTAGGGTATTTATTTTCTTTGACCTAAATTGTCCATAGAGCTTTTACCTTCAACTGTAGAGTACTAACATAGTGGCAATAGTGTGTCACAAGAAAATTTTATTTCCTTTCTTCTAATTGTCAAAATTTGATTTTAAAACAAGCATAACTGATGTTATAAGAACAATTTAATACATGAGCAAGCCTATGCTTGCGAGAAAATTCTTTATTTTCATTGGTACAAATCAGCACTTCTTGATTTCTAATTTCTCAGGTCAGCTACATGGATTATTACTCTGGTTGGTGTTTTACAAGATTTTTTGCTATTTGTTTCCTGGTTTGTAGAAATTATGGTTTTAATTTGTGATGTTCATGATGATCAAGTAGCAAATGTTTTGACATCAACAATTTGTATATGATCTTGGAAAACTCAGAACATCGTTAAAGATATTAATATATTCTCTCAATGATGCAGAAAAATGATGGAACTAAAGTCTACTAAAGCTATATTTGTGTGTGAGAATGCACACGTCTCCTGTCACTCACAATTTATCTGCAGGGGCAACCTCATCCATACTAGGTTTGTTTGACTATTTTATTAATTACATTGCAGTTATGATGTGTACAATTGATACTAAAGATTACAAAATGCTTGATTAGTTTCTAATTAGGAAGATTGTACACTAGAAATTGCAAAAGTTCTTTGATTGTACTCTAGATGATTGTAACTTCAAATCCATATAACTGTCCTAATCCTATTATTAATGTAATTACTAAAACAAAACAGGGAATCAAGTGCAGACACCGAAACTGGAAAGGCAAACCCTTTGAGATCACGGTCTGTTTCTTCGGGGCAAAATAGGAACATCACCGAACTTGGACTATCTGTAACTCTGACTTCGTGGAGTGAGGGGAATGACTAAATTGCATTCTCTCCACCTTCCTGTTATTCAAGAAGCCCTTCTATTGTGGAGGCTGCATCTTCATTCCTGCAACCAGTCCAAGCACCTTATCGACATGCTCTTCTAATGGAGCTCTCAATTTTGTTGTATGTGCAAAACATTCATTTGTGGAGTGGGAGATATATATATATATATATATATATATATATATATATATAAACTCCCTCCGTCCCCAGTTTGTGTGTCCTCTATTCCATTTTGAGATGTCCCAAAATATTGTCCTGTTTTTAAAAATAAGAGTTATTAATTTACTAATGTTCTTATTATACCCCTATTTTATTTTCAAAACTCTTTGAAAAGAAAACTAACAAATATTTAAAAAATCAATCTAATTCGGACACCTTTTTAGTTGTCTCAGTAAGAATAACTCTTTAAAAAAACAAAAGTTGATAAATTTATTTAATGGTAGTTTTGTAAACTTATATATTTTTATAAGACAGACAAGACAATAAATAATGTTCTCTTAAAAAGTTTGACTTTTCAAACAGAACAAATAAATTGGGACGGAGGGAGTATTTGTTATGGAGCATGTGAACATTTTGATGTGTGACTTCAAATTGGATTTATCTATAGAAAGCATTTTTCCTTTCTCTTCAACCTTATTCTTCTGAATTGATCAATCAATAAAAATATGAAGGATTTGAAAATTATACGTTCATTGGATCCTAGCAGGATGGAAGTTTAGATAATACTCTTTATGAGCAATATCAACAAGCAGAAGCAGAGGCTGACAAAGAGACACAAAGGCGTCGGAAAGCTGAAAGGGATTTGGTAGAGGCTATACACAGGGTAAGTTGTTTTAGAAAATCTTGAACCTTTGCATTTATGGACATATTCTTTTACACTCTTTCAACTTGCATTTGCATGTAATATTAGTGGATTTTTTTATTATTTTCATGTTAAATTTGCAATCTTGGCCAAAATAATGTAGATAAATATCAATTCGTCAAAGAAAAAACTCTGCTTGCTGCAGAATAAACTGTTTCAGCACACTGCAAACTGGTACTTGTCTATCATATGCACTACTATTCTTGAAAAACATACCGATGTAAACATTAAGAGTTGAAAAATCTTACACAAATTTCCAATAATCCAATTAATAGGCCCAAGAAGAATCGATTCAGAGAAAAGAAATTGCGGAAGAGTTAGCGAAAGAGAGAGAAGAAGTTGCAGAGGTGAAGAATCAGAGAGACCAAGTCATGGAAGAACTCTGGATTGCCAAACAAGAGATAACATTGTTAAAGAACCATATTGTAGAGTTACAAAAGGAGAGAGATAAGTTTCAGATTGAGCGTGACAGTGCACTGAAAGATGCTGAAGTATTGAGAAGAAAACAAGCAGAGGCCTCTAGGCACATGCCTCAGTTCTTCTCTGAGTACTTACTCTCTGACATCGAAGAAGCTACTCATGGTTTTGATGAATCACTCAAAATTGGACAAGGAGGATATGGGAGCATTTATAAAGGTCGCCTGCATGAAACTGAAGTTGCTATAAAGAGGCTACAATCTCAAGGCTCACAAGGCCCCTCAGAATTTCGAATGGAGGTTTGTGTATTAGTATTTACAATTTGGTTAATACTAAAATCTTTCTCACAACATAACGGACTTGGTTTAGTTGGGCCAAAAGTTTGGCATTCTCTATCTCATTAACTAGTTGATTGTACGTATGTCAGGTTCGTGTATTGAGTCAATTGAGGCATCCTAATCTTGTCAGACTTGTAGGATCTTGCCCAAAAGTTTTTGCTCTAATTTATGAGTATCTCCCCTGCGGAAGCCTTGAAGATCGACTCATTTGCAAGGACAACAGTCCTCCATTATCATGGCAAACTCGAATACGCATTGCCATGGAGTTGTGCTCAGTCCTCGTGTATCTTCATTTCATTAAACCTCACAGCATCGTTCATGGTGATTTAAAACCCTCCAATATCCTCCTTGATTCCAACTTTGTTAGTAAACTTAGTGACTTAGGAATCTGCCGCATGATATGCCAAGATAAAAGTTCAAGTAACAACATAACACTGTGTCATCTAACTGTCCCAAAGGGTACCTTGGCCTACATAGATCCCGAGTTCCTTCAAACAGGAGAGCTTACAACGAAGTCAGATGTTTACTCGTTTGGAATCATATTGTTACAATTGTTGACTGGGAGATCAGCCTTCAAAATAGCAAATGCAGTGCAAAATGCCTTGGATGCCAGAAATTTTGAAGCCCTCTTGGATCCTTTGGCTGGAGACTGGCCATTTGAGCTTGCTCAAGAGTTGGCTTGCTAGGCCTTGAGGTGTTGTGACAAGAACCGAAAGAACCAGCCAGACACTACAAGAAAATTTGCTATTTTCAACGGTTGAAAACGTTGAAAAAAGTATTAGAAACCGTCGAAAAAAGTATTTTCGACGGTTTAAGTGACTGTTGAGAACCGCCACTAAAAACTATGTCGAAACTTTTTTTCTACACCCTATGTGACCGTCGAAAAATGTGATTCACCTTTATCAACAATTATTAAACGTTGAAATATTATTGAAAACTGTTGAAATATATGTTGTTTTGAGATAAATTTCAACAGTTTGAAACCGTTGAAATAAGTATTTAAAAAAAAAAGAAAAAAAAAAAAAAACTAAAGCAATACCCTTTGCTATGAGTGTCTTTCTAGTACCAGGAGGCCCATATAGCAAAATTCCCTTGGGAGGCTTCACTCCAATATTTTCAAAAAGTTGTGGATGCCTTAAAGGCAATTCCACCAACTCACGATTCTGATTTATGTTTAAGAAATCAACATAAATCAGTGAAAAATGGAAGACGATGGCTGTGTAACACCAAAGTACTTAACCCAACTTATTTATCCACCATAAAGCAAAAGTATTAGTATTAGTAGTTAGTACTGAAAAAGATGGCAATAACACTACGATCACAATGTGGGAACTCTAAATTTGTAAACTTTAATACATTGGTGGTGGTGAATATAGATACTCCTGCATAGTTTAGGCCTATGATTCAAAACCATCATTGCAGTCCAACATACATAGCTTAGAGAACAAGAATTGTATAAAAAAAGAAAGACAACCAAGAGGGTAACAGATTCACAGTTTAATATGTGTAGATGTAGAGCAAGACAAAAGTAATTTTCCTGGAAATTCTATCACCTGTACATTCTAATCATTACATATAGCAGTAATTTCATTCATATGACATCATAGTGAACCAAAGAATATTTAGAAAAGTAAAGAAGAAGTCACATGTTTACTTTGCACAAACCAAGAATTTTGGAAATCATCATCATGAGATCTGTTCTGCACTTGAAGCAAAGGGTGAATCAAAACTTGCAAGACATAGCATTTGACAGACTGCTGATAGCTCAAACTGTATCTACAAGAAGATGTATCCAGCCAAAATAGAATGAAAGTTCATACTTTCTCTACAAAACAGACTGATTTTTCTCTTCTATACACTTCCAACAACAACCTGCAATGGAAAATTAACCAAAGATTCAATAATTAACTGTGAATTATTTCCATAACTTGTAGAAGAGTTTCATCTCAAATATCAACATTGTACAGGCATAAGATTGAGCATAAAAAAATATATAAATTACCATATAGCAATAATACAAATACAGTAGTGAGTTCCCTAATGATCATCCCCATCCCCCCCAGAAAAAAGAAAAGAAAAGCCTGCCCTCCCCTCATCTCATAAATAAAGAAGGAAAAGGTGTTGCAGGGGAGATTTTGCCATGCCTATTGCAAGACATAACACATTTTCAACCATGACATTTTGTATTCAAAACATAGCTAGTAGCTGGAAAATTTATTGAACCATCACATATCCCCAAAACCATTTCTCTTTACCCTTTCTTAACAAAAAAATGGCAGCTTGAAATGTAAATAAAAAAGTGTCAAACAAACCTAACCATCCAAATATTACACACAAAAAAAAAAAAAAAAGGTAACAAACCCTTTACTTAAAAGAACAAGTAAAGTTAACAAACTAACCTAATTGGTAAAGTTCAGAAGAACAATCAGATTGAGCTAGCTCAAATGGGGCCATGTTTTTGAGTACTTGTGCTAGCAAACTCTCAACTCGATTAACTTGTGCCTTCAAGAGTTGTACATTAGCGTCCCTCTCCTTGCAGTGTCCTCAGATTCTTTCAATTTCCTTAGAAGGTTAGCATCATTCTCCTTACTTCTTTCTTCAGATTCTTTCAATTGCCTCAAAAGGTTTGCATCATTCTCCTTACGTCTTTCCTCAAATTCTTTCAATTGCATTTGGAGGTCACAAATAGTAGATGAAGAGGAACCCCATAACTCTGTAGGACTAATACCATCACCATAGCCATGAACACGACCATGATGTTCAGGTCCAAATACCTCTACAAACATTTCATCGCTGGACATTTGCAATACATGAAAAACAAGAATTCTTAATTAAATTATTAAAAGCAAGCAAGAATGACAGTTCTATTCATAAATTGACATACATATAGATATTTTACATATTTGAATAAATGTTTTACATATTTGTTCACTAACTATTGTCCATTAATCTATTTTTACTTTGCCCAAAATATTTGTCCAGTTTTAAAAGTCAATGGTTATTAATTTACTAATTTCCAAGCATACCCCTTCCATTTTGAAAAACGTTTATATGTTTCTTTAAAAAAAACAAAACACAAAATGATGTTCCCTTTAAAAGTGAAAGTTTATAAACTAGACAAACAAAACAGGACGTAAGAAGATGAAAGTTTCCATGCACATAGTTACTTCTAAACTTTCTAATTAAAGTTGACCAATTAATTCTCCTTCATCGCAATTTAATGGTGACATTAATTGCTTTCAAATAGCTATGAAACTGCAGAGATGAAGGCACTTAGGGACATACCGATAGGGCCACAACATTGATATAGAAGTCAACAAGTGTTGCTATCATCCACCTGCAAGTATTTTATCAAAATCATTACATTCACCTTACAAGTAAATGACCTTCACAGACAAACTTGAAAAGAGACATATTACAGACACAAGCATGCCAATTAGCTTTAGCTCAAATGGCATAACAAGGTTGCTGGTAAGGCCTTGAGTTCAAAACCCATTGCATGAGTAAAACATACCAATTTAAAAAAGAAAAAAAAGCTAAATGCAAAAGTTTTGCCAAATATTGCATAGTTAGTATACCATTTGAGAATGACAAAATTGTTGAAAATATACACATATTTGTTACAAAAAGTGAATGAAATGATTAATATATATATTCTTTTTTTTTTCTACTAGTTAGGTATTGGAGCCTTGACCTAAAGCTGACCATTTAAAAAACCCATTGAAAAGCTTCTATGATAACCCACCACCAGTATAGAGTGCTCCACTTAGCTTCTATTAGCACAGTCAGCAAGGCCATAAAGTATTTAGTTGGAAGCATAAGCCTGGAAGTTTTTGGAAACTTTCACTTTCAACACCCAAAGAAGATGGTTCTGTCACTAAGCATGCCGGCATAGAGGACACCAAAAGCATAAACAAGACAAAAACTTACTGCAGACTTAAACAAACTTTTAGTCCCCCCTCTAGCATTTTTCTAATCAGGTCATAACCTAAGAGGATGTCATTTTATAGGAAGATTCAGGGAGTTACTATTGTCTCTTTCCCTTGGAAAGGTATTTGGTCCATAAAGAATCCCAAGAGGGTGTCATTCTTTTCGTGGACAATAGCATTGGGAAAGATTTTTACTTTGGATAACCTTAAAAGGAGGAATTTGTCATTGTCAATATTAGGCGCTTATCCTGTTCCCAGGAAAAACTTAGGCAAGCCAGCAATAATCATGATATAAAGGCAAATTAACACAAAAAGTGCATGAAGAGCACCTTTTGCTGCTTATCCCTTTTGTCCTTTACAACTGCTGCCTGTCTTGCCTTCCATTGCCTATATTAGATGTCATACAAGGTTAAACATCAAATAACAAACTAGAAAAGCAACTGCCAAGGACTGGAATTTCAAGTTGTTAGTATTGAGGATGACCTATAGCTCTTCCATGAAAAAAATTTAGGATCAAATTGACATCTAAATTGGATCCAAACCAACACAGAAAACTGTTAGAAAACACACATTCAAAGCCAAATATACAGCATCTATGTCACAAAGCTTATATTCCTTCACACACCCATACGAGGTCTAAGTTGGGTCACCAGTTGGTTTTTGTTATCTGATTACCGACAACATATACTCAGACTTTCAAAAGTTAAATTTTAATTTTTTATTAAAATAATATTCACCACCCATTTTAGTTTAAGGATTTGTTATTTGTCAATTAGTATGTAGATATTCAATGCAGACATTGAAATAGCTGATTGAAGTATAAGAAGCCAAGCAGGCAGTAGATAAAGCATCTAAGTAGTAAGCCCAACTCCACTTTGCATCTTTGAAATTACTGGTGTTTTATTTCAAAGAAACATAATAAATAAATAATATGTCAAGTACAAAGACCTCCCCCACTTCTATACCCACCCTAAAAAGAGAGTTTTCATCCAGGTGTTTCTCTATAGGGCCTTTCTAAACTCTGAGAGGATGCCTTAGTAAGAAAATGCATGTAAAAGTCAGTAGCTAAAACTGAATAGGAATTCAATAGAAGAAGGTTTTAAATGCACCTACAAAGAAGTAGTTCACAGAAATAGAGGGCAATTAGTAACTTTAGATTGAAATTTTGACCAAAAGGGATGCAGAGGTCATGATTTTTGCTTAAATATATTAAGGTTCTCTCAAGCCGATCCTCAATCAACATTCTAATGTAAAAAAATATCTCACAGTCAAAGCACTAAGCCAATACCCATTGGTGAATTTCATTTGAAAATGTGTCAAATTCAAAAGTTCACCTATTTTCTAGGCAGCACATGGCCCTGTTTCAGCTCTAGTGACCATATAGAACTACTACAGATGCAAAATTTACATAAAACACTCATGAAAAATGCATCAAACTCTAAATTCCAAAAGACCATTGAACATATCCATTGTCCACAAGTTAGTTCCTGGAAATTCCATCTACTTACAACTTAAATCTAAACTATTAAAGCTATAAACTAATTATCCTCCACAAATCTCTTATTCTTTGTTTTCCTTTTAATTTATTTTTTACTCTTTGGGTAATTTCCACAAGCACTTGGCACACATACTCTATGTCTAGACTTGCACAGACCAGGTTATTTTTTACTCTAAATCAGAGTTGCCTAATGCCTAACACTAGTCCTCCTATGAGTAGCCTACAATTAAAGGAGATATTTGAAGCCAAAATAGACAAATTGAAAAACAAACCTAAATTACACAGTGACTACACTATTTGTTGGAAAAGTGACAATCAAGGCAGCTAGAAGAGCTAAATATCATTCTCTTCAAGGCAAAAATGTTCAAGAAGCTACCGAATAACAATAAGACGTGATCATAGGATTTCTCTATAAGATGTGTGAAGAAGAGTCTCACTTACCTGTGGTATTGGAAGAATAACTAGAATGTCGATACGAAGTATGACCTCAAGTACCTTCTAGCTATTGCCATAGCATTTGTATTCAACACATTTTTTCCAACTTTGCGAAGGTTCTCATCTATAAAACCAGTACGAAATTGCAGTTTAATAAACAATAATTCTAGATTTGCAGTTTAATTATACAAGTTATATATAAAAATTCCAAAATAAAAAACAAAACGTTTATGCTATCTATGGAAAAACAAAGAAATACAAAATTGAAGGTTAGGTTTTCAAGGAGAATGTGAAATTGGATTCATCAATGTATAGAAGATACCTAATCAGAGGTTTGGATAGGTAAAAGTGTGAATATATACAAGATTTGGATGCGATTGTACCAACTCGGAGAATCTGAAGCAAAGAGAAATCAACCAAAGTCAAAAACTCTGTTTGGTTGCCGAGAAAATAATAGAAAAACACAAGGAAGGAAGAGAGAGAGAGAGAGAAAGAACCTGTGAGGAGCTAAGAACCTGTGTTTAGGCCGAGAGAGATGTGAGCTATGAAAGAGAGCCTACAACGTTTTAAACTCTGAGTTTAAAATGAGCTTTTATACAATACAATAGAGTGTTATTGATTTCCAACGTTTTACAACCGTTGATACAAAATTTAATTTATTTTATCTACAGTTGATGAAGCTGTTGATAAAACTCCTCTTTTTAATATTTTTTAACCCCCTTTTGCAACGGTGCCTGAAGAAAAAAACTCAAGCCAAATACTTTTTAATATTTTTTTCAACAGTTATAATAAGTGTAGAAATAAGTTTATGAATTTCTTTATTTTTACTCTACAGTTATACTCAACCGTAGAAAATTAAGCTTTTATCTACATTTTTTAGTGACTGTAGATATAAATATGTTGAAAAAACTCAAGTTTGTTGTAATGAGACATTGGGCCAGATCATGTCAGGAAGGTACTTGAACCAATGAGGGCTTCATGCGGAGCCTCATCCAATACGCATGGAGCATTATAAGTTTACATAATATTGTTCATGTAAACCCTACACGCTGTGATGAGTGGATGCCAATGCATTAATGAGGAGAAGCCCAGTTAGCGAGTTGCATTTGGCGTGGACCAGGTCAGCACGACTTAATCCTTGTAGCCAAATGGGGTATTCAAGGCTTGGCCCTAGGGCAAGACCACTTAGGTCCTTGCCTAGGGCCCCAATATTAAAAGACCCCCAAAAAGTTAGTGTGAATAATTTTTTTTTTTTTTTTTGGGAATTAAAAGAAAACATGAGTTCTCTCACTCCAAGAAAGGTCCTAATTCATAAATTCATCAAGTCATGCATTGAATTTGTCTTTGTTTTGGCAAGTTGAGATTGTTAGGTGATTGTATTATTAAGTGAAGTCAAATATTGGTTTTGATAAATTAGATTACTAATAGTACTAGTTCTAGTTACAATTGTTTTTGCAATATAAGTTTTTTAAAATTAAAATTGATAAAATTCTAATAAATATTTCAAGGAGTTTAAGTGGATTAGTCATGTTATCAATTGAAAAATAAATGTTGGCAAATCTAAATATAAAATCTTAATTAGTAATTTGCATCTCAAAAAACAAAAAGAATGAATTTTAAATAAAAAATTATAATATAAAATATTAAATAAATGTTAAACAGAAAAAGCCCCACTTAAAATTGTTGTTTTAACCCTCAAATTGTATTTGGCCGGTCTTGGGGGTATCTAACTTAATCCTTGTATCTAAACAGGAACCCAATCATAGGAAACTGCACCATCTGATGGGAAGAAGTAGGAGAAGAATCTCCTTTAGGACTCCATTTCTGTACTTTTTAAGGGCTGCTCTGCTTTGCCCTCAAAGGATTTATAAAAAATAAAATAAAATAAAAATAAAAAATAATAAAACCATTGTGCTCTACTCTCAGGTGCATATTGAATAACTCTTCTTATTGCACAGATAATCTTATGGACAATTTGGTCATTCTAGAGAAATGTTTTTTATATGAGAATTTGTTAGACATCCTTTGTATGGTGAATGTTTGTCATTCTCTGAATGAGAAATTGTTTTTTGTATAAGTTGGTGGACATCTATTTTTTTTGATACCATTAAAGGGAGAACATCAAAGAAATACACACTACAAAAGAGAGGAGTTATGCCAGTGTTGGTGCATGGGCAATCTTGTTGCCTTATAAGCTACAGACAAAACCTGCCCCACAACTACTTTAGGGACTAAGTACACTATAGCAGTTAAACCACCCATCTGTAAGTGACTTATATCAGCCAAAAAGGTCTTTTCTTCACGGTCAGGAACTATCTTCCTTTTCAAAACTTGGGTAAGCCTTCTGTAAGTAATTGTTGGGGGATATTATACAAAGTAATAATGGAAGAACAAGGTTAACACAAAAGACAAACAGAAAATAAATAACTTGGAGGCACTATATCGTTTTCCTTAGACAATATTTGCTCCCCACACTTTTGTTGCTAAAGGGTTATCGCAAATTTGTCTCCAGGATACAACCAAGATGTTGGGTTCTATAGATAGCAATTCTGGAGAATGACCACAGGATTTCTTGTGTTTCTTGTGTTTCTCTCCAAAACTCTTAATTTTGTGAAGTTAGTTTTTCAAGAGAACATAAGCCTCTATTTATACCCATAGGATTATGTTTCATGAAAAGGCACGTATGTAGAGTTAGTTATTTATTTAAGTGAACATAAGCCTGTTTCATGAAAAGGCACATATGGAGAGTTAGTTATTTTTTAAGTAAATATAAGCCTATTTCATGAAGAGGCACGTATAAAGAGTTAGTTATTTTTTCATAATACGGTTATCAAAGATTGAAACCTCTTCAACCTTTCCGAATAGTCACTAGAAAATTCTGCAGAAAATTCTAGAAAATTCAGATTTCAAATTTTCACTTAGAAAATTCCAGAACTTGAATTTTCACTTTATGAAACCATATTCTCCAAACTCATCCATCATTATTACAACATATCCTTGTATATACCTATATATACAACAATCCCCTACTAGGTTGTAATAATATATGTCTCACTTGATTGATATCCTATCATGCATAATGGAAGGTGTCTTTCAACTTAAACCTCCCTTTAGTGTAATTGCTCAAGAAATCAACAGAGTTAATGGTGGCTTGGTGCTTAAACCAAAAACTCTTATGTGTTGAAATCAGAAACAACACACACATGAGAACATCCACAACACATTTAGAAATTCACTGTTGTTAGCACTATTATGGCATTGTGCTCTTCCCGGTTTAGTGAACATGTACAAGAGAAAACCCTTTTACTCTTGCTAGAAGCGGCACCACTCCTATGTTCACAAAGGTGAAGTTCCTTCTTATGTCCCTGTTACACAAACATTTGTGATTTATGAACTTCATTAAGAGTTTAAAACTCATCCTTAATTTCATCGTAACAGTCTGCACTAATCCATCCTGAATGAGACACAAATTTAGTGCTCTTACTAACCACGTATCAATAGCTTGTTGTTACCCATTAAACCTCTTAGATATAATCAGTTCAAGGTTGGGTTCCTACTATTGGTGATTCTCTTAAAAGAAGGGTTTTAGTCCCATTCCAATGGATGTTATCCTTACCAAGTCTCGAGACACACTTTGGTAAATGACCTATTTTATATATAGAATTACATAGGAAATAGACTAGTCCAACCACATTTGACTTGCCTTACGTATTCTTGTCTTAGACTCTTAAGTCTAAGTTCACATTGTATACAACTCATGTATACCATTTGCATTGTGGTTTCACAACTACAATATAAGGAATGGCTTACTATGGTCGTGGCCACGACACTTTATCAAAACCTTAGCCAATTTGTTTCCTTGTCCATTACCATTATAATCAATGCTCTCAATTCAATTCTATAGTAGAGTAAGAAATACACTTTATTTCTTTAATGCTTACACATAGCACCCCCACATGTAGTGATTATCTAACTAGACATAGATATTATCACTCACATCAACAATAGAATTAAACTTGAATATTCTATATAATAGATATTCATCACAATTAAGTACTTTCTAGTGATCAACCTCAAGTTTTAGAAACTTTGAAAGTCTACATACTGTAAAGGCAATGTCTAGTTTAGTTCCATACATGATACGCAATAGGTACTTAATTCACTAGCAAACTCAAGTTGTGCATCCGCCCTTCTAGTAATTTATTTATTTATTATTGGAATCAGAGTGTCTTTGCTTCTTTAAAGATATTAAAATCTAAGAAGCAAGTTCACAACACTAATCTCAACACAATGAGATAACACAATTCCCAATAGAATGAGAAATCACTAATCTCAACAAAATGAGATAACATAAATCTCAAAATGAGATTAATATAGTGCACATCTCCACTATATTTCTTTTACTTGATTCTCATTCATAAAAGACTTACATTTAATTAATTAGAGAAGTATAAACTCACAGGTCTTTCAAGCAAACTTCCTTACCAAGATCACTTTTAATAAAGTCACTTCACATCTATATGATGCATACTCAAATTATATGTGGAGACACAATCCAATATTTCATTATTGATCCTTGAATGTTCAATTAATAAACTCACTTGTACTCTCTTTATTTCACAAAGAGGTACTTTCAAAATAGGATCACAATATGTGCTTGTTTAAAATCGAGACATCTACCACACATGGCAGAATTTAATCACAATGAATTTAACATCCCTCGATGTTAATTCTCAATACCTTTATCAAGCACATCTTTGATGCACATTAGCATTCTTATGAGTCCATGACTCGTTTAAGAGTTATACCCCTACACTTTTTGGATATCATAATTCCACAATTTGAGTTTCTAAACCCCACAATTTGGGTTCTCAACCATTCCAAAATTCACATATATACACACACTATAATTACATATATCAAAATGTAATAATAGAATATAGTGAATTTCTTTAAAATTATATGAATGGTTTTAAAGATATCAAACTAATAACACAAATAGTTACTAGTGTATAGATATCAAAATCTATCTTTTTCCCTTTGTTTCAAACCTTTTACTATTAACCTTAGACCAAAAGATTTTATACCTTATTCTAATACCCACTTACAACCAATTGGTTTTAAAACTAGAGGTAGATCCATTAAGACCCAATTATTATTAAATAATATCGAGTCTATCTCATCATTAATAGCTTTTACAATAGAAAACTACATCTTTTTAGAAGCACAAAACTTTCTAAAACTTTAGGATCACTTCCCTCAAAGAATATCATGGGTATTTAATTAAGACTACACTTTTATTACCTTTAACAAGGTAAACAAGAGCTTCACATGAAATAAAATTTGGATTAAAATCCTTTTTATTTCTCAAACTTTGACTCCACCTTTGTTCACTTGATGAACCACATTTAAATCTTTAATATCACTTAATGTGATATTTAAGATTGAAGTCATTTACTCGTGTTTAAGTAGGTATCAGGGTATCCTTGAAATCATCTTTGAATTTAAACTCAATAAATTCAATATCTTTTGATTTCAATCTTATATTAGACATTAAGTCTAATAAACTACATACCCTCAAATTTACTCAAAACTTACATATACACTTTATATAGCTCTTTGACTAATTAGTCCTCTTTGGTCTATCATTTACAAAAGGTTAAACACCCCCACAGTTTAAAATGATAAGCATATGGTCACTTTCTCATTTCATAACACATATGAAATACTTTTGAGATGAAACTCTGTTATGCACATAGCATACACTAAGCAAAGCTTCTTCCCATTGATCAGATAGGAACTTAGCTGATTGCACTCAAGTTTATGGCATTCACCATATCAAATAGAGTTCTCTCTTTTGACCAAACAATTTTATTAGGGTGTATAAGGGACTGCACTTTGGTGTATTATGACATGTTCCTCACAAAGAATAATATACATTTAGAAATATTCATCATTTCTAGTTAATACACCATTCAATTCAAATCATCATGCTTATATAAATTATATCATGCTTTGAGATAAATTTCAAGAATTTGAAATTTAAAAGTCTCAATCTAGCATGCCACAAATAAAGAATCAACAATATAAGCACGACCAAAACATATTGATAAATAACACTCAAATAGTAGCATATCCATTGCCTTTTACTAAAATGATTGAAGGTTCTCAAAATCCATCAAAATCTACTGATTTGAGAATGTCCTATCGGCAAACATCATGACTTCCTTAGTATTTTCAAATAATATAGAATCATTTCTTATACATCTTATTAAAGAATTTCACAGAAAAATAGTCAAGTAAAATGTAAAATTCGATATATTTTGTTGTTCAGACTCTCATTCTTTTTGCATCTGTTATTGCATCTTTCTCAGGCAAAACTGCACCTTCTGTTATCCATAGAGGACAATAAATTTTTTGCTTTAATAATATAGCCACTTTACAGGATGGTGTTAAGGATATTTTAGAAAAACAAAATAGAAGAATTTGAAAAAAGGGACAAGTTGCCAGTTTGGCTTTTTATTCATAAAAAAATAAAATAAAAATAAAAATAAAAATAAGGTTTCCAGTTTGGTAGTTCCAATAGTATTATAACAACTATTAACACGAATTTGATCCAATGATATTAATTAAATTTCAGTTTTAAAACATCTGTGCATATGATTAGATAATGGTGAAGACTACCAGGTTCAGTAGGTCAGTGCCCAAAAAGTTGTACCCATTACGTTACACCTTCACGGAGAATTATCTTAGAGGAGCTACTAGACAGGTAGATAGTCATATCTCTTACCTTCCTGGAAGTCACTGTTGACTGTTGTAGGTGTAAAATTGATACAAATGAACTGTATAGAATCACTTCACTGTAGCCACACTTGTGAAAGAAATGGAGCTAGCATGTGTTCTTGATTCAGCTTGATTAGTATATAACCTGCATTCTCATGCTCCATATCTATTACAGCCAAAAGATCAGGATAAACATGCACTGGTTTGTGTTATGAATAACCTTGATGTGATCACATATCACTGACACATATACTATCTTACAATTTTGGGATATATCTTATAGCTTCTAACTATGATTCTATTTCTAGTTTATTTGATATCTTAGTATCTTAAGCACGCCTTATAATTCATCAGCCAAGGCAGAATTGCTTTATTCTCTTATAGTTAAAGCCAAGCTTGACAACAATTGGTACCAAAAGCTGAAGAAGCAACCCAAAACTTCAACCCAACATGTTGATTGGTTTTAACATTTGGATGGTGATGTTTGTATGCTGCTTCAAACTTATGTGGCCAATCTCACCATAATTATTGGAGAAAATGGAAGCTGATACTGCTTAAAGATGCCTCCAATCATCTATGTGAATAGTGAATGTTGGTGATGTCAATTTAACTCATTATCTATCTGACTCGCTGCTTGGAGGTGCCTTCTTGTAAAGTGAATGCACATTGAAAAACAATCTTGGGAAATAATTATTCTGCTAAGGAGATATGTAAAATCCTTTTTCTTCCCCCCACTCCCTGCCCCCCCAGGCATGCGAGGAGGGGGGACAAGGGGTTTATTGGATTTATGTCAATGGCGTGTGTATGTAGTTAGAAGTTTACATTTCATTTTTGTTATTGTTACAAAATCGATCATATTTTTCTAAAGAAGTTCAGTAAGTAAAAATTGATGTGATATCAATTGATGATGCTCTTATGCTCCACGAAATAGTTCTTTTCTTGCTAAACCTACCTTAATTAAGCTTCTAGTTGGTCAGCTCCTCATCTGTTACAGGAAGGGTAACACTAATTTGTTTCTATGAGTGAAGTTAACACTAATTTGTTTCTATGAGCGAAGTTCTTGTGGTTCCACCTCCACATTCAGCACCATTTATGCAGGACAAATAAAATTAATGAGAAAAGTAAAGATAAACCCTAAGAATCAGCACTTAGGGGTCGCTTCGAATCAGCACAAAGCAAAACTTAGGCATCAGCACCTAAAGTGTTAGGAATCAACACCCAACTATTGGACAATCTCCAATCTGAATATCATTAATCAATCGTCTATTATCAAATACAAATAAACCAGGCTCTTATATAGACTTAGAGCTTCTAGGAAATAAAGAGGTAAAAGATAACAACTAACAAAAACTAATCCTAACTGAACTCAGAATACTAATCCCTATCCGAATAAAAGTTTACAATTATCCAACTTCCTAGGAAATAAATACAAAATCTGAAAATATAAATTCTAAAATAAATTTTGTTTTGCTCCTACATTATACTCCCCTGGTTGGAGAAAACTCAACCTTGAGTTTTTAAGCTTTGAAGGATGAAAAATCCAGTACATGACACTTGCTGCAGTTGAGGAATCATCTTTGGGAGCATTGATAATAGATAAACCTTGTATTCCACCTCATGAAACTCTTCTAGAATCACAAACCCAACGTGTGGAATTGGAGTATCAACCTTTTTGACTTCGTCAAACCGTAGATCTTCATGCACCATGGATGATTCTTCAAGTAGAGAGGCTTCTTCATGCATCATGTTTCAGTGCCTTTAGTTTCTTAAATAAACGAGGTCATGCTAAAAATTTGCTTAAAATCATTTGAAGATACTAACAAAGGCCCTTTACCACCTAATTATACCCTGTTAGTTTAATAAAGCATAGTTATGGAACTCCATACATTCTTCATGTACTCCACAAAGTTTGTTATTCAGATCTTACGTATTAAGCAAGAATGAACTTGCCATAAGAAATATGCAAAATCACAATCATAATATGTTACATAAAGAGAAACACTCTCTGCCAAGTTCACAACTTTACACATCAAACACACTGAAAAAAAGAGAAAAATTTGTATAAATGGCAAGCACCTGGAGCATTTTAGCTCATTGAAATAACAAGCAATCCAAAGAACAAAGCCACCAGGTAGTTACTCATACTTATAATAGCAATCAAAGAAGCTGCACTGGAAAAGCTTCCGGTTGATGTGTTAGTGCTCAAAACGACCACCATCCAATTGTCCTCAGAGCCAATCCCGGCCCCAGTGTAGCTGGAATCATTAAGATATTTTGCATATTGAGAATTTGTATAATTAGAAAGGACCGCAGTTGGGTCTAATTTGGGCACACAAACAGGCAGTATGACCCCATCAAGTGTGTTGTTGCCATTTATGTCACACTTATCCAGGAGCTTGTCAAAGTCAGTGAAATTAGGCTTGTTGCCTGGAGCTGAGCTGTAGTCGAAGGCATTTTCGCAAGATAGGGCATCTAATTTGTCTGCAATTTTTTCAGCAAGGCAAGCTGCATTGTTGTTCTCTGTGAAGTTGGGGAGATTTGATGATGACCTGTAACCATTGAGTCCTTCGAAGAGATCGTCTTCTTCATCTGTAGATGTAAAAATTGCATTGGTTAGCACTAAACAAATGAAGAATAAGAAGGTAATGCAGCAAGGTTGACCTATTTTAGTAGTAATTTTCTCTATGTTCTAAAACTATCTACCAATGTTCATTGATAATTTTATATTTTGCAAGGAGTGGGGTGGGATTAACCAAAACAGGGAAAAAAAATCACTCTAGTATATAACTTACTGGATTTGCACTCAAGTTTTATAATGTTCCATTTATCTTAAAATAAGATGCTAAAGTAAAGCTATAAAGAGAATAAAAAGAAAAGGAGAAAAAGCAAAAACTATTCTGCTGTGTTTTCCTGAAAGTACCAAATACTTCTGTAAAGCCAGCTACAAATATCATCAACAAATAAAAATGGTCAAATTGTTCCATTTTTCTTCTGCAGGCTACACTATTCTACATCAAAATGCTTTAAGCACTGTTCAATTCACTTTATCATAGTACCTTCATGATTTTACAAAAGGTGGCCGCCTGATGGTTTTTAGATTAAGTTCACAGATAATTGGTTTAGTAACTTAATCAAATTATATAAGAATTGTATCTAATTCTTTATATACGGTCCACTGATTCGAATTGAGCAAATGGATGTTCCAAAATTTTGTTTCTCATACCACTGAAACTGAAAATCAAATTAAATTTTCAATTTTGTGCTTCAAGACTTCCAAGTCACAATTAACATGCCTAAAAACACAGATTTACAATGTTAATGAGATACAATTAAGATCAAACAACAGTCATTACAAGACACCTACCATTAGGAACACACAACAGTAACTACAAGGCCTAGTTCATAACAAGTGAGAAACTGAGAATGGGGACACATGCATTCAAAGTTTTACAATTATACATGGGACCCGTACAAAAACACTCAGGTAGCACATCTGGAACGAAAAAGTTGATGATAATACTAACTATGTGGGCAGTAACAATTCAATATAATATTTTTAAACAATTAAACTCCAAAAAATCAAATTCACGTTATCAAAAAAAAATAAAAAATCATATTCACAATGTCACATTTACATGGACACATAAAGCAAAATCCATGGATGATATCTCCTACTTTGGAGCAAAACTCACTTATTCACATGCTTGTGCACACACACACACACAAGAGAAATAGAGTGTGTACCATTATTGTGATACATTGGTTTGCAGCGCACACCATGAAGAACAAGCATAAAGAGTAGGAGGAGGCTAAGTTTAAGGAAAGCCATGGTTTCAGAGTCAAGAGCTGTGTCTTGTGATGATTGATGAGCAATATATATGAATACAAAAGAGAATAAAGAAAACAAGAGCTTGTAGCTTTTCTTTGCGTTATTTTTCCTTAGAATCTCTGCCTTTTGTAAGTTGCCGTGCTTGCCAAGGTACTCTAGGTGCCATCTCTTTGTTTCTTGTACCATTAATAAGTGAAGTGTGACTTTTACGACGACTGTTTTTAACTTAAGAACTATAAATTGCCGCCTTTTACAGATATCTTTGGTAATGTTGCTTACAATTACATTATGGATCATGTTAACGGATACCTTTAGGACAATTGTTAATAAACTATAATAGGAAAGTCTTGACACTATTGTCATGGAAAATATAAAAAGCTGTCAACAATATTTATTGTTTTATCATTCTCCCAATAAAATGTTTCTAAAAATAGTTCCTAAATCAATATCCTTAGTGTATTGGTTAACATTTCCCTTAAATTATATATATATATATATATATATATATATTTATATCATTAGGAACTAGGAAGATATCCATCTAAACGCGAAAATTATCGCTTTGAAAATTCAAATCCTCGTTACAGTTGCTTTACCAGTCAAGACTCATTTGGCAACACCATTTGCCTTGAAAACCACAAAGCACTGCATTAACAAATAGCAAAAGCATTTGCAAAATGTTTAGGAATTAATAACAGAACATAATTATGGAATAGAAACAAAAATTATTATTTTTCTTTAGTAAATTTAAAAATTCATTAAAAAAATTGAAAAGAAAATGAATATGTAATTTTATATATGATTATATCTTTAATATTTTACCCCTCAAATAGAGACAATCAATATTTCACTTTTATTTTACTAAGGCTTACCTGATGATAGTTTTTTATCATCAGACCAAGACACCAATTAGTTTTTGGTGTAGGCAGGGATTGAACCCAGATCTCTCATACAACCATAAAAAACTTTACCAGTTGAACTAACTGGAACCCACACACACTATTTCAATTATACATATCAGTTTGGATATTAGACATCCAAACATTTAAAGTTTGGATATCTCTAAGGAAAAAAACCAAATAGTATGCATTTTATTACAAAATCGTGTCTTAGAAACTCAATTTCAGTTCCCATATGAGTTTGGATATTAGACATCCACCTCTAAAAAAAATATACAATCTTACTCTTATTATGAAGAAACCATGTTTTTAAAACAGGATTTCAGCTCTACGTATTAGTTTGGATATAAAAAATCTAAACCTTTAAGGTTTGGACATCTTTAACGCAAAAACTCAACATTATTCATTTTATACTAAAATGATGTCTTAGAAACACTATTCAGTTCATATATGAGTTTGGATATCAGACATCCACCTTTAAGGCAAATATACAATCTTATTGTTACATAGAAATTGTGTCTTAAAAACACGATTTTAAATCTACATATCAGTTTGGATCAGGGACGGACCCAGGATTTCAAGCTGGAGGGGGGGGGGGCGGAGATAAGCAAAAAAAAAAAATTCAAATACACATCCATATAGTATTAATAAACTATCAACCAAGACAAATACCCAAAAATCATTGTTTCTTAATATATTAAGATATAATCATCTACCAACAAAAACAAAAGACACGAAACACTATTGTTTCTTAATACAATCACCTATGAAAAGGGAACTCGACGCTCTTTCAAATCTTCAAAATCATCTATGATTGAATCCAAACTAAATGTCGAAGCTATATCCTTTTAAATGTATAACATCAAAGAGTTCGTCAAAAAATCATTTTCTATTTTTTTTCGAAGGTTAGTTTTGACAACTTTCATAGCTGAAAATGCTCGCTCTATAGTAGCAGTAGAAACTGGAAGAGTAAGAACAAGTCTCACCATTCTATAAACAAGTTTGTAGTGTTCTGAGTTTCTAGTTCTCACTAAACATTGACACAACTCAGATAAATTGTTCAATTTTTTGAACTCTGGATCCTGGATTTCATTATGCTCAAAATGATAAAGCTCCTTCTCCAACACTTGTTTGTCATAATCTGTGAAATCTTGTGGATAGAAATTCTTTACCAACAAACAAAGATCACTACTTTTGAAAGATTTTAATGCCTTTCGAGATTCTAAAGCTAAGCTAAGTCTAAGTAACTCCATTCTATTTTCACATTATCGCTTGTATAAAAAAACTTAATTAAAAAGTAAATAAGAAAAAGAAAAGAAGAATAGGAAGCATTATTTTGCATGATGTGTTATAATAAAAGGAAGCTTGTAGTTTCCAACAACTCCAATGTCTCTCTGATTTGGGCCATTGTCATAAAAACTAATCACGCAAGAGTCTTGCGTCTGATTTGGGCCATTGTCATAAAAACTAATGGCCATAAAAACTAATCACGCAAGAGTCTTGCGTCTGATTCGGGCCATTGTCATAAAAAATAATCACGCAAGAGTCTTGCGTGATGAGGTTTTTTTTTTTTTTAAGATTTACATGGGCTCTTGAGTCTTGATTGGGCTGGCCGGCTGGGATTGGGGGGGCCCAAGTCTTTTTTTTTTTTTTTTTTTGAAAATTTTAGCTATTAAAAATTTTTTTTTTTTGGGTCCAGGGTGGGCCCGGGCCCCCTTAAGCCCCCACCTGGGTCCGTCCCTGATTTGGATATCAATCATCCAAACTTTAAGGTTGGGATATCTCTAAAGCAAAAATTCATATAATTCATGTTATACAAAAATCATGTCTTAAAAACATAATTTCAATTCTACATATAAGTTTGGATATCAAACATATAAAACTAAGATTTGGATTTCTCTAAGGCAAAAATTCAATAATATTCATATTATACCGAAATCGTGTCTTAAAAACACTATTTCAATTTTACATATTAGTTTGGATATCAGACATCCAAGCATTTAAGGTTTGGATATCTTTAAGATAGTATTAATTTTATTCTAAAATCGTGTCTTAGAAACAATATTTTAGTTTGCATCCTGATATGGGTTTGTATATTAAATATCCACTTTTAAGGCAAAAATACATTCTTATTCATGTTATATAGAAATCATATCTTAAAAACACGATTTTAGTTCCATATATTAGTTCTTCTCATAACTCAACTGATGTGGCACATTTGGACCAAATCCCCTTCTTCTTTCTTTCAACTATCGAATTATCCACACAAAAATAAAAATAAAAATAAAAATTTATTCCATTTCTCTTGAACTCAAATTCCTTCCATCCAAGCCGATTGTTAGTAAACTATTATGTGGTCCCCTTTATAACTTGAAGCCGGGTCTAATTAAATTGGTTTTATAAAGATACTTGCAACATGTTACCAAAGGCTTCAAAATGAGGTTTCAACTTTCGAGTTTTCCACTTTTCCTCTCCCAAAAAATTATTACATCATTACCGAAAGTGATGAAATCACTTTCAATGGTTTAATGAAAACCATAATAACTTCATATTTTGCTTTAATTATCAGATATATTTGGTAACAACAGCTTGCTATTCATCACATGAAAAGAAGTTGAAGTTAAAGGCAAAGACAGAATATTGTCTCAACAAATCCACGTGAGCAGCCTTTATTTTCATTTTTGAAAAAAATCATATGTGCCTTCAAACTCGGCTATGTGGCACTTTTTTATTTGCGGAGCATAGAGTGGAGAAGGGAGAGTGAGATAGAAAATTTGAACTCCAGTTAGGGAGGTATTTTTTTCCGACTAAAATAAAAGACTAATAAAATTCTATTAACTTTTTAAAAACTATCCCCATTTAAATAGAAATCATTCTTCTATGTCAACACAATTCAAAGATATTTTAAATATGTTAAATAAAACGACATACTTTTGTATGTGAATTGCATTTCTCAAGTTAATGTAATTGCACAGGAATTAGTTTTTGGTAGAACAGTTTTTGAGGCTAGTGTCGCAACTTGCAAGCTACCAGTTTCAAGAATGTAATAGTTAAACAACAATACTACCGGCACAATTTTTTTAACAATAGGTGACATATTATGATTAGTAGTGCATCATCACTTTCACTAAGAACATTACTTTATTGTACTTCTATTACCTCAGGTGTTAAAAAACTTTGTGAGATCCATTTGTTTTAATAGTAAACTTTATGTAAAAATAATTTTCTGCATTTTCTTGTATTTAGTAGTATCAAAAAAAAAAAAAATTTGGTTAAAGGAAAACTATATCTTTACTTCCCTTATTTACTTGGCATGAGATGAAATTGTTTTTTACTAAATTGTTTTGGAAAACAATTATATTTCACTTGAAGCTAAATAAGGAAAACAACTCTATCTCACGTGAAGCTAAATATAGAAAACAGCTCTATCTCACGCGAAACTAAATAAGGAAAATCAAGAAATAATTTTCTAACTCATTTTAAAATCGTTGATGTAGGGATATTGGGCCCAGGAGCTCACTATCCCTGTATGTATTGGGCCTAAAGCCCAGGCTGAGACTGAGATCGTCCGAAAAGGGGTAAACGTTGTCAAGGGAGTCCGTATTAATGGATGATGAGGTCCGTTTTAGTCATAATGGCGCAAGAGGGTAGGTCGAGGACAAATATCACCTCCGAATAGGTGGTCTGTCGTCCAGAGGGACATTCCCAGAAGTTCTGCAGGCACAGATAAGCATTGCAAAAATGAAGTACAAAGGGGAGTCTTAGAATATCTAAAGAAAAAGTTGTTATCACCGCATTGAAGGCTCTGTAGCTAACTTTCTGGCTGCATTAATGTGGAGAAGACCCCTGAACATGGCTATATTGGCCGCCCCAAAGCACAGAGGGGCCTGAGGGGATGTCCAATGGGACAGGCACTCAAGTAGAGGCTTGGATGGACGACAAGTGGAAGGTCAAGATCATTTAATGGGAACTATATAATAGAGGAAACCCACCGTGGAGTGAAAAGGAGGAAAATCAAGAAAGAAACATTGTAGCAGTCTAGAACCAGACTTGTAACCATACTTGAGAATATTATATAAGAACCAGTATCCTCGGACTTTGCCGAGCCGCCAAGAACATCTTTTCTTCAGTTTAAGTTTGTATACTTTCACTATTCTGTCATCAAGCCTACCTAACTTGTTGTTTGATTAACTAAAGCCCAGTTTTTATAACTCATTCTCTACAAATTCATTGTTTCGGGCTTTTTAGGCCTAAGTCTATTCATACCTTGGGCTAGGATTTCATATCAGGTCCTTACAGTTGACAAATATAGGAAATGAGATTTAGAAAATACTTTTCGAAAAAAAAAATCATTTTCTAAAAAATGTTTATGTCAAAACAAACATAGCAATGTTCAAATGTGTGCTTTTCACTTGAGTTTGGTGTCGAAATTGATGTCTAACTTTAGTAGGTCCAACCCACACAATTTGTGCTCACTAGTAGGGTCCATTTGGTTGGGGTGAAAAAGTGAGACAATAGAAAACATAGAAGGGGAGGAAAAGTAGAAGATAAAAGAGATTTAATTTTCTCTCATGGTGTTTGGTTAGGGTGATGGAAAAATAGAAGGATAGAAAATTCTTTTGTTTGATTGAGAAGAAAAATGAGAGAATAAAAAATGTAAATGGTATAAATTTACTTCTAAGCTTCTACTACGAAGAAAAAAAGATTTAATATTATATAAAGGGGAAAAAACCGAATGTAATAGGGTGAAAAAAAAAAAAAAAAAAACCAACAACAACAACATTGAATAAGGGGAGAGGACAGATGGATAATTTTTCATCAAACAAACTCACCTCCTCTCTCCCATTTTCTCTCCAAATTGGAGAGAACTATTTCACCCAAATGGTGGGCCTGAAGAGAAAACTCTTATTAGGCCCCACCATTTTCACTCTCCCTTCCCCTCTTCAACCAAACACACTTTTCTCTCCTATTTTCTCTTCTTCCGAACTAAACGAGGCCCTTAATTTAGTATTTTTCACTTTTCAAAATGACACCATTTTTAATGGATTTGATGTTGTGGATTTTGGGGGTGGATGTGGATCTAAATTCTAAAATGAGCTGGTTCTAGAATCATGGCACTAACTCCACTTTGCCATTACTAATGCCTCTCTAATTTCCAGACAATAGGCCACCAGTTCCTCTTCTTGTATCCTCCACGGCTCCACCTAAAGAAGCCTGTCCTCAGTTTCTTCAACCAAAAAAAGGCGACCATCCCATATCATCGATTCTCAAACTCCCAGTTACAAGGATAGTCGCAGAGTCAGGGAAAATTAGAGCACCACCATCTAGTCTGCTCTCTACATTATTCCTTTACTTCACTCCGCATGCTTCCTTTTGCCAACACCTCATATGAGTTTACGTAAGTACTTTGAAAACAAGCTCTGTTTCAAATGTCCAAGTTGATTACACAACTCACAAAGTTAGCAGCCATCACAAGTTCACAACCATGAACTCCTCCAACCCTTCAGGAGACTATGCCTGCTGTGTGCTTAATCACTTCCAAATCAATGTCGGATTGAGGTTCGAGCATTACATTCCGTGGCTTGCCCATTTAGCAACAACAATGAAACCTCATACGTGAACCCAGGAAAAGGCTCAAGTGGGCATAGGCCGGGTGTGTAATTGTGCCATCTGACATGTGCTACCGGTAACTTCAACCTTGTACGAAAATTTAGCCTTAAAGGAGGACATGAACTGATGAAAGTTAATAAAAAACACACACCAAAAAAAAAAGGTTTAACATCTCACACGCTCCATTCCTACCTATTTGAATCCTAACTTGACATCAATCCCGCCCACATTATAAATAATTATCCCAATACCAGACCTCTATGCTTTGAACTTGTTCTCTTAAGCAAGTCACAGATTATTGTAAGGGGAAATTGATGTGAATGTTTAGGTTATACTTATACTGGGGTTTGTAAATATCTGCTGGTGAGTAAATGTTATCGATGACCATTAAGAAATGCAGCCTTCACCAATTTTTATATGATCTTTTGCTGCCTGATCAAGATTATTAGTGTATTGAACAGAACCAAAAAAATCAGAAAAAATTTATGATAATTACAAAACTTCTACACTGAAAATTTAAAATCTTGAATTCTGCTCATATAACTACTCCGGTTTGCAGAGACCTTAGTTAACCAATCTAATCATACACAATCCCAGCCTCAATGGATGAGGTTTTAACAACAATAAAAATTTCGTAGAAATGTGTATTGATGCGAAACAGAACAAGGTCAACATAACCCGCATTCCTACAAGAAAGATGCAGTATAAATTCCAACTACTTCATGAAACTTGTTGAAACTGAAAATTTAAAATTCTAGGAGTCCACCAAGGTTTGGAGAAATTATACGGTCCTCATGGTGGACCACGTCACTTGTCCACCATTCCATAAAAAAAATCTCACTTGTTTAAAATTGCTGAGTCAGTAATCAGTCTCTGTTTAAAAAAAATTTCTGACTGAGCAATTTTAAACAAGTATGAGTCTTTTAATGGAATGGTGGACCACATCCCTTGTCCACCATGAGGGCCTTATAATTTCTCAAAGGTTTGATACTTTGTATCTAAGAATTTGATTATCTGGATGACTCATTTTGCTCACCGACACCTTCCCTCTTTCCGCTGCAACAGTAGAAGTGTGGCAGCTTGACCCGACCACAACTCCTGTGACAGAAAATAGTAAAGTCTTAGATATACAACAAAGCAAACATAATTTACTCTTTAATTTGTCAATCTAAGTATGTATTAAATTTTTATGTGGCCATCACAAGTGTAAACCCCTCAAGCCCTGCCTATTTATTCTAAAATGCAGCAATGAACCACCCTAATCAATTAATCAAATGCTTGATAAAGAACTTAATCTGGGTGAAAAAAATAATTTATCTGCTCAAGACTTCTCATGTTCAAAGACAGTGAACCAAATGATTCTAAAAAATGGAACAGAGAAACCAAGAATGTTTCTTAGTAACAGAAAAACAGGACTTTATCCACAGAATTTTGTCATATGAAGATTCATTTATTTGTCTGAATTCTGAAAAGGCAAGCCAATTATCCAAAGGTGATGCAAACATTTGGCTAATTTCATCATGAATTCAAAAGTATATATGTTTTGTGTGTGTGTGTGTGTGAGAGAGAGAGAGAGAGAGAGAGTGAGTGGTATATATGAATCCATAAAAAACATGAAACATATGCTGATCAGTATCGGCAAAATAAACTTATCAGAAGAACAGTAATTAAAAAAAATACTTACATGCACCGTATAATCACAGACATAGGTTTTAAAGCCTTTGGCCCATTTCTTATGCCTCTCTTATGGGGAGAAACCTGCATGGTAGACATTCTTTTAAAATCAATTTCATACAAAAAAAGGCATTGTTTACCCAGAACCTACACACACACACACACACACTCACCCCCCCCCCCCCCCCCCAAAAAAAAAAAAAAAAAAAAAAAAACAATTTTACCCTAGGCTAGCACAAAGTCAAAAAACCTACCAACCTTTATGACTGAAACAGATTAAGAATAAAATGACATGTCCAACAGGCAAGCTAGAATAAGATGATCATTAAAAGAGAAAAACATATCAAGAGAGAGATCATTGCTTCCAAGAAAACTGTGATAATCCCTAATGTGTGTGTGTGTGTGTGTGTGTAGAGAGAAATGATAAAGCCACTCCATAATTATAAACTACATATGTTCCAAATTATAATTGTACATACCATACCACTTTCTTACTACTAAACGTACAATCTTTTTGATAATTACCAGTACCTCATTGATGTCAAGTAAGATATGTTCATGGATGTGCACAATATTTGAAACAAATAGAAAGAATCGTAGCTCATGCATACCTATTTTATCAAGACTAAAGGGCTGAAGATAACATTTGAATTACATTCTATTTGTACCCTCTGCCAATAACAGTAGATTGGTGAGAAGAGTGTTGCTCAAAGCATTATCAGTCAGTTTGATGTCTAAGCCAAAAGTTACGTATTGGTTCTACCAATATATTGGACACCTTGCATCATTGTAGAAAATAAAGCATTCACATAATGGGAAAGAAAAAGGGGGGAAAGAGTGACTGAGAGTCAATTACAATGCTCAACCACAAGACAGAAAATCAAAACTCCCTAACACAAATATTGCACCAATGAAATCGGATGTCGCCCAAAAATATTGCCATGAGCTTTTATTTAGCAAACATTAAACAGTCTAAAAACAGGAACTTAAGTCTTTAAAAACCAATGCTTGCCTAAAAACTCGCCATGGGGGGAGTGATAGAAGAATAGAAGACACAGCAGATAACGGCTAGTATAATGGCTATATTTCAACTCAAGTTAGTAGTACAAAACGGCATCGCTTTACTTAAAAATAAACGGTGACGTTTTGTTCTACTGAAGGATCCTTTTTAAGTTGACACTGGACGACATCGTTTTAGGCTGTTTGCCTTCTTCTATTCAGAACTGCTCAGAAGCTTCAGTCTTCAGTGTTAATGTCCAAGAGATATTATGGCACTACAGATATTTTCTGATATCAGATATTTCTCTCTATTGTTAATGCACATTAATCACATGTGTATATAGTGTAACTAATGTTACTAATCCCAATCTTTACGGGATTATTGTTAGTTTGTTAGATTAGAGGCTAAGCTATTTTGGGCTCTATATATAAAGAGCTATTCACAATGTATTATTTTAGTTAGTGTTGCAGATATACAAACACACAGTTTTTCTCTCAATTCTCTCTGCTCTCTCTATTCCGCCATTGTTACTCTTTTTTCTTTTTTTTTCTTCAGGGAGGGGGGAACTCAAAAGTTTTCAAACACCTATACTTACCCAAACAGTCACTAGATATGATTATCTATTGTGAGCCAACATTTTTGAACATACTGAAGTCATATAACAACAATTGTAGCTGTTAGGACACAAAGAAGTGTGAACTGTGAAGTTATACAACAGCACTACATAACAAAATTGTGGCTCTTAAAACACAAAGAAGTGGTGGGACAGCCAACAGGAAAATGAACCACCTGACCAAAGCTATGGAAAAGAAACTATAACCTGGTTCACAAAAGCTTCTCACAACTACACCAAGCAATAACAGTTCATAGACTAATAATTCAGAACACAGAAAGTAATCCCACACTCCAAAAACTAAAATAAATAAATAAATAACCTCAAGATATTTGTAATAAGCGATGTTAGCACAATACTAGCAATACCCAGAACCCTTAAACTTCAATTCAAAAACCCAAAATCCAAAACACAACCATACTCAACATAAATTCAATCAACAAACCCAGATTGATATATTACTCATTGAAATGAAAATGAAAAAGAAAAAGAAAATCAAGTGAGAAGTGAGAAGGTACCTTCCTCTTGGGGACAGCCATAAGCTCCATAGAAAAACTTGGGAACTCAAATCCGAATCCTATGATGTTGTCGCTATCTGGGTTTTGATCGGACTCAGGGCAAAACGGACGGTGGAGATGTCAGCTCACGGTGGATGGGAGCATCCAACGGCGGAGGGAGGGCCATGAAGTGACTCAACCTCCGACCAAGCAACGTGGTGAAACCCATGTTCCCCCAGCTGGTGCTGGTGCTGGTGCTCCTCAGCATCGTCGCCATTTGCTGTAGTGTAAGCCGACGAATGAAGTTTTCGAAGAAGACTATCAGTATCAGATAGGATGGACTTTGGTTCCGTTTTGGCCTTTTGGTTTTGGGACGAAAGCACAAAAATCATTGACAACCTGCCCTTTAAGCCCTTCATACATGTAAATTTTTGAAAATTTATTGGTTTGGATTGCATTTACTTGTTTTCTTCTTAACATACTATCAAATTTTATTTAAACCGAATGTTAATTACTATTTCATCTATAAATGTTTTTGGGTCACGTTAACGACTACCTTGGGACATTGGTTAACAATCTATTTTAGAAAAGTTTTGAAACAATTTTTATGAAAAATAATAAAAAAAACTTTCAAAACATTAATTGTTATTTTTCTTTTCCAATTAAAATTTTTTTTGAATGGATTGTTAACTAATACTTTAAGGGCATTCGTTAGCATTTCTTAATGTTTTTATGCATAATTTATTATTACAACAAAAACTTGAAATTTAAATATATGATTAATGAATTTTTTTTTTTTTTGAGAAGACAGACACTTAGAGTCCGTTTGATTGAGAGGATGAAAAAGTGGAAGGATAGAAAATAGAGAGATGATGGAAAAGTTGGAGAATAGAAAAGATTTTAGTTTCTCTCATTTGTGTTTGGTTGGGAGGGTGGAAAAGTGGAGTGATGAAAAACTTTTTTGTTTGGTTGAAAATAAAGTTTATATAAATTTACCATCATGTCACTATTAAATAAAACAAAAACTAACACATTATATTTTAAAAAATTATGTATAGATGGACACATCAGTAAAAAAAAAAAAAAGCATAAGAAATTAACCCAAAACTGTTTTCTAAAAATTAAAAAAAAAAACAAAAACAAAAACAAAAACCAACCAAAATTAATGAGAAAATAAACATATGAGCACCTAAAAAATAAAAATAAAAGAAGAAGAAGAAAGCTACACGTCCAGAAAAAATCAAAGAGAAAAAAGAAGTAGAAAAGAAGCCAACATGTCCAGACAAAAGCAAGCAAGCAAAAAAAAAAAAAACACTTTAGTACCAGAGAAAGAAAAAAAAAGGAAAAAAAAAAAGAAAAGAAAAGAAAAGAGGAAGCCAACACACGTTAGTAAGAGAAAGAAAAAATCAAAGGAAGGAAGAAAAAAAAAAAAAAAAAAAAAAAATGGCAACACGTTGGTACCAAAGAGAGAAAAAAGAAAAGAAAAAGAAGCCAACACGTTACACGTTGGAGAAGGGTGAATTGCAAGGGTATTTTTGGAAGCTCATTTCATGAGTTTTTCTTTCTCAGTTTTCTCTTTATTTTTCATTTTTGAGAGAAAACTTTTTGGTGAATTAGAAGAGAAAACATATGGGCTCCACCATTTATTTTCTTTTCTCTTCACCCAACCAAACACATTCCAAAAAAGTTTTCCTTCCCATTTTCTCTCCAAAATTTTCCATCTACCCTATTTCACCTCCAAACAAATACACCTTTAGACTAACTCACACACATCGGGGGAGTGGGAATGAAGGTTTAATATGATTAATGACATAGTTATGAATTTTTTATTTTCTTGAAATTTTGTTAGCATGGAGGATATAATAAAAAAAAAAATGCAATTTAATAGTAGATTTGTAAAATTTCACGTCCAATAAAAAAAAATATAAGAAGAGTTTGAAGGGTTTTGAGAAAAACCTTGTATTTCTTTTATTTAAAATTTCCTTTCATCCAGTTTACAGAATTTCCATTACATGTGCAAAATATGAAATTGCTAAGTAGGTTGAGAACTTTTGACTTTTGAGTGAGTTAACCAATTTGATCTGAGGTAGTTGACACAGGATAAAGAAAACAAAGTTTATTTATTTATTTATTTAATAATTTGATAATTTAAGATGGAGGATTTGAATTATCAGATGTTTTTATTGAAAACACTAAAATGTGTCATTTTGAGTTACAAAAGTCTTTCACAAAAATATATTGCTTCAATGAGACTTTAAATTTTCCGTATATTGAGATCGTAGTCACCAGTATTCTAAATATTGATAGAGATGGATGAGTACAAAGGATGCATGTGGCAGCTCCCTTTTATCAAATTGAGGCTCCCCTTGGGGCAAAACTCACTTATTCACACGCGTACAAGAGAAAGAGTGTGTACCATTATTGTGATACATTGGTTTGCAGTCCACATCATGAAGATCAAGCATAAAGAGTAGGAGGAGGCTGTGTCTGTCTCGTGATGACTGATGAGCAATATTTATCAATACAAAAGAGAATAAAGAAAACAAGAGCTTGTAGCTTTTCTTTGCAATATTTTTCCTTAGAATCTCCGCTTGTAGCTTTTCTTGCCAAGGTACTCTAAACCCGAAAATTATTGCTCGAAAAATTCAAATCGTCGTTATAGTTACTTTATCAGTCAGACTCATATGGCAACACCATTCGCCTTTAAAACCACAAAGCACTGCATTAACAAATAGTAAAAGCATTTGCAAAATGTTTGGGAATTAATAACAGAACATAATAATGGAATAGAAACAAAAATAATTATTTTTCTTTAGTATATTTAAAAATTTATAGAAAAAACTGAAAAGAAAATGAATATATAATTTTATATATGATTATATCTTTAATATTTTCCCTCTCAAATAGAGATAATCAATATTTCACTTTTATTTAATTGAGGCTTATAAACCATTATACAGAAGATAATGGAAAAGAGCAAAGGAATATAAATTCTAATTCTTCAATTTTCGAACCCTATTTCAATTTTACATATTAGTTTGGATATCAGAGATTCAAACATTTAAAGTTTGAATATCTTTAAGTTAAAAATTCAAATAGTATTCATTTTGTTACAAAATTATGTCTTAGAAACTCTATTTCAGTTCACATATGAGTTTGGATATCAGACATCCACTTTTAAGGTAAAAATGCAATCTTACTCTTATTATGAAGAAAATGTGTCTTAAAAACACAATTTTAATTCTACATATTAGTTTGGATATCAAAAATTCAAAATTTTATGATTTGGATATTTATAATGCAAAAAAAAAAAAAAAAAAAAAAAACAATAGCATTCATTTTATACCGAAATAGTGTATTCCTATTTAGGTCACATATGATTTGAATACTAGACATCCACCTTTAAGGCAAAAATATAATTCTATTCATGTTATATAGAAATCGTGTCTTAAAAACACAATTTTAGATCTACATATCAGTTTGGATATATCTAAAATAAAAATTCATATAATTCATATTATACAAAAAAAGTCTTAAAATCACTATTTCAATTCTACTTATCAGTTTTGTTGGGTTAAAATAGATCAACCCCGGTTAATTAATTCAATTACCCAAATTGATTAATTAGGTCAAATTACAAGCAAATCATGGAGGCACCAACAAATCACCAAATAAACTAAATGTAACGGAAATTAAATTGACACGGTGATTTGTTGATAAATGGAGAAAACCTCTCGCAAGGCAAAAACCTTACCGGGTGAATTTAAGGTTACAGCTCCCAATAATCTACTAATAAAAAATCAAGCAGTTACAAGAACGAGGAATCTTATCACTACCCTGGTCTATCCCAAAATACCAGCCTACCGTTGAACTTTTTACCCAATTGGACTTGATCTTGTAGCAGATTTCTTTCCTTTGTTGCACAAATCTTCAATCTATGACTAACTCCTTTGCACAGATCCCAGTACGTGATTAACTCTAGCAACTTAAATGATTGTTGTTGGCTGCAAAGTTCTTCACTTCATACACGATGAAAATCAGGAAGCAATTAGTTATAAAAACCTACGATGTACAAATGCAGTTGCTTCACACAAAGTATATGAGTTCTAGGTCTCTTTTTCTATGTATAATGACTTTTAAAATAAGTTTTATATATGTCTAGAGTTGTGAGAAAAGAAACCCCAATCAAACAAGTCATCATGGATAGAATTTCAGATCTAGAAATTCTGAATTCGTAGATCTCGATAGATCGAGCTTGTGTTGAGCTTCTCCATTAAATATCTTTAAGATAAAAATTCAAATAGTATTTATTTTATACTGAAATCGTGTTTTAGAAACACTATTTCAGTTCGCATATGATATGAGTTTGTATATAAACATCCACTTTTAAGGCCAAAATACAATCTTATTCATGTTATGTAGAAATCCTATCTCCACTTTTAAGGCAAAAATACAATCTTATTCATGTTATGTAGAAATCCTATCTTAAAAGCACGATTTCAATTCCACATATATATCAATTTTTCTCATAGCTCAACTAATTCGCACAACCGGATATTCTTATAGAGACATCCGGTTCAACAACAACAATGGTGACTCCCAACATTAATTGTGTTCCATTTCATTTCTCTTGAACTCAAATTCCTTCCATCCAAGCCGATTGTTGGTAAACTAATCTGTGGCCCCCTTATAACTTGAAGCCGGGTCTAATTAAATTGCTTTTATAAAGATGCTTGCAACATGTTACCAAAGGCTTCAGCATGAGGTTTCAACTTTCAAGTTTTCCTCTCCCAAAAAATTAGTACTTCAATACCGAAATCACTTTCAATGGTTTAATGAAAACCATAATAACTTCATCTTTTGCTTTAATTATCAGACATCTTTGGTAACAACTACTTTCTATTCGTCACATGAAAAGAAGTTAAGGCAAAGACAAAAGAAGTTAAGGCAAAGACAGAATATTGTCTTAACAAATCCATGTAAGCTCCTTAGGCTGCTGGGGCCTAGCAGCAGCTAGCCTTTTATTTTCTTTAAAAATAAATAAATAAATATATATATTTATATATATATTTATATCATATGTGCCTTCGAACTCGGCCAATTATATAGGGGTTTTTGTTCCGACTAAAATAAAAGACTAAGAAAAATCTATTAACTTTTTAAAAACCCCAATCCCCAATTAAATAGAAATCATTCTTTTATGTCAACACAATTCAAAGATAAATATTTTTTTAAAAAGTTAAATACAAAGACATACTTTTGTATGTGAATTGCATATCTTAAAAAAAAATAAAAAATAAAAAAGAAGAGAGACCAGATTATCATTTATAAAGGCATATGAGCCAAATCAGAATATAAAGGCAAATGAGCCAAATCAGAATACAAAGCCTCCATGACGGGAGGAGAATCCTCTAACCAAAATACATCACAAAAGATATGTCTAACGTAACGGGCCAAAGCATGAGCCACTGAGTTAGCATCTCAGTTAAAACCAAAATACATCAAAAGAGATATGTATATCATAACGGGCCAAAGCATGGGCCATTGAACTAGCATCTCGGCGAACACTACAGATGGTTTCGGTGAGCCATCGTCAACGAGTCAGGAGTGCACAGGACTTCATATTGAGTAGAGATATATTGAGTAGAGACTATTGAACGAAAGTATGACCAAAACCGAAAGAACAACTTTAGCCATTTTTGTTTTGCTAAGAGAACTTTAGCCATGACTTAAAGTTAGGCCCCCAATTTTATTTTATTTTGATTTCCAGATCCCAAAATAAACTATAGTAGTTACCATTCAACATCAACAATGAACAACTATACTTGTGTGTGACTATCAACACCAGACACCAGCATGACCAGTATCATGTAATAATTGTTCCAAATATATCACATATCATAAGAAAAATAGTCAACTACAATTAGAAGATGTCAAAGAGAATGGAACAAGCCCAAATTCACAAAGCTTACACAACCAAATTCTACATAAACACACAATTTGAGAGAGACAGAACACCTTAGCTCACTACAATAAAGAACAACCCCAACAACAAAGACATTAGCCAATGACCCAAACCAACCTCTGAAACCAAAGAGATGGCACTAGAAAAACTTCCACCGGTGGTGTTTGTGCCCAAAACAGTCACCATCCAATCATCCTCAGCACCAAGCCCAGCTACGGTGTACTTTGAACTGTTTATGTACTTGGCATTTGCAGTTCGTGTATAGTTAGTAAGCACAAGAGTTGCAACCAATTTGGGCACACAAACTGGCAAGATGATCCCATCTACTGTGGTGTTGACATCAATTTTGCACTTCTTGAAGTGCTTGGGAAGGTCAGGAAGTTGAGTAGTGGAGCTTGGCTTAATGGTGGCACCATTGGTGGGGCTGGTGCAAGGCTCATCCTCCAACTCATCAGCAATTTCATCGGCAAGGCAATCTGCTTTTTCGTTTTTAATGAGGGCTGGACGGTTTAATGAGTTCCGATAACTGTTAATGCCCTGAAGAAGATTGTCTTCGTCCTCTGCACATAAAAAAAATGATATAGGAATTAGGAAGAACTCAAAGTAAGAAGCCATGGATTACAAGTAATGCCACATAAAAAAAATAGTCTAAAAGCACTATTTTTTGTGATTCTATTTTAAGAAATGGTTATTACACAAACTTGTTTTTAATTGTAATCATGGCTTCAATCATTAGTCTAGCCAAACTTCTATTATTAATCTTCAGTTTACACATCCAATTGAGAGTAATACACCACAGTAGATTCCCACTACATTTTACAATTCTTCAACCGCAATTCTACAAAGGGAGAAAAAGGCCAAGTTCCATGCATGTTCATGTAGAGCAAGGGAAGGCAAGGCATGATGGTAATAAAGCTTTATGCTAGGAAATAATTTCCTTAATAATTAAATTCATCATAATAAATTATTGAATCTAAAAAGTAGTTGGTAAATATTCACTAATTTAACAGTATAGGTATAAATGTACATGTTCCTCAAAAAAAAAGTATAAATGTACATCACTTTGCTTTGCTCCAAAAAATCGTGGCGAGTCTTGTGACTCTTGTCATCTCCAAAGAATCAATATTTTAGAATCATAATATTTATAAATTCTTGAGAAGAATTTGAGTGTACAAACCTATAATAACTTTTTCTCTCAAGTTACAACAAAGTGGGAGGGAATGGGGATACCAACCCATGGGAAGAACCAAGCATATCATTGAGTAATACAAGCACTTACACTAGTAGTTTATCACATAATGGATATGCATGCAACAAAGAAAAGGAAAGGAAAAGGCTTCAATCTCAATTACCAAAAAAAGTAAAAAGATTTTTTTTTTTTTTTTTTTTTAATATTATTGTGTTAAAAGGAAATTGATAAATGCATTTATGTACTGATAGTGTTACAAGTTTACATATCCAAGTACTACTGCATTAGCCCTAACATATAAAGTATTATTATATGAAGAACAAAAAACAAAAAACAAAATACTTCAATTCAAAATACCACGAGTAAGGGAGAGAGTGAGTGTACCATCACAGAAAACTGGGTGAGAAAGCAAAACAATGGCATGGAAAAGTACAAACAGGAACATGCTAAGATTGATCAGAGAAGCCATGGATCCAATGTGAAAGAGAGAGTCTGTGAACTTTGCAAAAGAAAGATAAGAATGCACCAGACAAGAAAGAGAGAGAATTGATGGATTAGTAGTTTTGGGTTAATAGCAGTAGCAGTTTCCAAAGCGGTTTTCAGGTGCCGCTTTGTGAGTTCGGTTAGAAAATAGAAAACTGTTGCCGAATGGACATGTATAAATTGCACGTGGAAGACATGCAAATTAGCAATAGAGCTCTGGTTTTTGTGTCGTGTGGGCTAACATTTCGGCAAAATATTGTCCTATAAAAAGACCGTTGTGTAAGACAGTTTCTTAATTAAATTCTAACACGTGTAATTGTGTTGAATTAATTTAACTAATTTTCTGTCTTAATCTTATCTGTTCTTCGTGTTGGTATGTGTTTTGACGGATTGGAATCTAGTGCAATAATTAAAGCAATTGCACAATGTAATACTTTATCAACAATTTAAATCAAAAGTTAAAAAATTAATTTTTGATATCAACTATTGGATTAATGAAGTTAAAAAAGTTAAAAATTTTAAAAATAAAAATTAATAATTTTAAAAAAATAAAAATGATGTAAGAGGAATTGCATGGTATAATAACACAGATCCTAATCCTGATTTGAGAGGACCAATTTTGTGCAGAGTTTGACATAGAAGCCTAGTCAGTAAAATAATCCAACCAAGATCAGGCCCATGACTTTTCTACACTATCTCATTCTCATCCCACATGAGGCCGAAAGCCCACTTAAAGTTGGAAGGCCCAGGAGAGGATTTTGATGCTTTTCTAAGCCCAAAGGAAGAAGAATCATGTGAGCTTGGAGTACATGCATTTTCATGACCTTTTAATATTTCAAGAAACATATGCCTGCCTATACTGCAGATTCCTTATTTGACTCCCATATTTACACGGTAAGTTTCATGCAAAAATAGCATTAATGGTCCATTTGGATTGAGGGGGAGAGAGGGGAAGTAGAGTAGAGTAGAGTAGAGTAGATTTAGCACAAAATTAGCTTATTTTTAGTCAACACTACTCTACTCCCCTCCACTCTCCCTCCTTCCTCCCTCCATCCAAACAGGCCATAAATATTCAGAACCATAATCCCTTAAATCCAGCAGCTTCATTAGGCTAAAACCTTCCAGGAGAGTCAAGTAAGCACTAAGCAACCTTTCTACTAATCCGATTACCCAAAATCAATACCAAGCCAAACCAATTGCATTTTATCATGACACAACCCAAAAGACCCATCAATTAAGAGCAATGGGATTTTAGACTCCCTTAAAGACCTCTATAAAAGTTAAGTGCATGGAAACATGAAAAAGGCAAGGTAAGAGGAAAAAACTTCACAGAAGATGAGAAAAAGGTTCATAAAACCTTAACTCTCTTCATTATATTATCCCACAAAAACATAACGTTCTTGTGTCAAATACAGCAAAGGCCAAAATGAGTTTCTTAGATCCTTGATCGTTTGTGAAGAATCCTCTACCACATCACTCTAATTTTCCTCTATTGTCAAATTTTAAGACTCATTGTATTTGCTTGCTCGTTGTTGTAGTCTTTTAACTATTTTATTTTCAAGTTACTTCTCATGTGGAATTCTTGCGACACGCACTGCCGCTAGCCTTCCCCAGAATACATGTTTATGAGAGTAGTGTACTCAAACCCTGTCTCGAATCTGGGGCTAAAAGCAAGGTCCAAGATCATTAGTATGAGCTCTTATAAAAAATTTAGCATTTAACACGTTAAAAAGTTACTATATCTATTTTAACGCATTATTTTATAATACACTATACATCACATCTTCTATTTTAAGATTATAATATATTAAAATAATTTAAATATTAAAAAATTAACAAAACAAATATATTTTATCATGTGGCCCCATTTGACAAAAAAAAGAGGGAGAGAGAGAGAGGAAGAGGACTTGCCTTGGGATGTGATGTGGTAGAGAGAAAGTGGGAAAAAAAAAACATCAAAATACCAAAATATGTTTAGCACATAAAACATTTTCTGCCTATTCTAAAAACACGGCATTGTACCCTTTAAGCATTTAGAAGATTTGATGTGGGAGTTTTTTGGTGTGCCATTGGCATTTGACACATCTATTGCTAGTGCTCTAATCCAATACAACATCATGAATGCTAGTGTTCTAATCCAAATACAACATGTGGCAAGGTAAAGAAAAAGAACTCCAACACTAGGGAAGGGAATTTAGTTGCTAATGTTAGTTGTTGCTAACTTTGTAAAGGATTGTGTTGATACAAGATTTGCCTTCGTTTCTTTCTCCAAAAACAAAAGATTTGCCTTCGTATTTTTCCGCCTTATTTAGCTAATGATGTACTCTAATTATAAATCAATAAAGCTTTCTAATTTTTAAAAGAAAAACTATTTTTGAGAAGGATAATATTCTTATTAATTTATCTAAATATTTGAATTTAATTAAAAAATTTAAGATACAACCCTTAAACAATTTTTATATTTAAATTTTGTCTTTACAAGAAATTATTTATTAATGATTGAAAAAGGTAAAATATAAAAAATGGAATATTTAACTTAACGATAAGCTAGAAAGCAGCTAGGTAATTTTTTTTTTTTTTTTTCATGAACTCTAATTAATTGATGAGAAAATGAAGAAGTGGAAAAGTCTATATCATGCTTTTTTTTTTTTTTTTTTTAGAATACTAAGTATTTTAACACACACTGGAGAAGTGAGGAGGTTTTAAAGAAACTAACAGTGGTGTATATCCAAAAATGCCTAACTCTTGGATACATAGTACATGGTTTAAACCTCTATAACTCACACTCATTTTCCAATGTGGGATTAATCCACTGTTTTTTTTTTTTTTTTTTTTTTTTTTAGAATACTAAGTATTTTAAAACACACACACACACACAAAGGGAGAGGGAAGAAGGTTTTAAAGAAACTAATAGTGGTATATATCCAAAATAATCTAACTTTTGGATACACAGTACATGCTTTAAACCTCTATAACTCACACTCTGTTTTTTCTTTTGAGAATACTAAGTATTTTAACACACATACACACACAAGGAGAGAGGGAAGAAGGTTTTAAAGAAAGTAACAGTGGTGTATATCCAAAAGGGCCTAACTCTTGGATACACAGCACATGCTTTAAATCTCTATAACTCACACTCATTTTCCAATGTGGGATTAACCCACTATTTTTTTTTTTTTTTTTTTTAGAATACTAAATATTTTAACACACACACACAAGAGGAGGGCTAAGATTAACTTCCTTTCATTTGTTGATAATAGTATTTTTTTTTTTTTTATGTCACGCCCTAAGGGAAGAATGTTAACATATTCTTAATCTATTGAGTTTATGAGAAGGCTTTTAAAACTAAAATTCAATATTGACAAAGATTCTTACTTTCACTTCAAACTACATTAGGGGTTTAAAATATAAGGTAAAACTTAAGTACAGTACTTAAATGTTGTTCTTTAAGTCCCCCTCTTAAGATTCAGCCATGTAGCAGCACTTAACTAAAAATACACTTTCATCCCATGAGAAAAAAGCCACATTGCTGAATCTTAAAGAAGAGAATCTAAAAAACAGTAACTAAATACTGTACGTAAGTTTTGTACTAGAATATATGTCAATATGTGCTTACTGTCTTTGGTGACAAGGAAAAGGAACAAAACTTTCTCAAAGATAAAGGGCGAGTATGGAGCAAATTACAATGCTGCGACCAAGTTGAAACTTTTATCTCATGCAATATGGGAAGTGTTAATTAAAGGGTTCTCCCTCGGCAATCCGTACACAAGTCATGAGCTACTTCAAGCTTCGAGATAGTTAATTTATGAAAGGAGTTAAATTCCATGATGATATATTTCTGGTGATGAGGGCAATGGAAAATGGAGCAAATAAGTTACCTTTGGATGAACTCTGAAGAAGATTTGCACAGCAAAGAAAGCATGGCTATATGGGGTTTTGAGACTTAAAAACTTTTGTAATTTGATACTAGTGGTAAGACAATGTTGGTGACTAGTGCATAATACGCATTCATTGTTAAGCGTAGCCATTTCTTTGCAAGATGCCTTACATGGGTCGGGTTTGGTTGGTGGTAGGTTGTGTTTACCTATTTTATATCTTGTAAAAATTATTTTATCAACTATTTAAGCATTTTTTTTCAATAAATCATTAAAATTCACATAATACACCCATATTATATTCCCAATTATTGAAAACTAATTCTCAAAATACCAAAGTAAATTAAACTAAAAAAAATAAAATAAGGGTAACAATATAAACTTAATGGAAAAAAAAAAACAATATATATATATATATATATATTTATATCAACCCAAACCTACCAACCTACGAAGAATCAACCTGAGGCATTGGGTTGAATTGGATTAGGTTAATTTTGTCGGATTAGTAGGTTAGATGCACACTCTTTATTAAACCTCTCTTAAGTGGAACAACACAAAAATACCACTAGAATGAAAAGCTATGCGGAAGTTCATCACACTTCTTTGACATCCAAACATTGGTATGATGTATAAACCTATTAAAAACAGCTAATGAAAAAGAGTTTTTATTCTCTCACATCTACTTTTATGTTTTAAACGCGAACATCATCTTTTTGCCTTATAAAACGATACATGAGGTAAATATTTGTGTAAATGAGTGAATACAATCATGTAAATAAGTGTGGCCAACTAAAAAACCTATTAAGAACTCAAACCAAGGGACCTAGATAGATCAAAAAAATCAATCATCCTACCACATTGTCCTCATTTTTCCCCCCCTAAGAAGAAGGATCAAATTCTAAGGCCTATTCATCTGCTCATAATTTGGCTTTCCTGGATCAGTTCTGGACCTTGGCCTCCAATTCAGGTGAAAGATAATGACACCGATCAGTCAGTAGTACCTTACTCAATAAAAGAGTACTTCCACAGTTCCACAAAAAATTACCCAGTAGATCACCCTAGAAACTCCCCAATCTGAGTCCTTATTTTCAAACCAAAATGTCCGTTTCCACAGACGTGTCCGCTGCATGCGGACTCACCTGACACGTTGACACTCCCTCACTTCACGTATCCACACGTGCCCACATTCCACACACCTATATATAACTCACAACTCTTTGAACCATTTCCACCATATATGCATTTCCAAAGCCTCACTCTTTGTAAGCTTTCCGTCTTTGTGTCTGTCTCTAGGGCCTTAGCAACTAGACCTTCTTGTTTTCCTCCCAAAACCCACCTCAAAACTCACCGGAATACTCTCTTTCCGGCAACATTTCCGGTAACTCAGAGACCCTTTAGAGTAGTGTTTGCAAGAATGGCTTCAGGTGGTCAGAAGTTTCCACCACAAAGGCAGGAGAGGCAGCCTGGGCAAGAGCATGTCATGGAACCTACCCCTGAATTTACGAGCTCAGACTACTCGCCATCCAATAAGCTTCGAGTAGGATTTTTTCTCGTTTCAAAATCACATGCATACAAATAATTCATGCACACGTATATACTTAGGTAACTCCAGATGGAGTTTATAAACAGTTTCTTTCTTAATTTTTCTTTGTTACAGCGGATAAAAATAGTTGTTTTGGATGATACATATGATACGTAGAAAGCCTATAACATATGTATCATCCAAAACAACTATTTTAGTTGGAGGTCATTGCCATCCTTGAAATATTTTTGCTTTCCTGAGGCTCAGTAGGTAAATTTTAGTTTCCAATGAAGAAAATTTATTGCCAAATTATAAGTACTGCAATTCTTTTCTTTGTGATAACTTTCTTTTAACTAGAGAAAGTTAAATCTCATGTGGAACCAAGAATTTCATTTATAAAGTATAATCATGATTTCTAGCTATTCATTTCAGGCTGGCTTATATTGCACAACACATTTTGTGATGGTATTCCTAGCATTGCATGCATGCACACTAATAGTAAAACTAACGTGAAAGTTTTGCAGGGAAAGGTAGCGCTAGTGACTGGTGGCGACTCCGGGATTGGACGAGCCGTCTGCCACTGCTTTGCTCAAGAGGGTGCAATCGTAGCCTTCACGTATGTGAAGGCTCAGGAGGACAAGGATGCGCAAGACACGCTCCACATGCTCAAGAAGGCAAAGACTTCTGATGCCAAAGAGCCTATGGCAATAGCAGCTGACTTGGGATATGACAACAATTGCAAAAGGGTGGTTGATGAGGTTGTGAATGCCTATGGCCGGATTGATATACTGATCAACAATGCTGCCGAGCAGTACAAATCATGTTCAGTGGAGGAGATTGATGAGGAAAGGCTTGAGAGGGTGTTTAGGACCAATATTTTCTCTTACTTCTTCACAGTCAGGTAATATACAAATTTATATATCTGGCTTAAACAATGTCATAATTGCTTAGGCTAGGGAGGACCAGGATTTCAAGTTTTGTTCTTGACTTCTTGGTTTTCTTCTGGGTATCTATCGTAAATAAGTGTTATAAGCTTTTTGTATTGCATAAAGCATGATTGTAACTTTACTAGTCTATTTGATCTCTTATTAACATGTTAAAACTTAAAAGTTGATTATTGTGGCCTAGAAATAAATGGGTGAGTTCTCAGAAGTGAAGGCCTAGCTAACTGAATAGAGTGAAAGACTGATGAGTATTATGTGTGCTTGATGATTTTGATATTGGTTTGGTGATAGGCATGCTTTGAAGCATATGAAGCAAGGGAGCTCCATAATCAACACGACATCTGTGAATGCATACAAGGGAAATAAAAAGCTGATCGAATACACAGCAACCAAAGGTGCAATCGTGGCTTACACGAGAGCTCTAGCCCTCCAGCTTGTAGAGAGAGGCATAAGGGTCAATGGTGTGGCCCCTGGACCCATTTGGACCCCATTGATACCATCATCATTCAGTGAGGAAGAGTGTGCTAAGTTCGGGTCTGAAGTGCCTATGGGTAGGGCTGGTCAGCCTATTGAGGTTGCTCCATGCTATGTCTTCCTTGCTTGTAATCATTGCTCCTCTTACATAACTGGCCAGGTTCTTCATCCTAATGGTAAGTTCAATTTTAAGCTGCAATTTCTGTATGTTTTAGTACTTATAGGTAGATGATTGATAACCCTTTATTGTTTTTTTTTTTTTGGGGGGAAATCTGTTTTACAGGCGGAACTGTAGTGAATGCTTGAAGGGACTGTGGAAGAGTGTGTTTGGTGCTTCCTGTTGGTGCCTTTTTATAGTAAGTTTTTTGTGTTGTATGGAAGAAAGAGTGGCAATTAGTCTCTACAGGTTCTTTTGTATGCTCTAACCCCAAGAGAGCAGTATGGTATTAAATGGGTACTTGGCAAGTTGTTAATGTGCTGTATGAAAATTAAGAAGCAATAAAAGTCTTTGTAAATTAAGCTTTGTTTAAGTTGTAAGTGATCTACTTGTTGTAAGAGGCTGTCACCCTTTTTCTCTTCTAGTTTAATTTCTTAAGCTATGAGAGCCAAAATATAATGGACTATCAATTAGTATTTGAAATGGTCAATGTTTCTCTTCTAGTCTAATTTCTCAAGAGTCGAAATATAATGGACTATCAATTTAGTAGTTGAAATGGCCAAAGTATGGTTTATGGTTTATGGTTTGTGGTTTTAACTCTTAGGAGGTTACTACTAGGCTTGCCTGCAGCAGTGCAAGGCTGACATATAGTCAATAAGACTAATTACAAGCACTTGACCAGGACGTCAAAGCCGAAAGCTAAATGGAGAATTCTAACCTAGAAATGAAGGTCATGGAAAAGATGGATCCTATATGGACTCTATACTATACTGCACTGGCAATATTCAGCTTAAGATCAATACAATCCTATATGGACTTTATACAATACTGCACTAGCAATCAGCTTAAGATCAACACAATCACATAGAAGTTCCCATTTCAAGATAGCAGCAATGCTATGTGCACGATGATAAAGCAGGAGGGACTCTCACTCACTAATTATGAGTGGTTAAAACTTAAAATCCGTGTGTTCTAACCCATGTTTCATATCAGCGAGACAAATGTTTGTACCATCCTTTCCATCCTCCTAAAATCCTATTACTCCATTCCTAAACTCTTGATTCCACATTCACGAATCACAAAACGTTTTGAAGTTCACAACTATTGAAGTATTACTATGCTGGGACCACTTCTTTTATGGCTTAAATTTAGTGTGAATTTCAGAACAAGAATAAAAATGACCACTTTTTTATGATAGGGCCAATGTTTTTAGCTCCTTCGATAGGGGTTCTGGGATTCAGTCTGACTTGAAAAGAGCCAGATATGATCTTGACAAAAGAATCAGATATGATCTTGACAAGTACCTTTCACTGTCGTTCAGCCATTTCCTTTTTCAGTGTTTTAACATATGTCAAGGTTTCTATTCCAATAATAAATCAAGAGTTGTAAAAGATTTAAGCCATACACTTGCATTTGATTAACGCTACTATTTGACTAACACTACTGAGTTGAAACTTGAAGTTAAATCAACAGATTGCATTATTCAACTTGTCACCAACATTTGAGATTCAAAATGACTAGAGGATATGACTAGAGGATATAACAAGTATAAGAAGTAAACTTGATCCATTTAGTATTATTTTTGTTTAATTTGTATTTTCTTCGGAGTATTGAAGAATGTGAAACACTCTCCTATGGTGGGATGACTGGTAGAAAATTAATACACCAGAGAGCTAAATCATTCCTTGGTTGTTCAATCAGAATCTTGAAAGTGACTTATAGGAGGTTCAAAATTTTCAAATTAAAATTTGGAAGTTTAGAACTGTTACAAATTTTAATTTCAAATTGAACCTTACACTTTTATAATCATATAAATTTAAATCCTAAACATTTTGGGTTGATAAGGGGTCTAAATTGATATGATTTTTAAAATTCAGGTTTAATTTGACAGTTTTGAAACTATAAAGATAGGTTGTAATGACATGATATAACAATAATAACAAGTTTAATTTTTATGTCAACTATGGACCCTCATAGTAGTTAGGGTCAGTTACATGTATTTTTTTTCCTTTTTTTCCTCCATTGTTATGACACGATAGGATGGGAAAAATATCCCATGGAGCAGCTCCATGAAGCCACTCTCTAATAGTATGTGGGACTCACACATTTGTGGGTCTTGCATGATGTGAGAGGATGGTCTCATATAACGGCTCCATATGATATACCTGGTGCAATGGGCTGATAAACAGTACACTATCCTGGGTTTATGACTACTTTCACATTTCCAATACAGCTCATCAATACAACTATTAAAACTAAAATGTTAAACCAAATGGATTGTCCAAACTTCAAAGTATCCCCAAAATTGATTAAACTTAGTTATTGATGAAATGGAAAATCATGGAAAATCAAATCAGCAGGGAAAGTCAAGGAAAATCAAACATTCCAGGGAAAATCAAGGAAAATCACATCAGCAGTTTGATGAAATGGAAAATAAGAGCAATTGGAATTAGTGGATGTCTATCCTTAATGGCTAGGCAGACGACACTACAATGAAGAACCTCTAATGGGACTTCATATGGTAATATTGCTAAACCTTCACCATGTAGGTTCTGTGAAGTGTATATAACAATGTTAATGACTTCATATAGAGCATGCAAGCTGCACGATAATTATCAAGTATCATTCCCAAAGGAAAAGAAAAAATCCATTTGTATAAAATTGGCTTACTTCATAAGTAGACAAACTAGGATCTACAGAGGAGAAAAATTCATATAACTTTTTTACAATTGTCTTACCCGTGAAGCAACAAGATGGATATTCCCAAGACTTCAAAAAAATCATAAATTAACTCAAATTAATCATTCTAAGGACACAATTATTGTACAGAAAAGATAGATCAAGAGGAACACATTACAGCAAAGCACGCATTTTCATGCTTATTATTTGACATCAGGAATTTTACTCTTATTCATAAATAAGGAAGTTCAGGATGAACCACTAAAGCTAACCTCAGCACCTTTCCCACCTATTGCTGCAATCAAACATTGGAAGCCACATGACTCCAGCTCCGCAATTACCTTATCAACAACTGTTCCTGAGAGCACTGATTCATGTGGTTAAGGAAGCATCTGAATATGAAATTTAAGATAAAGCATATCAATAATATAACAGTATACTGACATTATTCAGAAAATCCAAAAGCTTCTAATTTTGTTCAGATGTAAAAGTTGAAAAGATGAAGTTTCTCCATGCATGTATTTTTGTTTTTTATGAATAAAAGACTCATATAGAATTATATAGGTGTTACCAATGAGCTCCAGCTCAAATGACAAAACCTCCCAAGTAAGAACAAGGTGGAGGTGAAGTTGCAAGTTGAATACCTATCTAGTGTGTGTAAGTTACCAATAAAACAAAAAAAGAACAAAGAATAGAATTATTGCTTCTATGGGTAACAAATTCTATTCAAAGTAAAGGTTTTAACGCATACGATGGCTATAATACATCCTCTCATCAAATTATAATAAATTTCAAAAGAGCAATGAAATCCAAGAAAGAATAACTATGCAAATTCCAAAAGCATGCAACTAGTCATACAGAGAACAAAAGACCTGATGCAAAGCCAAATTGAGATCCATGTGCAACTTACACAAAGGCCAGATGCAAAGCAAAATACTACGAATGCACTCTAGCTCAAATGACACCACCTTTCTCTATAAAGATAGGGTGGAGGGTGAAGTCATGGGTTCAAAACCCACCCAGAGCCAAATCCCATTGGGCCCTCTCCTATATATAATTAGCTTCTCATAGTGATAAAATAACTTCAATTTCTTATAAGACTGAAATGGTACAACATCCAAGCAAAGCTTGACTCAAATGCTTTTGAAAGTAATGAGACCAAGCAGTTTCTGATTAAGCTCTATTTGACGGTAATAAGGTTTCCACACCCCCCCCACACCCCCACCCCCCCCTTCTTTTTTTTCTCTTCTGCCCCCACCACCACAAAGAAAATCTTTTCCAAGTTCTCAGTGGATGAACTTGGTGCCATTCCTGGCACAGAGAAGGCCAATGACAACTCCAAATATATATATATGGGTGCAAGTTGAGAGCTACATAGGAGGAGAGGATAACTGGAACACAAGAAAATATGAGGCATTGTTCTTGTAGTATATAACCCTACCCCACTGGAGAATGTCTAATACAGAAATTCTTTTTCCTACAAAAGTTTATATTATTATATGATGGAAACTGATGAGGTCAAATCACTATAGCTATATATCTACACAAAGACTTCCACAGCCAGCCAATAATATAATGGAAACAAAAACAAGCATTCACAATGTACTAAACATAAGAACCTGTAGAAGAAAAAATAGGAAATAAAAAATCCTTGAAATTAAAATATATAAACAGCACGAGGAAATGGATACGGGTTGGCAACAGCGTCAGAACACAGCCTCCACCCCCAGCTCCTGTCAATTTGGAAGCTAACTTGTACTTCAATGTTGTCCTAAGTACAGTTTCTATTGAAGCATGGCTGACTCCCATACACTGGAGAAGACCTTGATTCATTTCCATTAACTCTTCTATCTTCTCTTCCTTCTCTGTTATGGAGAGTTCATCAGGGGCTGGTGACTGGATAATGGTAGACAATTCGTTGCTGATAGAATCAACTGCATTAAACACCAAACTCATGGCATCTGGGTGCCTTAGTGTCCTCTCTGAAACACCAGCAACTAATGCCTTGGTATTCCTCCCAACCTTGGTGTTGGTAATGAGCATTTTGAGTGGCATATTGGACTTGATGAGTGTCAAATTACCAGACCTAAATTTGATCATGTTGCCTGTTGCATTCAAATTTAAAGCAAATTCAAATGCGGTGACCTTCTTGCATTTGGGAGATAAAGGAAACAGCATACTGTATGGTGAAGTTGTCAAACATATTAACACAAAGTAGTTCTCCCTTTTCTTCCCTTATTTTAATTCTTCTTATTTTATTTTTTAGCAGGAGGTGCATACATGGAGGAAATGGATATGAAATGTACTAAATTATTGAAAATTTCTACACCGTGTACAAGTTTAATGTGTGTGTGCAGGTCATTAATGTATGACTCGCATTCCACAAAACAGGTTGATTCACTTCCACTCATATTCAATATTGAATTCATTGTCCCTTCCACAAGTAGATTTTTCAAATTACCACTACGTTTACAACTCTTTCATATTACCATCAATAAAGTAAAATACTTACTTCTAAGCAAGCACAAAGTGAGATGTAAATAGTACTCAGAATGATGAGCAACAGGGAAAAGACACTTCTTAGGCACAAAATGTTGATTAAAAAAGGATAGATTTGTCTAGCACAGCTCACAAGATCACATACCATATGTGCTGACTGTGTTGTCGAGTCCAGATGGCTTTCCATGGAGTATCTTTTCACCTTCAAAAGCCCATTTATTTAGCAATTCGAGCTCACTTTCCCCAAATGCTGACCACCCCTGCTGGCTCATATCCAAACTCACTGAATCCGAGAAAGAAAGCAGAGCAGCTGTGAGAGCAACACATAATGCGGCAGATGAACCCAAGCCTGAACCCAAAGGAAGCTCAGAGGTGATAACCACTGTAGCAGGCTTAAATCTGATATGTAAAAAAAAAGAAGAAGTCAGAATTAGATTTCTAAGAAAATAATATTGAAAAATGAAACCATTAATGGAAGCATACCCATGGATACAGGAGTACAGCCAGAGAAAAGCTGAAACTCCAGAAGCAAGTCCAATTTTTGCTTCTGGAATATTTTGCTCTTCAACTAGTGCTGCAATTGATTTCATGGTCTCTATTGAGCATGAGGTGGGTTTTGAAGAGAGCAAACTTCCCGCTTCAGGTAGTGCATCTTTGATTCTAGCAACTGGCCATGCAAATTCCAATGCCCAATCCTTGAGTTGGAGTCTTAAAAATTCATCATTGTCTATAAATAAAAGCACAAAAAATCAGTGACAGATTCAACAGAGAACCTGAAGAGAAATGAACAAGAATTTTACCAGAATAAAAAGAAAAAAGAAGTGCAAATTTGCAGAAATCTCAAAAAGACCATAACATATTTCATAAATTTAATTTGGTCCCTAGCTCTTCAATGTATGTTGCGAGGATAAAATTCTTTTGAACTAGTGTATTAATAAACATTGAGCTGTTAATGTCCAGTGGTCCGTACCTTTCCTTCTCTCTGTAAAGATTTACCCTTTTTTATTTTTTTATTTTTATAAGTCTCTGTAAAGATTTACCTACTTTATTATTGTGTATCTTTTGCCTTCTAAAAGGAATACCATAACAAAACACTGTATCACGCACACACTGAGGGAGAGGAAAAACACAAATGCTCAGAAGGGTATACTGCAATCAACAATTCGACCCAAAAAAAAAAACCTTAATAAATGGTAAGCAATTATAATATGTCTATCCAAATCAACAATACATCAAAAACCAGTAACGTTTTTCACGTGGTCAACACAGTTGAAACATAGAATCACTCATCATCAGTTTCATCAAATCTGTCTCTCAGCGTTTGATTGGTGAAGACTTTTTTTTTAAAAGAAAAAATCTTTCTTTCTTTCTTTTTTTTTTTTTAATAAAAAAAAATTTGTAGAATTTGTTGATAAGCTGAAAAAGTTGTATAGGTTGGAACTTGGAACAGACATCAATGAGCACTTTCCACAAACAAAGCAGTTTAACAAAACCCAATTTAACCCAAACCCCAAAATCACAAATCCTAAGCACAGTAACACACAGAGAAAAAGCACAAATGCTAAAAAGGGTATATTCCAATCAAGAAATTAAACCCAAAGTAAACAGTCACAGCAACATAATGCAGCACACACACATCACAAAACCACAAAAGCTCAAAAGGGTATCCTCCAATCACCATTTCAACCAATACCCAATTCAACTCAGTCCCAAATCTCCCATCTTTGTGCCAATTCAGCACAACCCCACATCACAAACATCCAAAACAAAACAACCACAGCAAATAAATAGCAACAAAAAGAGAGACACAGAGAGAGAGAGAGAGAGAGTGTACCAGAGGGAGTGGGAAATCGAAGAGAAACATAGGTGTAGAGGTCAAGGGAAGCAGCCACCGCCGTGGATCCGTGCACCACAGCATGCTCTCCGGCCAGTATGATTTTCCCTGGAGCTCTAGCTTTCACTTCCATTGTTTTTAACCAAAAATTAATAATAATAAAAACACTAAATTTTCACCAAATATTTTTCTGCTAAATTTTGATGCTGCTCCTTAAATTCTTGTTACTCTCTCCGTAAGTTCATAAATGTTGAGAATGTCCGTGGAAGTTGTTAATAACTTAATAGTGAGAGAGACTGACTGAGAGAGCACTTTTTTTCATTGAATTGGCGGAGAGAACAAAAATATCAATTTTATATAAGTGCAATAATATAGATGTGTTTGGTTTGGTGAATTGTCCACCTAAGTTATGGCGCGCGTGGAAAATGAGGTACCAATTCAGCCAACTAAAAGTCTGAAATCCACAATGTACTGAAGGATAAATCATGGGTATCACGAATCCTAGAGATTATAGTCCTTTATCCGTCATTCAAAAAAATTGTTAAACAGACCCAGCAAATTTAAATAAGTGTAAATCTTTTTTAGACGAGAAGTATAACAAAGATAATTTCTTAAAGAGAATGTCTATTTTAGATTAGATGGTTTTGTGGAGAAATTATACGATCCTTATGATGGATCATGTCACTTGTTTACCAACCTTCTAAAAGACTTCATTTGTATAAAATTGTTAAGTTTGATTAACAATTTTTTTATCATAAGCTGACTCAACAATTTTTAACAAATTGCGAGTCTTTTAATGAAATGGTGGACAAATGACGCGGTCTATCATGAGAACGGAATAATTCCTCCCATTCTTATCTTGAACATACTTCCATTTCCATCACATTAGTTTAGATATGGTCTCTTATCTTACTCCCACTTATTTGTCAAAAGTTTGGAGGATGAGGTGAGATTTTAGCCTCGCCCCGCCCTACGTTGATAAGGGATATAATTCTAAATTTTGCATACCCTAAATCTCTATTATTTAAACAAACAAAAAAATCAACAATAACTTTAATTAAATGCATGTGATATTAAGATTTTTGTTTTTGTTGTAATATTGTCTTGTTAAACACTTGGATAATATTATTAAGTTTTTGCTTAAAATTAGTTTGATTTGATGGGATAAATTTAATCGTAATTTCAAGTATATTTATATTAATAAAAAAATTTATTAAAAAAATTATAATAGTTGCGTGGCAAATTAACTTGACATAGAATTTTACAGGGCGGGAATGAAGCAAGGAAGTTTTTCCGGTCATACGAGGCGAGGCGAGGCAAGGCAGAGATATGGTAAGACAAAACTATGCGGTGCGGGATGAAGATCCCATCCTTAGTCCCTGTGCCTCCCATTTCCATCCCTACTAATTCCCTATTACTATCAAATTATTGGGAAAAAAAATTCTCACTTGCTAACTCGTAAATGTATATTTAAATGAGTTTATTTTAGTTACCTTATTTTTTGTTTAATGTGTTTAGGGAGAAAAAGACTTTTAAATATATACATGAAAGGACACCTTGAAACTAAAACAAACAAGCACTAAATCACATTATTCCCATCCTATCCCATAAACAAAATTTTGAAAAAAAATTAATAATTTAACAAATATTCAAATTTTAGTGGGCAAGAAAATTATAGAAGTAAATTTTTTTGGTGAAGAATATAGAATATAAATTTAATTGTAAAAAAATTTGAATTAGAGGATTCAAATTATAATTTTTTTTTTTTTGTTATTGTTTTTTCTTTTTAATTTTCCTATGAGAGAGAGAGAGAGAGAGAGCATGTGCCCTTTCTATAGGTAGTCACCCTCACGTGGATTAGCGGATGTGAACATGAGAACCTAGAAGCACGGTAGGTTCTAATTAATTCAATTGGTAAAGTTCATTGTTATCAAATAAGGTTTGAATCTCGTTTATACCAAAAATAAATTAGTATATTGACTTGATGATATAGAAAAAATAATCATGAAATTGATGTGATTAATAGGATGAAATCTCATATTAAAAAAAAGAAAAAAGATTGCTATCAAAATTGTGGGAGAGGTAAGATTCGAACATAGTATAGTGCCCCATGGGCCCAACCCGAGGAGCCCAAAGAGTGAGCGTTCCTCGGAAGGCTTTAAGCAAGCCACTTGGACCAAAAGAAAAAATACTGAGGAATGAGGTAGAGACATGCAAGCAAAGAAGAAGGGAAATATCCAGGTAAGGTACCCATCACTTCTGCATTTAATTCACTGCACCAACTCAACTGCCCGCATTAATGGTAGAATGATTCTTAAACAGTACCCTTACTAATGGGACAAGCATCTAAAGAAAGATCAGTGGTTATACAAGTGGAGGGTTGGGATGTAATTCCTATAGCTATATAAAGAAAGGCAAGTTCTCTAGAACAGGGGAGACACAAAAAAGTTGAAAGAGAAATATACCATGTGTATCTATACTCTATAACTAAGACTTGAACTTTGTATGAAATAGAGATCCTTGGACCAACCCAAGAAGAGTTAATAATGAATCTTCTTCTTTCTTATAAATAATTTTCTGTTTTACCATTAACTCGAAATTAAACCATTAAAGCATACAAAGACCTCAGAAACTCATTTTCTACAAATTAGTTGTATTGAGCAATCTCATATTAACTCTCTATCCATTTGGAGTTGGTAATTGATTTTTGTTCACGTACAAAAATCAATCTACCTGTGAACCTATGACATCTAGCATAACAATTTGGGCACCATAATAATATAATACAATTGAAAAAAATACTATAAATTAGAAATTAGGGTAGCTTTGTTGGAAAAATGGTTTATTAACCTTATGAACACTTTCCCAAAACCATTAAGGTTAATGAGAGATTGATTTTGTAAGTATTTGCCCAAATGTTACGCTTATTTCAATGTTTGTTTGTGTGCACTTTAGTTAATTCCAAACCAATATATCTATTGGCTATTGTACTTTTTTGAACTGGTGCAAGTTTGTAACAATATTTTTATTCACTATTGCATTTTTTCTGAACTAGTGCGAGTGTGTAACAATATGTCTATTCATTATTGCACCTATTCTGAATTGGTGCCAGTATATCTATAAATAGGCATCCCTCATTTCAGTCTTAGGAGAGAGAGAGAGAGAGAATTTTGTTCATTGTGCAAGGAGATTGTAGTGTTTTTTTGGCATGTTGTTGATCATTGTATCTTGGGAAGCAAATGTCTGAGAGACTTAAAGCATCAATGAATAAATAGTGTGAGGAAGAAATCTAGCTTAAGGACATAGTGTCAAACACTAGCCTTGATCAGTTTTGTATCAACCATTTTGCGTTCATTTGGTCTGTAAGTTTTACTATATTTTCTCTTGTACATTCACACATAAATTTGTGTATATATTGATTTTTTTTTTTTAATCTTGTTCACAAAATCACAAAAGTAAATTATTTGTGAAATAATTCCACAAGCTCTACTAAAGAATTTCTAAAATTTTATCTATTTATTTTAAAAATAGTGAATTTGATTTTATCACATAATTAATACTAATTTAAATAGATACCAAAATTTTAATTATCAATGTTTTGTTTAAATCTAAAGTCTAAACAGGGGGTACCCTTCTATTGTGCTTAAACAAAAAATTAAGTTAATCTAATAAAGTTCATTAAAAATAAAGTTAATCTAATAGATAATGAGTACGTAGCAAAAAGAAAACACGAGTATGCATGCATGCCATGCGATGAAAGCATAGAGATAAAAAAGAAGATACGTATGGAGGAGGAAACTAGACAACTTAGTGCCCTGTTGGCTGAACATTTGGGAATGAGTTTGATAAGCTGGAACTGCCGGGGGCTTGGGAACCTCCGGTCAGTTAACGCTTTGGAAAAGGTGGTTCGAAAAGAAGATCCCAAACTTGTCTTCCTCATGGAGACAAAGTTAGACAAGAAGAATTGGATGGATATGGTGAAGGACAAATGCAACATGAAGGATGGCTTGTTTGTTCCAAGCATTGGGAAGAGAGATGGCCTGGCTTTATTCTGTAAGGAAGGGGTAACAATGATGGTTCAAACGTACTCTCAAACACACATTGATGCATTAGTGGATGGGGGTGCAGATGTTGGGTGGTGGCACTTCACTGGTTTTTATGGGAACCCGGACACAGCCAAACGTCTCGAGTCTTGGGCAAAACTCAAATATCTCAAAGGAACTTCAACTCTGCCTTGGTTAACAATTGGAGATTTCAATGAGATCATCGGGGCATCGGAGAAGAAGGGTGGTAGTGACAGACCGAGACAGCAGATGACGAACTTCATTAAGACTATAAATGCCTGTGAGCTTCGTGATTTGGGGTACAATGGACCTAAGTTTACTTGGAACTATGAGAGGGCAGATGGTGTGCGGATACAAGAGAGGCTGGATAGAGCGCTAGCAACACCTGAGGGGATCAGCTTATTTGCTTTGGCAAAGTTATACCACTTATCATCATCGGTCTCAGACCATGCTCCCTTAGTGCTACGTATGACACAAAAATCGAGGAGTAGACGACAAAAGAAATTTTTCCGGTTTGAATCGATGTGGTTGAAAGACCAAAGATGTGAGCAGGTGGTGATTGACGCATGGGAAAAAGGGCGATTTTCAACGGAAGGACATGTTCTATAGAATTGTTTAGAGCAATGTAGGTCTAGTCTGGATGATTGGAATAAAAAGGTATTTGGTCACGTGGGTAAAAAGGTGGCTGAGCTCCAAAGGAAAGTAGAATGGCTAGAGCTTCAACCATCCTCAACTGTAACTAATCAGGCTTTGAGAAGTACTCGATCCGAACTAAACAGTTGGCTTGACAAGGAGGATGCAATGTGGAGACAACGATCACAGCTAAACTGGTTCCAAGCGGGGGATAGGTACACAAGTTTTTTCCATACAAAGGCATCCACTAGACAAAAAAAGAATCTCATTACAAGCCTGCTAGATGATGAGGATGTGTGGCAGGAAGAGGAGGGCAAGGTAGAGGAAATTGTAGTGGGATATTACCGAACTCTTTTCCGAACAAATAACCCCACGGATTTCACAGAGTTGATGGCTGCTATCCAAAGGAAGGTTACCCCTGTCATGAATCAACAGCTCATTAGAGAATATAGTGAGCAGGAAGTGAAGGTTGCTCTAAGCACCAGGTCCGGATGGGATGCCCCCCCTGTTTTTCCAGCACTTTTGGCCTACCTGTGGTGATGTGGTCTCTAAAACAGTTCTAGACTTCCTAAACCAAGGTATCTCTCCGCCCAACTTCAATGAAACTCATATTGTGCTAATCCCAAAAATTAAGGAACCTCAACAAGTGACTGATTACAGGCCCATAAGCTTGTGCAATGTTACTTATAAGATTGTATCCAAAGTTATTGCAAACAGGTTGGAAAAGATCCTACCCTCTATCATTAGTGAAACCCAAAGTGCATTTGTGCACGGAAGGCTAATCACTGACAATGTACTCGTTGCTTTTGAAACTATGTATCATATTAGCAATAAGAAGTCTAGGAAAGTGAGGGAGATGGCGCTTAAACTTGATATGAGCAAGACGTACGATAGGGTAGAATGGGGGTGTTTGGAGAAAATCATGGAGAAGTTAGGCATTGATGAGAGATGGAGGGAGCTGGTTATGAGGTGTGTGAGGTTTGTAACTTATTCTACCAAAATTAATGGCAGTCCTAGGGGTCACATTATTCCTTCAAGGGGCATCCGTCAAGGTGACCCCCTATCACCATATCTTTTCTTGTTGTGTGCAGAGGGGCTTTCAGCTTTTATAAAAGTTTCAGTGGCTAGTGGCGACATGAAAAGAGTCTCGGTGTGCCGTGGGGGTCTCATTTTATCTCACCTATTTTTTGCAGATGAAAGCCTCATATTCTATAAAGCATCCCTTAAAGAATGCGATGCACTTCAGAAGGTCTTGCAAGAGTACAAAGAAGCCTCAGGTCAACAACTGAATAGAGAAAAAACCTCCCTCTTTTTCAGCAGCAACACCCCTACCACTATCAAGGAAGAAATAAAAAGGAGATTCGGAGCACAAGTGATCAAACAGCATAAGAAATATTTAGGCTTACCTTCCTTGGTGGGAAGGAATAAACGGAACTCTTTCAACGACATAAAGGAAAAAGTGGGCAAGAAGCTAGCAGGATGGAAGGAGAAGATGTTATCCAAGGCGGGTAAGGAGGTCCTGATCAAGGCAGCGGCACAAGCAATCCCTACTTACACGATAAGCTGTTTCAAAATTCCAGACTCTCTCTGTGACGACCTTACCAGTATGATAAGGAATTTCTAGTGGGGCCAAAAAGCAGAAGAGAAGAAGATTGCCTGGCTAAGCTGGGAGAAAATGTGCGACCCAAAATCAAGTGGAGGAATGGGATTCAAGAAGCTGAAACAATTCAACTTGGACTTACTAGCCAAGCAAGGGTGGCGGCTGCAAACGAATCACTCATCTTTGGTTTACAGGGCACTCAAGGCCAAATACTTTCCCAGATGTGAGTTCATTGAAGCGTCTATGGGAAACAACCCGTCATATACATGGTGAAGTATCATGGTTGCTCAACACATAGTTAGGGAGGGGACAAATGGAGGGTTGGCAATGATAATAGCATTCGGATATGGGGTGACAAGTGGCTGCCTTCAACCCCAACTCACAAAGTGGCTTCTCCCAAGTTATTTTTGCACCCGGATACACTAGTGGGGGAGCTCATAGACCATGAAAATGTCTGGTGGAAAACAGAAGTCTTAGCTGCCTTATTCCTTTCGTATGAGGTTGACATTATACAAAGCATACCACTGAGCTCCCGTTTTTCGAAGGATAAGCTAGTGTGGGTCGAAACATCAAATGGAAAGTTTAGTGTTTGTAGTGCTTATATAGTAGCAACGAGACTTTCTTCAGACCCCAACAGTGGCACTAGCTTGGATATGGGTCCAGGTCGGCAGTTTTAGAAAAGGTTATAGGCCCTTCCCCTCCCATACAAGACTAGACACTTCGCATGGCGAGCATACCGCGACATACTTCCCACCAAGGCAAACCTCCTAAAGCGTAAGGCAGTGCAAGACAGTCTCTGTGATGGGTGCAAGTTAGAGGTTGAAACAACAGGTCACACTTTCATCTCCTGTCCGAGGGCACGTGAGGTGTGGGCATGCTCAAAAATAGTGTTGCTAGGTGGAGCTTTTTCTATGAATTCCTTTTATGATCTGATGTGGAGGATGGTTATGGTTGACCAAGTTGATGTGGACATGGTGGCACAGGTAGTCCTTTTAGCATGGGCAATGTGGTATCATAGGAATGAAGTAAGAATGGGAGCCCAGAGAAAGCTAGGTAATGTGTTGGTTAGTTGGGCAACATCTTATATGGAGGAATATAGTGCTGCTATAGTAGCACCAACAAACCTGGAGCCTATCATCCAGAGAGCCATGACATGGTCCCCACCACCAAGATTTTTGTTTAAAATAAATGTTGATGGTGCGGTAGATAAAGCTACTGGGAAGGCAGGTGTGGGTGTGATTGTCAGAGACAAATTGGGTAGGGTGGAGGCTGCAATGTGCAGAAACTTGGATGCGCCCTTGGGTGCCATTGAAACCGAATCCAAAGCTATTGAGGCAGGGTTGTTGTTCGCACAAGATATTGGTATACGGGACATTGTGGTGGAAAGTGATTGTTTGATCATGGTCCAAGCCCTGAAAGGTACCTTTGCTCCTCCATCCGTGGTCTCGGCAGTTACACAAGGCATTTTGGATCTCAGCATGGGCTTTAATAGGGTGGAATTTTCCCACGTTAAAAGACAAGGGAACATGCCGGCTCACGTGTTAGAAAAACATGCTCTTGGCATTACTGATTTTATTGCATGGATTAAAGAGACACCTTGCTTTTTAGAGAAAGCTCTTATCCATGATGTAACGTTTTAAGTGTTTTAATAAGATTATTCTCAGTATTCCTATCAAAAATAAAAAAAATAAAAAAAAATAAAAATAAAGGACGGAATGTTTATAACAAATAAGGTTAGATGATAATTGAATAGTATGCAAGCTCATTTTTACTTTGTTGTGTCAATTGTGTGATTGGGTGTTTCCATTTGAGCATCCTAATTTAACTCACATTCATGATTCATGATTCAACTCCAGCACCTTAAAGATTCATGTTCCATTTGATTGGGTCGTGTTTTGCACAAGGTTGATAGGTGCTTGGGTTTCCTCCTTCTCCACTAATGTGGGTTTACTTCCATTATTTTTTGGAGGTCAAAAGCCCATCATATTTAGCAGTCCATCTTTGATCATATTTGTTTATTCAACTTTCATTGGAAGATGATCGAGGGAGTCTACACTCTACAATACACACCTACCTACCTTCTTGTTGACTATGGGCCTCATTATTGTGAACAATTTTTCATTCTGTTCTGTGAAACCAGGCCAACTGTGAGTTTGGGTCTAAACAAAAAATTAAAATTATTTCACTATTTAGTTTATTTTTGTTATTATTTATGGGTTTACTGCACTTTTTGGTACTATTATGGGCTTTACTGTACTATTTCAACTAACTTTTACTTTTATCTGCAGTAATTTCAGCACTAATTTTTCAGTTTCAACAAAATAAACAGTATCTAAACACGCTCTTAATATTTTTCCTAAAATAAAAAGGAAAAATAATTAATGTGTCCATACAACAAGAAATCACATGTTGTCCTTTATACTCAAAAGATGATGTTTGTGGCACATCAATCATCATCAACCTTTTCACTGTGCTTGCTTGTCTGGCTTGCCACTAGAGAAAACAAAAGGAAGAAAAAGGGTAAAATTTGAAGAGGAAGTGTGAAATTAGAATACTAATTTGTATTTTTCTTTCACTTTCTCTGCATGAGCAATAAACCAAATAAAAAAATTGTGTATGTTGCTTCATTTGATCGTTTGGAAGATGAAGGTAACTCAAATCTAAGACCTTACTACTTTTTTAGGGTTGAGATAATATTAATTGAACTTTTCTTTCTTCTACTCTTGGAAAAATAACAAAGCATAACTGATCTTGCAGATTCCCTTCTATACTAAAATGTGACTATTTTATGTTTACATAAACATTAGTCGCTAACCCGTGCGATGCACGGGAAAATCTTATGAAAGTGTAGTTTATACATTAAAGCTTTTTAATTTTACATGAACTATCATAGTTTTAATAATATTTGAAAAATAAAATAAAAAGTGAAAACTCAAGCCAATTCAAGATGAACCACTGCAATAACAAAGGCAGTCCTCCCATTCGTTTTCAGCAAGCGATATCAAGTAAAAATCACAGTTGCACAAAACCTAAACAGACATCAACAATTTTACCAAGTTTTTTGCTAACTTCATAATAATTATGGAACACCTTGCAAGCTTTAATCACCGCTAATACATCATTGATGTTGAAGTTTATACATGTTTTGCATGTGGTATTAAGTTTTAGGGTTTTATATATGTGGTAGCCAAATGATACCTGAAAAGACTTTTATCACATAATAATGATGCAGCAATCAATATATAAATATACTGTGTAACAACATTTAAAAGGAACAAATAAAAAATAAGTGTACTCATTGTTTTGAATTATCCATTCATCTTAATCAGAATTTAACAAACTAAATTTGATAAAATAGTTTTCAAATGAAAAAAATTTATAAAGCTTGAGTATAGTTTCCTCTTATTTGCAAAAGTTTCCACATAATTCATCCAAAAAAGTCTACAACTCTTCCCAGACCTTTTTTGGATAAGTGAACGACTCTTCCCATTACCAAACCTAAAAGAAAAGATTGAAAGAAAACTTTAAATCAAATAATGATTCAGAGGAACAATTGCAAACAAATATGAAAATTTTATGACTTGAGTTTTTATTCATTGAAATTGAACATTTACATGTTTCCTACCATAAGATTTTGGATTCTAACTCCAATTCCAAATGCCATGTTGCTTAATGTAAAGTTGTAAACTGTCAGCTTCTCATCTTTTTTAGGAATCCATCACCTCTTCTCAAAGGCATCATCCTAGCACACTGAGCCTTCACCATACCTATTAAACTTTAGCCCAAACAACTATATAAAGATGCTTGAATCCCAAACATATTAAATAAAAACCCAAAACTTATCATATGTATTATATCCCTACACTTTCTTAATAACCAAACCGAAATTATTTAAAAAAAAAATACAAACTTGCACACAATGATACAAAAAGAAAGAGTGTTTTTAAGATAATACCCAATTGTGATAATCAGAGTCCATTGGTAGCCCATGTAAAAAATACTTGTAGTCAACAACAGTGCAATTCAATCTGCTAGATAGATTAAGATCATTCACCCAAAAAAAAACAAAAACAAAAACAAAAAGTGGGAAATGGGAGGGACATAGATAATAAACTTGAACATCTTAGTAAATCCTATGAAAATTTCAAAGTAATCTGACTTTCAAATTAAAATTTGCTAAAGCACACATCAAGGAATTTAGGATTTTGAACAATATTGAGTCAAGATCTGTAAAAATGCACAAAATAATCCATCAGATTTGTGTAGACAAATCATCAAATTCAAATGGGATTAGTTCTAAAACTATTAACATCAAATGGAGGAGAAAAGAGAACTTCATGGGAATGAAGATAAACTCACTCTTCTATGTTTCACTCATCGCAAGTAATTCTGAAAACGATGCACACATCTTTAACTCTCATTGCACCTTTGCAGTTAGAAATAGAAAGATAGAAGAAAAATGTTTAAATCAAACTCAAACACTTCAACAAAATAAAATAAATATATAGAATAGATTAAAAACCATCTTTTCTATAGGAAATAAGGTTAATTTAAAAACACAAACTGGTCAAGTTTTAGATTACCAATATTGATGCAGCAAAAATTAGTAGAGATTGTCACTGATATCAACGGAAACAATAGCTCCTTAAATCTCAACCATTTCAATAAAAGATTTTCTCTCACTTTGAGTAAACATGAATAATTCGTACCAAAGTTAACAAAATGCTTAATTGGACATGTGAGAACTCTAAAAGAAAACTGAAAGACGCACACTTAGCAAATTTTTTTTTTTTTTAATTTCTCCTCCCAAATGAAATCTCAGGGTAGCTTTGATTATACCAAAACATGCATAAATATTAATTATAGCTGCTGCATGCAAAGCAATGAAGTTGTCTAATTTTGAATAGTTCCATAGTGGTGCACACTACACAGTACACTCACTTGGCCTTCCTGCTTGGTTTGAATTATGGTCTTTTATGTTCTAATATTACAGGACAGGTTCAGAAACGTATTGGGCTTTTTGTTTTCTGTCTTTCAAAGATGTTAACTAACAGTGAAAAATGCTAAGAGCTTTGTAACTTAGAGAGAATATCTGATCTCATAAAAGCGAAAAACAAAGGTTCAAATCTCCCTCCCTCACTTAGTATAACAATTGTATTATTTAAAATAAATAAATAAATTGACAATGGTAATGTCTGAAAAACTCCCAAACAAATTCTCATATGGATCCTTAAATGAATAAATAAATGTGTCTTTGCATCATCTACAAAATAAATTTTTCGATACCATTTATCACAGTCCAAGAAAAATGTTAGTCACATCTCAAAACAATTAAGAATTTTCATGAATCATCTATATAACCAAATTCTACCTAATAAACACTTAGCACACATTTGGAGAACTAATTCAATAAAAATATAAAATCCATGTCAGCTGGGTCTCACAGTAAAGTAGGTTCATCAATTTTACTAAGATCTAGTATTGTGTTTGACAGCCACCTGAACAGCTAATCAATAAATAAAGTAATTAACAAAAGAACAAAAAAGTTATGATTTTATATGAATGGCAAAAAGACAATGTCTAATCCAAGCTTTCAGGGTGCTATGATTTCACTTTAAGCAGGAATGCTTTCAGTTTGCAATTCTCAGCTTCTTCCCTAAGCAATCCACAGCTACAATACTACTTTGGAAGTGGGCATGGCTAAAATCCCAATTGTAGTGGCTTTCAACCACAAATCAATAAAGTAAGAACACCCAAAGTATTTGTCCATTCAAACAAAGTCTGAAAGAAGATCAACTTCAACTCATGATATTATGAAATCCCCTCAAATCCTCTCTCCCTCAAAACATCCAAACAGGGGAAGGGTAACTCCCCACCCCATTCCTCATCTTTCCTCTCCTCTCCTATGCTTGTAAACACACCCGAGTCAGGGATAGGACTTAGCTGAGTTAGCTCCCTCATTGGTTTTTTTTTTTGGATCGGTAGATGTAAAACTTTATCGGAAATGAAAAAGAGGCACAAAAAAAATAAAATAAAATAAAATAAAAACAGTGTACAAAGGGAAATAAAGCACTATACAAAACTACATAAATATTGAAAATCAAACTAAGAAGATACAGGAATACCACCTAAGCCAAAAGTACAGTTTCACCACAACTAATTGGGTACCAATCCAACTATAGCTTATTTCATAAATTAAAACCTACCTTTAGCATAAAAAATAAGACACAGAAAAGAAAAACAGTAAGAACGAAAGTATACAATGTTTTGCCAAAGCACACTCCGTATTCGATATAGATAAGACTTAAAGAGCAGACCGCCTATGATAGCAGCTATCAATCAATTTGCCAAAGCACAACACAGAGATATAGATAATCTTTAAAGAGTCCATATCCGATCAATTTTCCTGGGCTTTTCTATCTCTCTCTGTTTCTCTATTAATCAATTATATCTCCGTCAAAGTCCCAAACTCTCAAAACAATAATAAAGATTCAAAACCAAGCAGCAAACCAATCCATATAACAAAATGTAATAAGGGAAACAAAAATCATCAAGCAAAAGAAAGGAGCAAAAAAGAACTGAGATTTAGAGATACCTCAATTGAAGCAGGCACTGTCAGTATTTATACATCGTGTGAAAAGGAAGACAGGAAGGAAGGAACTCAGAAAGGCGGCCATTAATGTGAAACAGTAGAGCAGGAAGGTGGGGAGCACAATTTCAGACTCTCTGTTTTCCTTCACGGTTTCAGTCTCTCTACTTTCCTCACGTTATAGGTTATATCATGCAAAACCCTTCAGGGTTCCACACTTCCACCTTCCATGGTTTTTATTTTTATTTTTTTGTTTTTCCTTTTCACCTTCCACGGTTTTTATTTTATTTTATTTTTTTCCTTTAAGCTAAAAAGGCTTTGGCTTTAAGCTGAAAAGGTTTTGGGTTGGGCTTGATAGTGAAAGTAAATAAATAAGAAGGGGGATAGGATTTATTATACAAATTTATTATAGGGCTGGGATTTATTATGCAAGAGTTACTATAATTCTGAAATTTGCAAAAACCATTTTCAAATTGTAGGACAAATAAAAAAAAAATTTGGAATGACATGGCTGCTGACGTGGCGCAACCTGAGCACAGCAGTATTAAACGCTATGCTTCAGCTTTTAGTAATATATAGATGAGTTCGTTTTTAGATACTTCGACAGCATACAAAGTTGTCATTATGCTAGCCATCTTATGCAATAGCTCCTATCTTTTTGTCCAAGTAATACTATCCAGTCTCCAATATTAAATGATAAATTTAGATAAGTAAATTGTTCCAAACCTTAATCTGTTATCCCAAAGGAATATCTAGCACATTATTCTTGATTTTCTCAAAATGAAGATAAAACTGGAGAAAGTCCTAGCTACAAAGTTAATCCATTAAGTTGGAAAAAACACAATATATTGATGATCAAGTACTTATTAATTAGTTACATTTCAGAGTGACTTAGAGAATTAAATGTTTCAAGACGAATTACCTCTGTGGCACAAAAGTGCAAGCAGAAAGCCCTTTCCCATTTTTTTTATTCTTTAAGTAGGATATAAGACTTACAATAAAACATAGGGACTGAAAGAATTCAGTAACCCTTTTTTTCAGCAATGCCAACCTCTTCTTGGAGAGTGTCATAAAGAATCTCGACAAGATTAAGCAGGAATCCATCTGAACCATGTTTCACCAACAAGGAAATTGCCACAGGAAGATTATCATGCAGCCCTAGTGGTATGCTCACCTGTAGATATGCAGAAACAAATTTATGTAGTTTTTCAAAGGTCTTAAGATAAACAAGGAAAACGTAAAATCGTCATGTATTACAACAAACAGAGAGAGAGAGAGAGAGAGAGAGAACTTGGCAGAATCCAGATACTCCAGCAATTGACTGCAAGCTAGAAGCCTTGACACGAAAAGCTTCCAATAGAATTGGATCACTTTGTAGTTTTGGTGGAGGCCCTGGAACAGTGGGAATTGCGAGGACACCAAAATCCTGAATAATCATCATCCAAGTGTTACTCAAGCTAGTAGAAAAGTTGAATTCGTATATTAGAGATGATGGCACTTTCTTTTGCTGCTATAGGTTGTTAGTGAGAGCAAAGAGAAGCGAGATGTAGATATGGTGAACTATACTTCTAAAGTTACTCAATTTTGAAATCCAAACATGGAGTCATAGCTGTATTATACTCACTATCCTTACCACTTTTCAAAAATTTTAAACTCCATTCAGTACTTGTGGACAGAAGACGATTACAACCATGATGGAAAACAGCAATTAATATTGTTTTTGCAACAAACAATATATGTAATTTGTTTAAAACAATCTTTAATTCGTCAAGAAAAGCATTCCACTTTTACTTTGGGATGCATTTCCAGGAAATAGGCCAGATATGCCATCTTGTTTTCATCAATCGCATGAAAAAACATTCCTTTTTTCTTTATTCTTTTATCAAATCATTTTTATCACATAAATAAATTGAAGCTAAAACAGCAATCACATCACTCTTACTACTAAAATTTAAATTCAGGAGAAAGATGTGTTTATATGATAAAAGGAACAAATGTTTTAAGTGTAGAAATTCATTTTAAATGCATAGATATTATCTTTGACTTTTTAGTGTCTCTTTTGCTAAGTGTGTTTCTCTTTATGGAAGATAAGGGCGTGTCCTATTAAGAGGCATACCAGCATGCATACAAGCACAGTGTCATCTTGTAGACACAACCATTATCACATATTAAGCTCCAAACTTATTTTTTATAAATTTAAATTGTGGGATCATGGGATCTCCATACAGCACAATCCTAGTTTTGCAAAATATTCAGCGGACAAGAAAGAGAGTACCCCAAGAAGAGCACTGAGAGCAGCACGTAGTTCAGTCTTCACAGAGTGACAGACATCCAAATTTTCATCTGTTGCCCTAAGGGCTTCCCATACGCGTTCTGATATTCCAGGACCCAAATCAGGTTTGACGGTACTAACCCATTTGCCATGGTTATTCTTGACTTCATACCTATGCTTTAAAAGATTAATAAGTTCAAGAGCCACTGTTTATATAAGAACAGTATTTTCATTAAGCAATATCCACACAAACATCACAGTCATTCAAGTCATTGAATTAAATGTGCTAGTGACCATATGCACCTTAGAAGCAACTGCACGACACTCGCAAGGGCTGCCAAAGATGGTATATTATACTCTTGATCAACGTTTCCCTTGGTCATAAATTGTTTTATACTTGGAACTTTTTCCTTGACATAGTCCCCAAGGACTGCATGCTTTACAAGATCACCTGCATTTTATGTAAAAAAATGAAGTGACATCTCATTTAGTGAATAAAATATTTATCTGAACATGGAAGTGTTTGATGGGCAAAGCTTTCTCTTTTCGTAGCATTTGAGAGGTATTTTTTGCAGCATGGCTAAGGAGACAGTCAAGTTAATTACCATCTTTTTCAGAGTGATACTGATAAATCCACTATAGACATTGCTTTTTTCCTTAAAATTCTAAGGAAATAAAATGGAATTATTTAAAATTTATATGATATATGAATTCCTCCCATGTATAGAACTAAACAAATAACAAATTTATGTGGTCAATGTACTAACCCCCCAATAACTTATTCACTGATTTAACAAGAGGTTCAGTAGCTCGATCAGTTGGAATGGTTGAAAGCTGGAAACAATCATCAGCAATAATTATCTGAGAGGGTATGACAGGATCCACCTCAGGTAATTGTAGTAGTACTTGTCCAACTCTGTTTAAAATCACAGGATCTCTAGCAAACCATCCTGAATAAGAAATTAGTGTAAAAAAAAATAGTTTCCATTAAAAGGACAAAAATAGATAAGGAATCACTAATCACACAATTAAACAAGATAGCAGCGATTCACTTTTCTATCATGTAAAAAATTGTTGAAGATATGATTTTGACATTTGAGTATATTACTAAGCTTCTAGACAAAGTGACAAACTACTTATGATAGCTTAAACCATATTATTCAAAAGTATTTGAGGTTATTATGAATGCATGCATAAACACAAACAGACACATAATCTAAAGTAGGCACAGGTAGATGCACATGGATAATTTGCAAGAATGTAAAACGAGAAAACTTTGGCCATGAGCCATTGAGGAAAAATGCAAACACAATTTCTTGTTGCATCACTGTCTAAACCAGTGTGCCAATCTCAACAATATCATCACCATTTGGCCATACTTTCAGCTGCAGAGTTGAATTTGTTTTAGATATATTTAAATATTAAGTTAGAAATTTCAAATCAAGCCATCAAATACTTGGTTCCTTACCCACGCTATCAAAACTCTGTGCCATAGGAATTACTCCAGTTGTAGAAATGGCATCATGTGAAGGCCGAAAGCCAAGAATTCCACAATGTGATGCAGGTATTCTTACACTTCCTCCAGTGTCAGTTCCTATGATAGAGAGAACCTTTTGGTTAAATTTATTGAGGACAGGGAAAGAAACATAAAATTGTCCACAAAAGAAACTCACCTAAGGAGAAATCAACAAGCTTTGCACCTACTGCAACAGCAGATCCACTGGAAGATCCTCCAGGCACCCGATCAGGTGCACATGGATTTTTAGGTGTGCCATAATGTTTGTTTTCTCCATTCATACTGCCAAAAAAATGTGGTCCTTCAATCATATGCCCAACAATTATGATGTGAATATTCAAGGACATTCTTCTTCTTCTTCTTTTTAAAGATGAATAACTAAGTGAGAGGCTTCAAGTATTTAGGAAGCAATTAGAAACCGGATAGATATGTACCGCGTGAAATAAAAAATGTTTAGACTAGGGATATGCCATACATAAAGAAGTGGTTATAATCAAGAATTGAAATTGTCATTATTTCCCCAAATAATATTAGTTTTACAGGAAATACAAACTCATTTCTAATTACTATTATGAATCAACATAAATTTCTTTCACCCCACGCCCCCTCATCCCCCAAAAAAAATGTTAATAGATGGTAATCAAGTTATTGATTTTTTTAATACTAACCTGTATGCCATTTCATCCAAGACAGTTTTACCAACACATGTTGCACCTCCCCTTAAGACAGCCAAAACGGCTGGGGCTGTTGATGTGGCAGCCGGATGAGTCCTCGCCCAGTCAGGATTTCCGAACCCAGTCACATATCCATCCACATCAAATCTGTTTCCAAATAAAAAACTTCAAGAAATATCTAATACCCACAACACACCCACAAATTCTGCAAAACAACAAATAAAAATACCCAATTGCTGATATTAATATCTGAAACTGATATCGACTGGGACTCACAAACACACATTAACACACAATCTAAACAACATAGATAATCACAAACAATAGCTGACATTGATGCATAGGCTTGCGCGCGCGCGCACACACACACACTTGAAGAATATAGATACAAACACAAATACAAACGTGAAAATACATACAAAGACAGAAACTTTAAACTTCATTAGAGCATGGATTAAACCCAATAGTTAAATTCATAAAAAAAGTATCTCACTCTGAATTTCATTATTTCAACTGTACATGATTCTGCAAGCACCCAACACACTTCAAAAAAAAAAAAAAAATGGAGAGAACCCAGTTGTTAAAATGATGAATGAGTCCAAAAGCAAAAGACAAAAAGTACGAAAGCTTCGGATTTTTGGATGATAAAGAAGAGAGATAGATAGTATAACTCTGAGCAAAGAGTGTAATTAGGACTGACATGTCTTTAACAGCAAAGGTGAGTGAATTCAAAGGAAGCTCGTGGGGTGATGAGCTTTGTTGTAGAACGAACTTCTCCATGAAAGCTCCATAGTCTGTGTCTTTTGCCATGTCTGAGCTCTCTCTCTCTCTGACTCATCTTTTTGTTTAAAATTTTTAGTCCATAAAATTTTTAGTTGATTTTTTTAGTAGAAATAAAATTTTTAATTGTTATCTATATCCGTAAGACTATATCTATCAAATTTTATAGATTTTAATTGGATTCTCAATTTTACGTCATGTGTCTTATTTTAATTTTTAATTTTATGCCAAATGAATTATTGAGTGTAAACATTGAAGAATTCAAATTTAATTATATTCTAAATTAGATATAAATTATAATCCAATTTTTCGCCACATGTCTATCTAAATTTTTTATTTTTGTGGCAAATAAATTATTGGGTGCAAAAATCGAAAAGTCTAAAACCAATTAAATTATAAATCATATGTATATATATATATATATGAGAAATCATTACATATTTCAGAAATGTATGGTTTAAAAAAAGTGTAAACTAATACCATGTATAATTTGAATCTCTTCTAAAAATTTTAATTGTACCTATGCATATGCACGGGCTATACACTAGTTTATATATATATATATATATATATATATATTAATAGCCAAAGCTGAGAAAAATCTAATTAGATTTCAAATTTGAATTCAATTAGAATATAATTTTGCACCAAATGTCTCATTTAATCTAAGTTTTTAAATTTTTGTGCCAAGTAAATTAATTCAGTATAAATATTAGATTTCAATTAGGATTTAATTTTGCACCACGTATTCCATCTAATCTAAGTTTTTAAATTTTTGTGCCAAGTGACCCAATTCAATGTAAATATTGGATTTCAATTAGAATTTAATTTTGCACCATGTGTTACATCTAATCTAAGTTTTTAAATTTTTGTGCCAAGTGAGCTAATTCAATGTAAATATTGGATTTCAATTAGGGTTTAATTTTGCGCCATGTGTTCTATTTACTTAGTTTTTTTTTTTTTTTTAATTTTTGTGTCAAATGAATTAATTTAGTGTAGAAAATGAGGAGTTTAATATAAATAAACCATAAAAAGAAACCTAATCATATAACTAACTCTATATATAAAATTAGAGGAAGAGAAAATTTGAATGATTTTATATTTATGATACATTTTTTTGTGTAACTAAAAATAATTCAAATTTATAAGTCATTTATGTAACACACACATATATATAACCAAAGCTTAGAGGAAAATTCAATTATAATCAAAATTGAATTTTGCTTTTGTTTGTTTTCCATACAAATTAAATTGTTTAGATTTTTGTTATTGAGATAGATATGTCTGAATTTTCAATTTTTTTTTTTAAAGTAATGCAATAAGACCTCGTCATGTTCATCCTCACTAACATTCTATACAAAAAATGAAATCATTTTAATGGTCTAGATTCTTGTCAATCACCTTAACAAAGAAGGTGGACTTCAACCAAGTCAGCCCTTCTTATGAAGTGATTATGGAGATTTCCAAATGAAAAGAAAGGTCCATGGTGCTCATATTTGGCTGCTAAGTACCTCTCTCATGGCAAAAATAAATGGACCAACCCACATCTAAAATATCCTGCTTGTAGAAAGGTATTATTTGATACAGAAAGACTTTCAGGGAAAACTTGAGTTAGACTTTGATTGGGTAATGGTAAGTGTCCAAAGACTTCTGTAATGATGTTTTTGTTATTTTTTTCTCTAAACTAATGGGTATGTTTTTAAAATTTTTTTTTCTATTTAGATATTTTGTATGCGAAAATCTTGAACGTAATAAACTGTAATTTTTTCAGGGAAGACTTGGGTTAGACTTTGATTAGGTAATGGTAAGCGTCCAAAGACTTCTGTAATGATGTTTCTGTTATTTTTTTCTCTGAACTAATGGGTATATATATATATATTTTTGTAATTTTTTCTATTCAGATATTTTGTATGCGAAGATCTTGAACATAAAAAAATGTAATTAAGTTGAGTGATCCCATGCACTTATCCCCATTCAATTTAGAAGATATTATTAGATCAATTTATTCTTTTATTTTGTGTTGTATTTAGTAGAATTTAACGGTGAGTAATTGTGAATTGATATTGTATATGTGTAGACACCTCATTTTGTACCCATTAATAAATTTTGGTCCCCGACCCTAATGATGAGCTTGACAAATATCAACCAAGGGTAATTAAAGAGTTCACAATAGTTTGGAAGTAATCACAACTCAAAAGTACTCAAATTACTTTGAAATCGACACTGAAAAATAACATTTGCTCACTATTTTGACCATAACTTTTGATTCACAAAGAATATTTGAGTGAGATTTATTTAATTGGAAAGAAGACATCCTGAGCTTCAATTTGAATACCAATTTTGTTTAATTTAGATTTCTATTGAGTGATTTATGACCATTTGAAGTCGGGTCATCAGAGTTGTCAGGAATTAGGGTATGCGTATGCATGAATCAAGTGCGCGTGCACACACCCGAAAGATGCGTATGCACACTCGATTTCTAGGCAATGGAACTTCATTTTTAAGGGCCCAAAATATCATTCTTTAATACGGGCCGGCCCCTATACCCTTGGGAGCATCTAAAAAGCCTCAAAAACCCTAATTTTAACTTTTAAATACTCACCTTATGTCTCCATTCAAAACCCTAGCTAGAGAGAGTTTATATTTTGCCTCCATCTTCTCTAAAACCATAGTTCTCTTTTCTAAAACTCATACACAACACCTTAGCATTTTTTTTTTTAACAGATTCAAAACCACTCTTTAATTAGTTTTAAGACAGAAACTTGTTCTTAATTGGATTTCTCAAAACCTTTTTCAATTAAAATTTGTTCTTGAGTTGTGATTACTAAGTTCTATTGTGTTCTTTGATTATTCTTATTCTCTCAATCTAATCTTAGTATTGTAGGCACTGAGGGGTCAGTTAAACAATCTCAATTCTGTGATTCAAAAGTAAGGTGAGTCTCTTTCCCATGATTTCTCACTTTGTTACATAGGATTCACATGGTTCTTTGTTTGATGTTATCTTAAGTTTTCTTATCATATTTGATTGATGTTATGATCTTTTTATCCATATTTTTATCTGATTTTAGGTTGTTTATAATTTGTTTTAGTTGTTCTTGTTTTATTATTTTAGTTTCATGTAAAGTTTAACATGTTTATTTATTTGATGTAGTTTACTATACTTTTTGATTTGCTTCTTAATTATTTTTTTTATGTTGACGCTTTGTGTTATTTATTTTATGTTAGTTTAGTTTTTAGGGTTTCTAACATGCTTGTTTTATTTCTATTTTTATATCATTCTTTGATTAAATCAATAAAGATGTATTTTTTGGATTTGTGTTAAAGGATGCATATGCATCATTGAGTATGTGTGCGCATAGTTTCGTCTATGCGTACGCATAGTTGAGTATGCATATGCACCCTAAACCCAGATTAAAGAAAAATCTTGTTTTTATTATTTTAATCATCTTTAACATGTTCTTTGATTCTGTTTGACTCTGTTTATGTTAATATATTGTGTTTAATTATTTTCCATGTTTATTTTGGTATTTTTGCCATGTATGGTTTATTTGTGATATTTTTCCTTTTTTGTTTTATTTAATTGTCTACTTTCCATTTATTTTGTTTGATTATGTTTTATTTGTTTCCTTTTATATTGTGATGTGGTCTTTAACATGTTGTGTGTGTTATTTTATTTAAGAGCATGATGTTTGCTTAGGTTAAGGATTAGAGATCTTTTAGTAACTTCTTTATCTAAATATGGCCTAGCAACACATAATGGAGGCCAGCCCAAAAACCGGGCGATCTTAGGTGCCTAACACTTTTCCAAGCCGTACCCAAATTTCAGACCCATAATCTGGTATACAAACCTATGCATATAAGTGAGTGGCCCAAAAGGCCCAATATGGTCCCTAGACCTAATCTAGGTGGCGATTCCATTTTTCACCTTCTGCTACAGTCCACTCCAAGGCCGAGGCGTACTCCCTTGTGCCCATAGTGATGACTTTGCTAGGATAGAGATGAAGTTTAACTCCAACATGTTATTAGGCCATAATTAAAGAAAGATTTTATTAATTGAGTCCAATCCTGTTTTATTTTGTTTTTCACACACATGCACTTTGTACCCATGTAACCTTGGTTGGAGATGAGTGGGAAAGTGGAAGCTCCATTCGGGCCAAGACTTTCCGAAGTTCATCCCACCAACTCACAATCCGTGCCATTGCTTATAATGGGCTTTGAGTACGTTTACGGTTTGCCACCAATCCATTACGGTCTATTTAGGCCCAAGGTTGGAATAATGGCCCACCTAGTTGTGAGTGATCTACTGATCTATCCTGTTAGCTTTAAGGAGCTTACCCACACGTAGATGAGCTTAAGACCTAAACATGTAGGGTTACCCAATTGTGTGTGCATGTGTGTGCTTTGTTTGAATTGTTTGTTGGGCTAGTAAGATGGGTCAATCTCTTAAAAAAAAATCTTTTAAGTTTTCAAAAAAACCAAAAAAAAAAGAGTAAAGTTTTCAAGTTCTTTTTTTAAATAAATTTTTTCAAGAAAAAAGTGTGGAATTTAAAAAAAAATCAAATAAATTTTTTTTTTTAAGTGTGAATTTTCAGTTAGTTATATATATAAATTCCAAAAAAGTTTTTAAAAGAGTGAGTTTCTTTGTAAATAATTTTTTTTTTCAAGAAAGAGTTTCTTTCAAAATAACAATTTTTCCAAAAAGAAGAAGAAGTGAGTTTTTAGTGAGATTTTTTATATAAATTCCTAAAAAGTTTTTTTTTTTTTTTTAAGTGAGTTTTTTGTAAATAATTTTTTTTTTCTAAAAAAAATTGAATTGAGTTTTTAAGAAAGGGTTTCTTTTAAAATAAAACTTTTCAAAAAAAAAAAAAAATCTTTTGAGTTTTTCTTTAGTAATAAAATTTTTCAAAGGTTAGCCTATTCTAGTAGCCCATTTTTGTTTGATGTTTTGAGTCTTTCCTTTCTTGTGTCTTGGGCTTAGCCTCATCTGTGTCTTATCTTATTTTTTCTTGGGATTTAGTCCCATCTTTGTCTTGTCTTGGGCCTTAGGTCCATCCTTGTTTTGTTTAGAGGCATTAAGACCATCCTTGTGTCGTCCTAGGCCTTAGGCCTATCCTTTGTCTTGTCTTGGGCCTTAGGCCCATCCTTGTTTTTTCTAGGGGCATTAAGCCCACCTTTTGTCTTGGGCCTAAGGCCCATCCTTGTCTTGTCTAGGGGCATTAATCCCACCTTTCTGCGTCTTGGGCCTTAGGCCTACCTTTGCCTTATCTAGGGGCCGTAGGCCCATCCTTGGTCTTGTCTAGGCTTTGAGTTTTCCTTGTTATTCGTTTTGGAGTTTTAGGCCCGTGTCGTGTCATCTAGGGTTATTACCTTATCTTGTCCTTTGTTTGGGCCCTAGGTCATTCTAGTTTGTCTAGGGGGCATGAGGCCCATGTCTTGTCAATGTTTGTCATCTTTTAGCGTCTTCATTATTGTGTCTTTAAGCTTCAATTTTTTGTGTCTTATTTTCTTGGGTCCTGTCTAAACTTTTTGGTCTCATTCTAGGGGCATGGTTAAGTGGGAATTGAATATAAATTTATTGTTGGTGATCTTCATGAAATATCTCTCATAAGGATAAGTCTCTTGTAGGTGACCCATCATTGCTTTTAAAAAGGGTATTGCACAACCCTCTTGGTCTCGAACTTCTGATAATCGCCTCATAAGAACTGATCTTACTTCTGTTGACCAAATGACATCAAGTGACCAAGATATTTTGAAGAAGGTGGAAGAAATGTTGACAAGGATGACTGCTCCTATCATTGAGAGGCTTCGCCATCTTGAGGTGCTCAAGGAAAGAAGAAGAAGGTAGTGCAAGAACCTCAAGATGAAGACTCTATCTTTGATGATGATTGTTTTGTGGAAAAAGGGGCTGAGATCAACAAGGAACCTAAGAGAAAAGAAAAGTCAAAGGAAACCAAAGAAATGTCACAAGAAATTGAGAATATGAAAGGTATGCTTAAGTGGTCCCATGGTATGGAGGACTACATGCTTGATATTGAGGAATTGTGTCCATTTCCTGATGTCCAACTCCCCCCAGAGTTCAAGATGCCAAAGATGGATTCTTTTGATGGAACTGGAGATCCCAATAATCATTTGAAGCAATATGTTCTTGCCATGAAGCCTCTAGGTCTTACTAAAGGCTATAGCACTAAGAGTTTGAGGGAAACACAAAATGATTCTTGGGTTTTGTGTTTAAGGGAAATACAAAATGATTCTTGGAGTTTGAGGGAAACATGAAATGATTCCACAAAACAATCATCATCAAAGATAGAGTCTTCATCTTGAGATTCTTGCACAACCTTCTTCTTCTTTCCTTGAGCTCCCTCAAGATTGTGAAGCCTCTCAATGATAGGAGCAGTCATCCTTGTCATCATTTCTTCCATATTCTTCAAAATATCTCAGTCACTTGATGTCATCTAGTCAACAGAAGTAAGATTAGTTCTTATGAGGGTTGTGCAATACCCTTTTTAGGAGCAATGATAGGTTACCTACAAGAGACTTATCCTTATGAGAGATATTTCATGAAGATCACCAACAATAAATTTATATTCAATTCCCACTTAACTATGCCCCTAGAATGAGACCAAAAAGTTTAGACAGGACCCGAGAAAATAAGACACAAAAAAATGAAGCTTAAAGACACAATAATAAAGATGCTAAAAGATGACAAACCTTGACAAGACATGGGCCTCATGCCCCCTAGACAAACTAGAATGGACCTAGGGCCCAAACAAAGGACAAGATAAGGTAATGACCCTAGATGACACGACATGGGCCTAAAGCTCCAAAACGAATAACAAGGAAAACTCAAAGCCTAGACAAGACCAAGGATGGGCCTACGGCCCCTAGATAAGGCAAAGGTGGGCTTAAGGCCCAAGACGCAGAAAGGTGGGCTTAATGCCCCTAAACAAGACGAGGATGGGCCTTAGGCCCAAGAAAAAAAGTGGGCTTAATGCCCCTAGAAAAAACAAGGATGGGCCTAAGGCCCAAGACGACACAAGGATGTGCTTAATGCCCCTAGACAAAACAAGGATGGGCGTAAGGCCCAAGCTAAGACAAAAATGGGCCTAAAGCCTAAGACAAAACTAGATAAGACACAGATGGGCCTAAGCCCAAGAAACAAGAAAGGAGAGACTCAAAACATCAAACGAAATAGGCTACTAGAATGGGCCAACATTTGAAAATTTTTATTACTAAAGAAAAACTCAAAATATATATTTTTTTTTAAGTTTTATTTTGAAAGAAACTCTTTCTTGAAAACTCAATTTGATTTTTTTTAGAAAAAAAAAAATTTATTTACAGAAAACTCACTTAAAAAAAAAAAAAAAAAAAAAACCTTTTTTGGAATTTATATAAAAAATCTCACTAAAAACTCACACCTTTTTTTTTTTTTTTTGAAAATTTCACACTTTTTTCTTGAAAAAATTTATTTTAAAAAAGAACTTGAAAACTTTACTTTTTGTTTTTTAGTTTTTTTTTGAAAACTTAAAAGATTTTTTTAAGAGATTGACCCATCTTACGAGCCCAACAAACAATTCAAACAAAGCACACACATGCACACACAATTGGGTAACCCTACATGGTTGGGTCTTAAACTCATCTATGCGTGGGTAAGCTCCTTAAAGTTAAAGGGACAAATCAATAGGTCATTCACAACTAGGCGGGCCATTGTTCCAACCTTGGGCCTAAATGGACCGTAATGGATTAGTGGCAAACCATTAATGTACTCAAAACCCATCATAGGCAATGACTTGGATTGTGAGTAGGTGGGATGAACTTCGAAAAGTCTTGGCCCAAATGGAGCTTCCACTTTCCCACTCATCTCCAATCAAGGTTACATGGGTACAAAGTGCATGTGTGTGAAAAAAAAAAAAAAAAAAGGATTTGGCTCAATTAATAAAATCTTTATTTAATTATAGCCTAACAACACGCTGGAGTTAAACTTCATCTCTATCCCCAGTAGAATCGCCACCATGGGCGCAAGAGAGGACGCCTCGGCCTTGGAGTGGACTGTGGCAAATGGTGAAAAATTGAGTCGTCACCTAAATTAGGTCTAGAAACCATATTGGGCCTTTTAGGCCACTCACTTACATTCATAGGTCTGCATTCCAGATTATGGGTCCGGAGTTTGGATACAACTTGGGAAGGTGTTAGGCACCCAAGACCGCGCGGCTTGTGGGCCGGCTTCCATTATGTGTTGCTATGCCATATTTAGATAAAGAAATTATTAAAAGAACCATAATCCATAACCTAAACATACATCATGTACTTAAATAAAATAACACACATAACATGTTACAGATCACATCACAATATAAAAAGAAACAAATAAAATACAATAAAAAAATTAAAATATGGAAAGTAAACAATTAAATAAAACACAAAAGGAAAAATATCACAAATAAACCAAACATGGCAAAAAAACCAAAATAAACATGGAAAATAATTAAACACAATATATTAACCTAAACAGAGTCAAACAGAATCAAAGAACATGTGAAAGATGATTAAAATAATAAAAACAAGATTTTGCTCTAATCTGGGTTTGGGGTGCATACGCATAGTCAAAACCATGCGCATGCATACTCAATGATGCGTACACATCCTTTAACATAAATCTGAAAAATCACATTTTTATTGATTTAATCAAACAAAGATATAAACATAGAAATAAAACAAGCATGTTAGAAACCCTAAAAACTAAACTAACATAAAACAAAAAACACAAAGCATTAACATAAACAAATAATCAAGAAACAAATCAATAAGTAGAGTAAACTACATCAAATAAATAAACATGTTAAGTTTTACATGAAACTAAAATAAGAAAATAAGAAAAACCAAAACAGATTATAAACAACCTAAAATCAGATTAAAACATGGATAAAAAGATCATAACACCAATCAAATATGATAAAAACACTTAAGATAAAATTAAATAAAGAACCATATGAATATTATGTAACAAAGTGAGAAATCATGGGAAAGAGACTCGCCTTGTTTTAGAATCACAGATTTGAGATTGTTTAATCGACCTCTTCGTTCCTACAATACTAATATTAGATTAAGAGAATAAGAATAATCAAAGAACACAATAGAACTTAGTAATCACAACTCAAGAACAAAGTTTAATTGAAAACTGTTTTGAGAAATCTAATTATGAACAAGTTTCAGCCTTAGAACTAACTAAAGAGCGATTTTGAATTTGTAAAAAAACGTGCTAAGGTGTGGGCGCAAGGGAGTACACCTCAGCCGAGTGACCATGGCGGAAAAAAATGGAGATGCCACCTAGATTAGGTCTAGGAACCATGTTGGGTCTTTTGGTCCAATCACTTACATACATGGGTTTGCATATTATGGGTTCGGAGTTTGGGTACAGCTTGGGTAGGTGTTAGGCACCCAAGACCGCCCGGATTGTGGGTCAGCCTCCATTATATGTTGCTAAGCCATATTTAATTAAAGAGTTTATTAAGAAAGCTATAATCCTTAACCTAAACATACATCATGCACTTTAAGGAAATAACACACACAACATATTAAATATCACATCATAAAATAAAAGGAAACAAATAAAACACAACCAAATATATTATATTTAAAAAGGAAAAGATAACAATTAAATCATACACATAAGGGAAGATTATAAAATAAACCAAACATAGCAAAAAGACTCAAACAAACATGGTAAATAATTAAACATAAATAATTAACCTAAAATAGAGTCAAACAGAATCAAATTACATGTGAAAAATGATTAAAACAAATAAAAACAATATTTTGCCCTAATCTAGGTTTGGGGTGCGTACGCATATTCAACTATGCATATGCATGATTAAACCATGCATACGCATCCTTTAGCATAGATTCGAAAAATCACATTTTTATAGATTTAATCAAACAAAAATATAGCATGTGAGATCAAATAAGCATGTTAGAAACCCTAAACTAAACTAACATAGAACAAATAACACAAAGCATCAACATAAACAAATAATTAAGAAACAAATCAAATAATTATACTAAACTAACATTAACTCAATAAACATTTCAAACTTTACATGGAACTAAAATAATAAAACAAGAACAACTAAAACATATTATAAACAATCTAAAATCAAATTAAAACATATCAAACATAATAAAATCAACAAACGAATAAAATAAAATAACTAGAGAAACTACATCAAGAACTCATGTGAATCCTATGTAGCAAGGTGGGAAATCAAGGAAAAGTGACTCACCTTGCTTCAGAATCACAAATTTGAGATTGTTTTAACTAATCCGTTAGTGCCTACAACACAAAGATTAGATGGAGAAGACAAAGATAATCAAAGAACACAACAATTGTTGGTAATCACAACTCAAGAACAAAAAGTTTTGAAAAAGGTTTTGAGAAATGAATTTAGAAAAATAGTTTTTGCCTTAGAACTAACAAAAGAGAGTTTTTTAATTTGTAAAAAACGTGCTAAGGTACGGTCCTAGGGTTTTGGAAAGAGAAAATAGGGTTTTAGAGAAGATGGAGGCCAAAAAATAACTCTCTAATTAGGGCTTTGATTGGAGACATAAGATGAGTATTTATAAGTTAAAATTAGGGGTTTTAGGGCTTTTTAATGATCTTTGTACGTTCTCAAGGGTTTATGGGCCAGCCCATATCAAAGCATGATGTTTTTGGCCCTTAAAATGAAGTTTTAAAACCCAGAAAATTGGACTGCTCAGTTGGCCTAACTTCAAATGGTTATAACTTACTAGATATGAGTCCAAATTAGGCAAATTTTGTGTTCAAATTGAAGCCCAGGATGTCTACTTTCCAATGAAATGAACCTCACTCAAAAATTATTTGTAGATAAAAAGTTATGGTCAAAATAGTGAGCAAAGATCATTTTTCAGTATCAATTTCAAAGCGATTTAAGCACTTTTGAGTTGTGATTACTTTCAAACTATTGTGAACTCTTTAATTACCCTTGATTGACATATGTCAAGCTCATCATTAGGGCCGGGGACCAAAATTTATTAATGGGTACAAAATGTGGTGTCTACCAAGGTGCTGTGTATGAGTTTTAGAAAAGAGAATTAGGGTTTTAGAGAAGATGGAGGCAAAAAATAAACTCTCTCTTGCTAGGGTTAATTGGAAACATAAGGTGAGTATTTATAAATTAAAATTAAGGTTTTGGGGTTTTTTAGATGTCTTTGAACGTTCCCAAGGGTTTAGGGGCCGACTCACATCAAAGAATGATGTTTTGAGCCCTTAAAAATGAAGTTCCACTGCCCAGAAAACGAGTGTGCATACGCATCTTTTAGGTGTGTGAACGCACATTTGATTCATGCGTACGCATACCCTAATTCTTGACAGCTTTGATGACCTGACATCAAATGGTCATAAATCACTCAATATAAATCTAAATTAGGCAAAATTGGTGTTCAAATTGAAGCCCAGGATGTCTACTTTCCAATGAAATAAACTTCACTCAAATATTCTTTGTCAATCAAAAGTTTTGGTCAAAACAGTGAGCAAAGGTCATTTTTCAGATTGATTTCAAAGCGATTTGAGCACTTTTGAGTTGTAATTACTTCCAAAATATTGTGAACTCTTTAATTACTCTTGGTTGACATATGTAATAGCAGTGTAATTAGAAACTTGACGTAATCAATATCATGAAAATTGAAAAACCATTTTAGTACTTCTAAATATCCTCATTGAACTAATGTCCTATATATTTAATAACTCAACCTAACATCAATAGTACCACTATAATTTATCATTCACCTATGTTAGTACGGGTTACATACTAGCAAAACTTAGAGAAAGTTCAATTAGAATTTCAAATTATAGTATAATTTTTTGCCATGTGTCTAAATTTATGTGGGGACTACATTATAATTATCCTTTCAAAATTAGATATCTATATTTATGCCACCTGTCCAATTTAACTTTTGTTAACTTGTGCAAAAAAGGAAGAGACTTTTTCCATAACCTAGAAAACCTTTAACCAATTACTGTACGAAGAAATGAATATCCATGTGCTTTTTTTAAAGGGTATGGTCCTAGCGAGAAGGGTCACAAGACTCATAACTAAGTAATGATGTGCTTTTAATAGTGCGGTTGACATTGAAGGAGGCAGTGAGATGAATTTAAAGTATAAGTTTGAAGTACAAAGAAGTACTTCTTCTAGAGGTACATTCATTAAGTTTTGCTCAATTTTGTGTAAGTAGCATTATTTAGTCATTTCTCAAGCTCACCAAGAAACGATGATTCACACTTTGATATATGATTTTTTACGTTTCTAACATCAACAAATATAATTTTTGGTAGTGTAAATATACATTTGCACAACCAATTAGGATTTACATACCTGCAAAAGGAAGCAAAAAAAAGAAAGAAAAGGAGTTGCACTGGAGGCAAGCCTTGCTGGAGAGTTTTCAATGCCTAAAAGTCTGTAGTGGCATATGAGAGAGAGAGAGAGAGAGCATTTATGTGTACCTTTTGTTTGATGTAGAGCTCCCTTTATGTAGGACTTACACGAGGTCTCTAATGCCGAGAACAATGTTGTTCAATTGACACCTCTTGATATTTCTAATGGGGGGTTCAAATTTCCTTCTCACCAACAATAGAAAAGAGAGCGAGACCCTTAATTAAATCCCCATTAGTAGTCTTCCACCAATTTAGCATATCCGCTATTGGGTCAATTTAACTTGGTGGGGATTCCATCAAATTTATTGTTTCCTTGTAAGTCAAAGGTGATTAATCTTATTTCTAACAATTTTAATTTTTCAAAAGTGAAAATATATAAGGTAAATTACCATTATAGTCCCTAACCTTTAAGTTGTGCATCAAATGTTAGAATTTTTTGTTTCTCCAAATGTAGTTGCATCTCATAATAATGTTAACCAACCAAATCGATGCATAATTATGTGGAGAAAGCCAAATTTATCACCTTCCAGTTTGCTTTTCGGTGAAAATGGATTATATGTATACTTTCTCAAAATTATTATCCTTTAATAGCCCAACAAGTTTACAATGAATATTTTTATTCATATATAATGACACGTAAATCTGCTGATGTCATATATCATAGTTCTACTATATCAACTGCAGGAAATTTGAAAGATTTAAGAATTGCGATTGTCACAAAAGGGGTAATTCTACGGTACCCCCAAAAAAAGGGGGTATGGTACCCACTAGTAGGTAACCTGCTATACCAGGTTACTTTTTTCTCACATTTGATGGTTCCATTCTCACATTGTGCAGTTCTAACCTCACATGTGACAGTTCTTTTCTCACATTTGGTGGTTCCCTTACTTTTTTCTCAAGGAAGGATAACAAAAATCGAGCGCGAGGCTCTGTGATAGAGTTATAGTGAGACAATGGATGGAGAACAAATGTCATCACCATGTTAAGGAACCTTGGACCTTTTGCAAAGCCCGAGCAAGGGGTGTTTTGATGGTCACCCCAAGAAGAAGGTGTCTCACAGAAAAGAGACGAGAGTTCATCTTTGGACACAGTCCTTAAACGATCGCAACCAGGGTAGTCAGGATGCGCTACCCTAGGAACATATAGCACCTCGGATACAATATTCGGAGTGACTACGATGCACGTACCTCGAACACGAGTGACAAAATGAGGTACTGAATAATCAAATCTGTGCATATTGGAGTAAAACTCCTATATGATCACAGAGGGACAAGTGACCGGGATGCCACACAGTGACTCCCAACCCCTATTATAGATGACAGTGGGAAGGTCAGTATCGGAAAAGTCCGATAGAACAACTTGGCATTCTGAATGAATGCCTCGTTGTGAGAAGTTCTCCGAAAAGTCCTTACGGGCTTTATCATCACGGAATCAGACGTGAGATGGAGTAGAATCAAAGGGGGAAGAAGAAGAAGATGCCCCGGAATAAAAAGGGTTTCGGGACGGAGTAGATTTTCGTTTAGGTGTCATAGAGCAACTAATGAAAGAAAGAGATAGAGAAAGGGACAAATAGAAAAAGCACCAAACAATTCAATATGAGAATATAAAGAAATGAAGGTACGTATGCATGAAAAATGCATGAGCATGTGATATGTAACATTAAAAAAGATTTATGTCATGAAATCAAATTTTCTATGTATTAAATAAATACATAAAAATTAAAGTTTCACATTACAAACTTGCTGAGGGATTCTTCAATGGGAAATTTTCACATGGGGTTTCCATTGGGGGAAAAATCGAAGCAAGTGGCTTGATTTGCAATTCGAATTGCCTATTACGAAATTTCAATTCAGATTTCACAACATTACTGCTCCAAAATTCTTAGAGAAAAAAAAAAAAAAAACCAATCAAATAGGCCCAAATCTTGACGATAAATTCAGGGAAAAGGGAGAAGGGATGAAGAAAAAACCTATCCTACTCACACATTCAATTGAAATAAAATCATTAATTAAATCCATCATTCAAAAACCCAAATCTTGATGATAAATTCAAGGAAAATGTATGAAGAATGGTTACTTGAGATTTGTAAGAAGATGAGGTGAAGATCGGCCAAGAACAATGAGGAGGAGCAAAATTAAAAGAACGCAGCAGAGAAGTAGAGAGAGCACGCGAGATGGTGAGGTGAGAGAGAAAAAAGAAAAAAGAGACGTCTGTTTTTTTCCCATGTTTGATTTTATATGTTACCTGCTTGACTGGTAACTGGTAATTCATTAAAATCACATAAACGGCCAGGATGAAAACAAGTGAAATAAATGGTTAGATCAATGGGTGGGTACCGTACCCACACAAAAAAAAGGTGGGTATGGTAGAATGATCCAAAAGTATCCATTTATTTTTGAAAAATATAGATCAATTATAAACTCAATCAACCACCTTATCAAGTTTTCAAAACTTTAGTAATTCGCTACATATTTTAATGATTACTGATGCTGCACAGAATCAGTAGGCTGAATGCTTCGGCTTCGGTGGTAGGCAATACCAATATCACATCGACCATAATTTTACATTTGGGCCCTGCTAAAGTCACTTTTTACTTACTAATATAACTCATACAATAGTATTTTTAAAAAGTTATTAAAAAATTTAGATCTAAAATCTATAAAAAAAAAAAAAAGTCAAGCGAGATTTACTTTGGTTTCTTCCACAAATATTTGAATATACCAATTAACTTCCTACATTATCTCCCTTGGTAGCTTCCATCACATTCGGGGGCATACCTCGCCATATAATAACATAGTTGAGTCACTTTCTTGATGTTTGTATTTTTATTATTTATATATACTATAAAATCGAATGTATAACCTTATGTGCTCTCTAATTGTTCTTATGCAACATCTACCCAACTTAATCACGGTTGTGTGTTATTGTGGTGTCCAAGGTTGGAAATAGGGTGACTATACAATTAGCAAGTTATGCAAAAATCAATCCAAAGATTGTTGACAATTTTAAAATTTTCGGTAAACACTTGAATTTAAACTACAAATCCGGTATGAAATAGTCATCAATCAAGGCTACTACACGGGTTTATATTTTTTAGGCATTTCATTAGATCCGGTGTGCGAAGTGTCCCCGAATGATTGTGTCGACACGGGTATAACCACCATAACTAAAGTGTCTATGCAATTTTGTTTCATAAAATTATTATTACATTTACCCATCTAAAACAAAATAAACATCCCAAAAAATTTCCACAATAACAAAATTACCAATAGAAAAGCTAAAAACAATTAATCACAATTGACCAATTTTACCCCAAAAGCGAACAATCCGAGTCCTTTTAAAAAAATTTATCAAAATAATTTTGTGTGAGAGTTTAGCATTCAACTATAATAAATAAGTGTGACCCTCGTTGGTCAATGAGCATCCATTAGCTAAAATCTTGAGAGAGACCTAATAACAATGAAATGTTTTCGTTGTTGAAGGCTTATCAGTGCCACAAAGTAGTATCTCTCTCTCTCTCTTAGGGTTTCCATAAAATTTATACAAACTCTTCATTCTAAAGCCGTTTGGTATTTGTTCCTATAAAATATTGGAACGTGTAATTTGAACATAATTGGGTTAAAGGTCAATTTTCTGAAAGTAGTGTGTGAATGTACAAAATTCTATAATAATCTTTATTTTTGTTGATGTGCTATAGATGGGAAGAAATCACTTTTATTGGATAAGTTTGTCTTATCAATGGAAATTCTCCTCTGTTGAACTGATGAAAACATTGGAAATATGTTCTAAAATACTATTGGGCTTTATAGAATTTCTTAGGCATACTTATCTTGATCTGTGATATACTTGGAATGAAGTGGATTCTTTTTATCTATTATCACCATTCATTTCATTGTTTAATATATAAACAATATGTTCTCTACCATTAAATATAAGTGCTTAACATAGCAGCCAAAGACCTTTTAGTTTCCAGGCAGGTTTGCAAGACTGCAAGTTCATGTTTCATTCCAAGTCTATTCAGTGCACAAATTTTCTTTGCAAATGACATTGATAATATTTTCAAGAATTATTAAAAATACCTAGTGTACATTTCTCTACATTTACAATTTAACACATACACATTTACAACCAGAGGCACATAAGTGAACTTCTAAATAGTGATAATTATACAAAGGCCATGGTTCTTTTAATTCACAAGTGAAGGAATTTTAACAACTTACCCTATCCTCAGGAAAAGATTTTGAGAAGCAAATACTCTCATCTTGAAGACACATGATGGCTTCTCATTTTTAACACTTGAATCATGTTGTGTCTTCTTTGACCCTTTTTTTTATTCATCAATTGACCATTACCTTTACCAGTTATAATAGGAAGTTGACTTTGCTCAGAAAATTTTGAAGTTGCTTTAAGAGAACTGTCTTGGTTCATGTTGATTTCTAACCTCTCATCTTTGTTTTCTACTCAATGACAGCTATCAATTTTGAGAGTTCCAATTCCCCAGTACCTGATTAGATGACATGCTAGGATGAACTATGGAGTTTTTACTTTGATTTATGTTGGCTGCTCGAACCACTGCTCCTTTGTGGAGCAAACAGAATCTATGTGATCACAATTTACAAGTTAAGATTAAAATGTATAACATACTCAAAAGTTTGACAAGTACCAATCAAACAAATGAAAGAAATAAAAACAGCCCACATAACGATATATGTCCGGCTTGAACTAGGATGTAATTTAAAACACTCACACACTAAACTAGGACTTTTAATATGAAATAAAAAGCAAACCTTTTGGAAGAAGTAGATCTTAGGCTATGTATTTCAGTAGAACATGGATCTCTTACTTTTTGCAATCACAATCTTTGTGCCATGTGCAGTTTAACTACATAAATAACACCCAAAGCTGCAAGGCTCCTTACCTCCTTTTTCTCACTAAGAAAAAGGCAAGTGAAGATAAACTAATACAAATAAGGAAGATATTCCCCAACTCAACAAGCATAACAGAGAGCCAATGCGAATAAAAGGAATATCACATTAATGTCATAAGTCACCATACTAACTTAAGGGACTGTAAGAAATTGCTTAAAGAAAGAACCAATTTTTTTTACAAATAATCTTTTTGCTTAAAAGAGTCAAAGGACTTATTACATCTCTGAAGGAGATCTAACTACTATGTGTGTCAATTTATCATTGAATGACATATACTGGGATCCTCCACCTCTACGCACCATACTGACTAATTTGCATTTTAGAACAAAGCCATTGAACAAAAGAAAAGATACACTAGCAATCATAAATGAAAAACCAGAATGAGTGCAAAGATTTATGTCATGAAATCTGAGTATATATTAAACAAATACATAAAAATTAAAGTTTCATTCAAAACTGCTGAGGGATTCTTCAATGGGAAATTTTCACATGGGGTTTCCATTGGGGAAAACTGAAGCAAGTGGCTCTGATTGCAATTCGAATTGCCTATTACGAAATTTCAATTCAGATTTCACAACATTACTGCTCCAAAATTCTTGAAAAAAAAAAAAAACCAATCAAATAGGCCCAAATCTTGACGATAAATTCAGGGAAAAGGGAGAAGGGATGAAGAAAAAAGCCTATCCTACTCACACATTCGAATTGAAATAAAATCATTAATTAAATCCATCATTCAAACCCAATCTTGTTGGTATTCAGGAAAATGTATGAAGAATGGTTACTTGAGATTTGTAGAAGATGAGTGAAAGATCAACCAGAACGATGAGGAGGAGCAAAATTAAAAAGAACGCAGCAGAGAAGTAGAGAGAGCACGCGAGATGGTGAGGTGAGAGAGAAAAAAGAGACGTCTGTTTTTCCCATGTTTGATTTTATATGTTACTTGCTTGACTGGTAACTGGTAATTCATTAAAATCACATAAACGCCAGGATGAAAACAAGTGAAATAAATAGTTCGATCAATGGGTGGGTACCGTGCACACAAAAAAAAGTGGGTATGGTAGAATGACCCAAAAAGTATCCATTTATTTTTGAAGAAATATAGATCAATTATAAACTCAATCAACCATCCATATGGACGAATATGAGTTGTAATTTTTTTTACTATCCCATCAATTACCATTGCATTCTTTAAAAATATTTAACCCTCAAAACCTTTTTAATAATTAATTTGTTACAATAAGCTACATATTAACATGCGAGCACCTTTCTTTATACGTTCAAATCTAGTTCAACCTCTTAACAATGGTATTATGGCAAGTTTAGATAGGTTGAATTTCTACACTAGCATATATGTAAATTATGTTTTTTGTTAACAAGTGTTAAAAAGGTATAAGTTAAGGTGTATTTAATAATTGAGTTTTTATATATTATTTGAAAAAAAAAAAATCAAATTACCCACAAATATTAAGAAAAACACACATAGTCACAATGAATTATAGGTGCAATCCAATAAATTATTGACAAAAAAACTTTATAACGTTTATGTCTCAAAAAAATATTTGAATTGCTAAAGTAATACTATATCAAATTTATTAATTTGTAACAAACACAATATTGATCAACTACATATGTGACTGGTAACATAGTTTGTCCATTCCATGTGATAAAATGAGAAAAAGAATATGGCTACAAAGGGAAACATGTATAATAATGAGAATCTTGACATAAACAATATCATGAAAATTGTTTAATAACCCAAGTTTAACATCATTAACATCACTGCAATTGACGAATACATACTAGTACTTACGATGTCTAAAGCTTAGGTTTGAATATATAAAAATAGAAATCCAAATGCCCTTTGCACATTACAATCACTCACCAACATATACCATTAATGCAGAATAATTCTTTTTTTTAGAAGACATATAATTCTCTTTGCACATAAATTTAATTTTATTTAGAAATTCATATCAAACTATACAACATGAACACAACAATGAACTGGACTGGACTGTACTAGACTCTGAAATGGACCGGACTGGACCGAAATGGACTGAATAGACCGAATAGACTGGACCGAATGAACCAAATATATTAGGCTGGACCGAAATGGACTGAATGGACTGAAATGGACCAAATAGACTGGAATGGACCAAATATCTAGTTTTGGTTTTAGTTTTTTGCTTTAAGTACCTGATGCTTTTAAACCATTGATAAGGATATGTTGTTACTATTATCAAGAAATAATGTCATTGGAATTTATTTGTTATCTTGGCTTTTATTATTCATGTTTTGTTTATTTTTTTATTTTTTTACTGTAACATTTTATTTTTTATTTATTTTTCTCCAACTTTAAACAAAAAAAAAAAAAGGTTCGTAGAACTCTTTTTTTTATAATGATTCAATGTATGGTATAGTGAAGGATTTTACAAATTATAATTATGGTCAAACATCAAAATTTACAAATCCCATCATTTTACATTTTCTACAAAACATTGCTACCAAACAAAGAATGATGATAATTAGAATGATGGGACTTTAAATGATGATTTGTAAAATAATGTGAATTTAACAAATTCTTCATCCAAACACACGATTAGGCTTTGTACTCTCGTCAAAATCCAAATCCAAGGGAAGAACTCTAAATTTTTTGAAGAGAGGTATGTTTCAAAATTTTATTTAGGGTTTGAAATTTTGTTCTAGTTCATTATTTAGTTTTTTTATTTTGAGTTTCATTGTTTGTGAATATTAAGACATTTAATTATGGGGGAAATTAATTGTTTTATTTTGTATTCTGTTATTTCAAAATAAGATGTGGCAAAAAGAAAAAAAAGAAAAGGAAAATGTCTAATCTTCCATTTATATAAGTATTTGTATCTTTTTTTTTTAAGGTATTTTATGTGTAAAATTTGGAAATTTTATGTAAAAATAGGCTTTAAAGTTTAAAGTGAGATGATTATGATTAGGTATAATCATCTCGAATAAAAACAATGTCTTCCTCTCCTTACAGATTTAGAGGATTTTTTTTTTTTTTTTTTTTTTTTTTTTTTTTTTTTTATAGAAAATGTTGTATCCAACAACAATTACAAAAGATATTATCTTGAATCGAAAAATGTCTTCCTTTCCTTATGGATATAGAGGCTTTTTAACAATATACTATACTAGTTGCGGGAAAAATGAGCATTTACTCATAATTTACAAACTATGCAACAAAATGCACCTGTTTTAAAACTATTTAACAAAATACTCTTATTTTTGAAATTCGATTTTAAAAAAATCGAGTTACATGTGGAACTTGATATTAACAATGTCGAGTTCTATGCATATTTTGCCTATTAATTTTTTTTTTGAAAATTTAAGTGAAACTTGACATTAGCAATGTCAAATTTCACTTAACTCAATTTTGAGGACATCAAGTTTTACACAGAATTCGATTTTAAAAAATAGAGGCATTTTGCTAAATAGTTTCAAAACAGAAGTATTTTGCTGCATAGTTTGTAAATTAAGGGGCAAATGCCCATTTTCCCTTCCTAGTCACTGACATGTGTAATGTATGGGAAATAAACAACATTAGGAATATGTATTTATATTAAATATTTAATTAAATAAGTATTGCTGAATAAAAGTCAAATTAAAGAATTGGTAAGAGATTACCTAATTTAATTAGAATTTGATTAGAGAGAAACATATATAATTTTCATTCTGAATTGCTTAGTATCAATGTTTAGTATTGGGTTGCTACATCTACAAGGGCAGTGAGTTCAATTTTTTATCTTTTTTTTATCAGAGAATTCTAAATTCTAATTGTTTAACTGACATGGTTTAGGAATATTTATAACTAGTGCGAAACCTGGAGTAGGAACAGATGACAGTCAAGCACTAAATAGCATTAAGATAGTTATAACTTATATGTATGAGTTTTTCTTGCAAATGCAAATTTCAGAGCAACTTTTAATCGAGTTCCAGAACAGAAAGGAACCACCAAACAAAAAATCATTCAGCTATATAGCACAATATGACCAAATAAAACACAAATACTGTTGACAAGAACCACCTTGTATACATATGGCATTGACATAAAAGGTTGATCCTTCTTCATACTCATAAACTTGCCTGAGTCATCCTGGACCAACTTTAGGAATGTCATAATGCTCACTCATGTTTGCAAGATACTGGTTGAAATCCTGAATCCTATCACGGTGAGATTTATTAGCTACCTTAGCCAATCTATGAACATCAATTTGATCCCTCTGTTCAATATATCGCTTTTCTGCAGGAGTGAGATGATCGTCACAATGAACAGTCTTCCCATCGCCACTCATTTTTTTGGCATCATCTACATCTTCCTCGTTAGGATCAGTGGATAGCTCTGCACTTCCACCTGCACCAATTGATAAGAAAAATGAATGACAAATATACGGTCATGATGTTCAACAATTAGGATGGAATGTAGAAAAGATCTGGACCAAACAAAATGGTTATAGTGTTCAAACAATCTCCGGATTTTACAGCAGCCTCTGCTCCATTCTTTTCCCTCTGTCTTCTTTAGATTACATATATAGTCCAATTCATAGCAAATTTTAGTATTTTCAATCAAATCAAGTTAACAGTGAGATTTTCCAGATCTCAGAACAAGACAAGAACGACCTTTCTTGGAAATATATAGAAATCAAAATTGCAGCTAGGGCAGTTTGGTAACGTTGTTCTAGTAATGTTGTTTGTATTTTTTGGAAATACGTGTGGGTGAAAAAGTGTGTGTAGAAATACGTATAATGTTGTTTAAAAACTGAAAACATGTGTTTAAACACATGTACCAAACAGGCCCATCTGCCATTTTGAAGACTTCAATGCAGCAATACTAAGTAGTTGACCACTACCATTACCATGTACACAGTACAAAGAAAGCTACTTTCAGCACCAGAACCAGAAGTAGTAACTGAGCACATGGTTACCTTTGGTTGTAGAGTTTAAAGCCTTGTAATCAAGGTCGTGACTAAGATTTACTGTAACTGGCTTTTTATCCAGCCCATTAAAAATGAACACCACATTGGTCTAATTTTATAGTTCCAATAATCTGGTTCCACGTGCTACTAGATGAATAGAATGGGCCAATGCCACTTAGCAATAGAACTATATGCCCATGCTACAATATGACTGAATTTGTGGAACTATCTTTGCTAAAATGATACATTTAACAGTTCTCCCATTCTATTATTAGCATAATTAGCATCAAATCCAATTACAGGAACTTCAGGTCACCAAACTCATTCTTCTAGTTATGCTAAGAAGTAACAAAGTGCATTTTATATAAATATTGGTCCAACAATAATCTATACTAATAACATGCAGCAAAACCTATATGCACTATTCATATATAGCAAACTACCAATTTCTCATGTAAATCTACCAATCAAAAAATAAATTTACTCATGTAAATCTGTTTGCTTTTAATATTCAAACTATCACATTTACTTATTTTTACATTTGTAACTATTAATTATTAAATTTGCTTTTGGTACTTTTTTCCTTCAATTTTTCTGTCTTCATACGGGCATCACTCAGGGTTTCTAGTGTATTAAACAAGAAAGATTAGTGCACCCCCACCACTACAAATAAATGGAATAGAGAGTTAAAATCATAGACTATTCTCATGCAAATGGTAAGTATCAAATATAGAATCATGATCAAGGTCAGCATATCATTGTTGTTGAACCAGGAGAAGTCTGTTCAATATTACCATAGTGAATCAAAAGCCTGGCACCTACAATTTCCAAAGATTTTTCACACAATCATCAAAGGCAAAATGAATGGAATCCCACTCTCTTGCTACGCATGCACCTGATGGGTCTTGAATCCTCAACCTCATCCTCCACCTTGCTCTTTTAGAAGGGAAGGAAGTGGTAATTGAGCCAGAGCTTATTCTCAAAAGGAATCCCAGTCTCTAAATAAAATATTCTCTCAATTTGTCATTACTTATCTTAAGCACAGAAACACATTTAGAGTGAATTAAAGATAATAATGGAAAGTTATTATCTTAATAACTATGACAATAGGTACATGCAATAAGACTGAAATGAGTTCAAGAGCTTCATTAAACGATTCCATGCCTTAATTGGAGATGAACAACCAACCTGCTGGAAGTTCATTTTCTGTAACCTCTGAAATTTGATCCTGACGTTTCTTATTTTTCTTTTTCTTCTTCACCCCACCAGCCTTGACATCCAAGGCTTTTCCCTTAAGCTTCAGCTTACCCCCAACGACATTCTCATAACCTGACATCTTCCCTGTCAAGAAATTTAAGAGCATAAAAAGTCATGTCATGGATTTAAAACTTGAAAATGTAATAAATGTTTACATATTTGAAAAAGACGAGGGTAAAAAATGTAAGTTCAGTGCAGAAAGTTAGAACCAACCAGATCAATGGCCATAAACAGTCCCAACTACTTAAGAATCAACCAAGACTATTTGTATTGTGTCAAATTTTGGAAACACAATCCTCAATTTCACAATATAACCTATTATAATGCTGCTTACTACAGAACATAAAATAATTACAGTAGGCTTATACATACATACTCACACACACACATACACACAAATGAATATTGCTTTTCTTATACTCTACTTGAATATGGGTAAAAGATCCATTTACATGCGTCATCCAAGGAAAAGCAAATTCTTTTCATTCAATTTTTTTTTTTTCCTCATAATGAAATATTACAAATTTCACCAGATCACATTCAAATAAATTGATCAGTTTAAAAGCACAAAACCAGTTATCTCCCAATTGCCTTCCCTTGAAGAAGACGAACAACTACAACAAAGAGAACAGCTCACAGGAGAAAAAAATAATCTTAAAAAGAAAGCTTTGATTGGGTTTTCACTTAGCATAACTAATTTGTGACTTAAATATTCTACTATACTTGAACAGCAGTGAAATGTAGTATCAAGCATCCTGCTCCTACAATGTTATATCACAACAAAGTTAATAAGTTATTATAAACAAATTACAAGACTCTAACCCTCGCTCGCCCCAAGCTCAATTGTAAAGATATGTACTTCATCCCATCTCTCATAAACTTATTGTAAAAACCAAACAACAATAATCTGCTACATACATTTGATAATTGATAATCCCAAACTCAAACACATATATATTTGATAATTCAATTGTTGCAACAAGTGAAGAGTGGGGATTCGAAGCCTGGTTCTCCTCACAAAGGAGATCAAGCAATACTATTGAGCTATACACACACGCATATATATAATTTCCACAGAAATATACACACCCAGTTGAATGAAATACTCAAAAAACTACATCTAAGTGTTAATTTACATAGATAAACTAAAACCCAGATGAAAGAAATACTCAAAAACTGCAATATGTGTTAATTTACATAGATACATAAAAACCCAGATGAAAGAAATACTTAAAAACTCTGTAATATGTGTTAATTTAAATAGATACATAAAAACCCAGATGAAAGACACACTCAAAAACTGTAATAACGAGCTTCATAATCAATAACAAACCAAAGTAGCTACAATGTCGAAACCTTTGTTTGAAACAAAAACACACTCATAAAAAGAATAACAGTGAACGAGAATAAACATAAATAGAATGAAAAATTAGAACATGAAACTCCTAAAATCTTTGTACCTTTAAAACACACAACCTGCCACTAACCAGTCTTTCTTGCCTCGCTCGCTTGCGAATCCAAGATTCGGTCTTTGGGTTTGGTTGGATTCGTTTTCTAAATAGGAAGGGAAACTTGTAGATCGGGTCAAGTTTATCCGGCCGGGACTTGGAGCTTGTTTATTTTGAGTCCGACTCTAATTCTGAGTAAATAAGTTCTGTTATTTATTTATTTAATTATTATTATTATTATTTGGTAAGGAGCACAGTGAATTTGGTTTGGAAAACCTCTCATATTATATATATAAATTTAGGGAAAAAAATAATGGAGAATTGATGATAGATTTTTTAAAAATTGTTATCTTCTCAAAAAAAAAAAAAAATTGTTAATATAAATTACTCCACTTTATATGAATTTAACAACACATGATAGATTTGAGTTTTGAGGACTTTGCTGTAATAGAAATATTTGTGAAATTATGGATTTTATAATGATCATTTCAAATCAACATATTAATAAATGATTTTTGTTAATGAATGTCCTAAAGCAGTGATTAAGATGCATTTTATATTTTATTAAAATTTTAAATATTTTTCAAAAATAAATTTAAATTATACATATACATCAAAAAAAAAAAAAAAAAACACGCACACAATGATAATGAATTTGTGTGTATAAGCTAATGAATTATTAACAAGTGTTTTTTTTTTTTTTTTTTTGAAAAATGTGTATTAGTACTCATTATTGGCGCAATCACGACTTATGGACTTAATTTGGTGCAACACCAACTTTTAAGTTTAACTTTTATTATATAATATAGTTTATGATATAGTATATATAGAATTTTTTAAATTTTTTTAAAATTATATTTTTATTTAATAAAAAAAAGGTGTGATACTACAAAATAATTTATTAAAAAAATTGTCTATTAATTCTTCGAAGTCATATATAATAATAAAAATTTTAGGGACTTTCTCATGCACAAATTTTTCAACAATCATGGGACATTATGGGCTTAGATCTAGCTAAATTTATCCAAACCATTTTTATTACTGCTAGAATTAATCTGGTCTTAATTCCAAAAGTTAACCCAGAAACTGTGCACCAACTGCGTCCTATTAGCTTGTGCAATCCGCTGTACTAATTGCTCTAAAAAAATTCTTGTTTTGCATCTAAGAAAATTTCTTCCAATCATTGTCCAAGAAATGATTCATCTAATTTAGAGGAAACAAGGACAAAATGTAGCCGAATACTCTTCTCTTAGAATGAGCATAGGCACATCTACAACAAAGACAGTTGCACCCTTGTCCCAAATGGCCCCCACCACCCCACGGATACACTAAGCTCAACGATGCAGCCGTTGCAAACCACAGCTATGGTCTAGCAGTGATAGCCAGGGATGAACAAGGCCAAATCATTAAGGTATGGACCAGAATTCTTCCTCATTGCTCCCCCATCCAAGCCGAAGCTCACTCCATCCTTTGGGCAGTCCAACTCGCTCAAGCTGAAAAATTGAGTCATGTCATTTTTGAAGGTGACGCAAAAAACTGCTTTGATCCACTCTCCTCCACCCTATCCACTTCTGACTGGACCATTAGCAATATCATCAATAACATCTTAAGTTTTAAAGAGTCTTTTGTTAGCTGTAGTTTTTGTTGGGTCAAAAGTGTTTGTAACAACGCTGCTCATACAACTGCCAAACTCTCCCTTAATTCTCGTGAGTCCTTTTGTTCTTTTGTTTCAATAAACTCAGTCTTCCATTGGTCTTAAGGATCGCCTGTGAGGTTGACTGTAGTGCTATGTAGTTTGCCTTTCTTTGAATAATATTGAAGATTATCAACAACAAAAAAAGGACAAAAGGGCCTCATAGCTGCCAAAATTGACTTAGAAAAAGCTTACAATGACCTTGAGTGGCCCTTCATAAAATATACCTTACAATTCTTCCAATTCCCACAACAAACTATTGATCTTATCATGGCTTCTCTAACCTCTTCCTCCATCTCGGTGTTACGGAATGGTAAAGCTAGCTCTCCCTTCACAACTTTCAGAGGAGTTTGTCACGATGACCCATTATCACCCTACCTATTTATTCTTGAGCAATGTCTATTACATACTATCATGTTACACACAATGTTGTGTAAATTGCTTGTGTGTTAGGAAAATATTTAGGTCTACCCCTCATCACTTCCAGGAAACTTGGTACCTCATTCATCCCTTTATTAGACTGTATCACCGCTCGAATTCGGGTATGGCAACACAGACACTTATCCATGGCTGGTAGACTAACACTCATCAAATCAGTTCTTTTGCCAAAGCTAAACTACCACATGCAAACCACCTTAATTCCTGCCAATGTAGTGGACCGCATTGCAACAAGTCCTTACAAATTATTTTTGGGGAGACACTGATCTTCAAAAACACATACATCTCATCTCCTGGGAAACTATCACCAGATCAAAGCAACAGGGAGAAATCATCCTGGATGTGACTGCTTTATGTTTACATAAGCATGAGTTAGTTTTTAGATACATCAACAGCATACAAAGTTGTCATTACTGGCCGTCTTATTCAGTGGCTCCAATCTTTGTCCAAGTTATACTATCTAACCTCCAGCATTAAATTATAAACTGGGTTAAGTAATTGTTCCAAACCTAAATCTATTATCAAAAAGTATATCTAGTGCAAAATTCCTTGATTGTCTCACACTGAAGATAATCTGGAGAAAGTTCTGGCTATGAAGTTTAATCCATTGAGTTGGAAATAGCACAATATATTGACGATGATCAAGTAGTTATTAGTTACATTTCAGAGTTACTTGGAGAATTAAAATGTTTTGGGATTAAATGGCCAGTGTGGCACAAAAGTGCAAGCAGAAAACCCTATCCCAATTTTATATTTTTGAGTAGGATCTAACACTTACAATAAAACATTAGGGAGAGAGAATTCAGCAACCCTTTTTCTCAGCAATGCCAACCTCTTCTTGGATATTTTTGTACAGAGGCTCAACAAGATTAAGCAGGAACCCATCTGAACCATGTTTTGCCAACAAGGAAATTGCCACAGGAAGATTATCATAGAGCCCTAGTGGTATACTCACCTGTAGATATGCAGAAACAAACTTATGTGGTTTTTCAAAGGTTTTAAAACAAACAAGGAAAAAGTAAGAATGTCATGCCTCACAACACACACACACACACACACACACACATATATACAGAGAGAGAGAGAGAGAGAGAGAGAACTTGGCAGAATCCGGATACTCCAGCAATTGATAGCAAGCTAAAAGCCTTGGCACGAAAAGCTTCTAATGGAATTGGATCACATTGTAGTTTTGGTGGAGGCCCTGGAACTGTGGGAATTGCCAGGACACCACAATCCTGAAAAATCGTCATCCAGAAGAGTAACTCAAGCTAGTGGAAAGTTGAATTCATTTATCAGAGATGATACCACTTTCTTTTGCTGCTATAGGTTGTTTGTGAGAGAAAAAGAAAAGAGATGCAGATATGGTGCTCTATCTTCCTAAAATTTACTCAATTTTGAAATGCAAACATGTCATAACTTTATGCAACTTTCGCTATCCTCACCACTTTTCAAAAATTTTAAACTCCGGTTAGTACTTGTAGAAAGAATATGACTAAAACCGCAATGGAAAACACCATATATATATATATATTTTCTTTTTTAATTTTTAAAAAGAAATATATGTAATTTGTTTAAAACAATCTGTAATTCTTGAAGAAAATAATTTCACTTTCACTTTGGGATGCATTTCCAAGAAATAGGCCTGATATACCATCTTGTTTTTGTCAATAGCATGAAAACACTTTCCTTTTTTTCTTTTTCAAATTGTGTTTCACACATAAATAAATTGAAGCTAAATAGACTGAACAACTGCAATCACATCACTCCTACTTCTAAAATTTGAATTAGAAAGAATTTGATTGAGATGTGTTTATAAGATAAAAAGAACAAATGTTTGCGTGTAGAACTTAATTTTTAATGCATACAAATTATCTTTGACTTTTTAGTGCCTCTTTTGCCTTAAGGGTGTTTCTCTTTATGGAAGATGAGGGTGTGTCCTATAGAGGCATACCTGCATGCATACAAGCACATATTGTCATCTCATAGACACATCCACAATCACATATTAAGCTCCAAACTTATTTAAAAAATAATAATTGTGGGATTATGGGATTTCCATGTAGACGATCCTAGCTTTGTTGAAGCATTCAGCAGCATAGAAACAGAGAGTACCCCAAGAAGAGCATTAAGTGCAGCACGTAGTTCAGTCTTTACAGAGTGACAGACATCCACATTTTCATCTGTTGTCCTAATGGCTTCCCATACCCTTTCTGATATTCCAGGACCCAAATCAGGTTTGACAGTACTGACCCATTCACCATGGTTTTTCTTGAATTCATACCTATGCTTTGCAAAATTAGCAAGTTCAGGAGCCAATGTTTATTTAAGAACAGTATTTTCATCTAGAAAGATCCACACCAATATCACAGTTATCATTCAAGTCGTTTGAATCAATTGAGATAGTGACAATCAGCACCTTTGAAGCAGCCGCATGGCACTTGAAAGGGCTGCCAAAGATGGTATATTGTACTCTTGATCTGCATTTTCTTTAGTCATAAATTGTTTTAAACTCGGAACTTTTTCCTTGACATAGTCCCCAAGGATTGCATGCTTTACAAGATCACCTGCATTATTTGTGAAAAGCATGATGCGATATCTCATTCAGTGAAAAAAAAATACTTGTGCAACCATGGATGTGTTTGGAAACAGAAAAACAATGAAATATTACTCTATGACATAAAATTTATAAAGATCTAAGCTTTCTCTCTTTCTCTTTGTAGCATTTGAGAGGTCTCATTTGCCACATGACTAAGGAGACACTCTAGTTAATTGCCATCTTTTTCAGGGTGATACTGCATAAATCCACTATAGACGGTGCTTTTGTAATTAAAATTCTAAGGAAACTAGATTGAATTATTTCAAATCTATATGATGTATGAACTCATCCCACATATAGAACTATACAAACAACAAATTTATATGGTCTATGCACTAACCTCCAAAGAGCTTGCTCACTGATTTAAAAAGTGGTTCAGTAACACGATCACTTGGAATGGCTGAAAGCTGGAAACAATCCTCAGCAATAATTATCTGAGAGGGGTTGACAGGATCCACATCAGGTAATTGCAGTAGTACTCGTCCAACTCTGTTCAAAATCACAGGATCCCTAGCAAACCATCCTGGATGAGAAATTGGTGTTAAAAAAAAAGTGTATGCCATTAAAAGGACCAAATAGATAAGGAATCACTAATCACACTATTATACAAAATAGCAGCAATTTTGGTTATTAGACATTGAGGAAAAACTCAAAAAACAGAAGTTTCTTGTTGCATCATTGTCTAAACCAATGTACCAATGTCAACAATATCATCACCATATGGCCATACCTTTCAGGTGCAGAGTTGAATTTGTTTTAGATATACACAATATTAAGTTTAGAAATTTCAAATCAAGCCATCAAATGGTCAGTTCCTTACCCATGCTATCAAAACTCTGTGCCATAGGAATAACTCCAGTTGTAGAAACGACATCATGTGAAGGCCGAAAGCCAAGAATTCCACAGTATGATGCAGGTACTCTTATACTTCCTCCAGTGTCAGTTCCTATGATAGAAAGTACTTTTTGTTTAAATTTATTGAGGAAAATCCAAGAAACATAAAAATTGTCCATGAAAGAAACTCACCTAAGGCAAAATCAACAAGCTTTGCTCCTACAGCAACAGCAGATCCACTGGAAGATCCTCCGGGTACCCGATCAGGAGCACATGGATTTCTAGGTGTGCCATAATGTATATTTTCTCCATTTATACTGTGAAAAATATGCTGTCCTTCATTGATATGCCCAACAACTATGATGTGAATATTAAAGGGCCTTTTTTTTTTTTTTTTTTTTCAAGATGAATAACTAAGTGAGGCCTCAACTATTTAGTAAGCTATTAGAAACTAGGCAGACATGTATTTTTTCAGTATCATATTTCATGTCATTTTCCATGTGAAAAAATTTGTTTAGACTATATGTTATACATAGAGACATGTTGATAATCTTGAATTGAATTGTTATCAATTCCAAAAAAAAAAAAAAAAAAGTTAATAGATGGTAATCAAGTTATTGATATTTTCAATACTAACCTGTATGCCATTTCATCCATGACAGTTTTACCAATACATGTAGCACCTGCCCTTAAGACTGACAAAACGGCTGGGGCTGTCGACGTGGCAGCCGGATGAGTCCTTGCCCAGTCAGGATTTCCAAACCCAGTCACATATCCATCCACATCATATCTGTTTCCAAATAAAAAACTTAAAAGACAAATCTAATACACACACAATCTGCAGTCTGCAGACCAACACAAAAAAAAAAAAAAAAAAAAAAAAAAAACCCAATTGCTGATATTGTTATCCACACACAAAATCACAAACAATAGATGACATTGATGCAGAAGCTTGCACACACAATTGAAGAATATAGATACACAAACTTCAAACTTCAAAAGAGCATGGCTTAAACCCAATAGTTAAGATTCATAAAAGACTATCTCACTCTGAATTTTACTGTGCATGATTTTTCACGCACCAACACACTTCAAAATAAAAAAGTGGAGAAAGCCCAGTAGTTAAAAGCAGAAGAAAACAAGTACGAAAACTTTGAATTTTTGGAGGACAAAGATGAGTGATAGTATAACTGAAAACTAATAAAAGTGAAAGAGTGTATATTAGGACTGACAAGTCTTTAACGGCAAAGGTGAGTCCACTCAAAGGAAGCTCATGGGCTGATGGGCTTGGTTGTAGAACAAACTTCTCCATGAACGCACCGTAGTCTGAATCTTTTGCCATGTCTGAGCTCTCTCTCTCACGTCTTTTCAAAGTGGAAAATGTTGCTAAGCGGTGCTAAAAAGTTAAAATTATCTTTAGTATCACTACATATAAAAAAGAGTGTTGCAACAGTGGAGCTGAAGGCGTTGCAATAGTGGACTTCATTGCTGCTCTGTAGTTGAGAGCTAAAAAAAAATTTATTTTTTATTCTCCAACCGTTTAAAATAATATTTATTTGTTTGTTTGTTTGTTTTTTTCAATTCTTTTATTCTCGTGCCTCTGAAGACAAAACACAACTCCCTCAAACTCACTCTCTCAAACTTGGGGCTGTTCAAGAACAAACCGGCGCCGACAAACCGGCCAGAGCCGCGCCGATCTGACCGACGGAAGGCTCCACCGAAGCTTTCAGGTACGGTGTCGGCAGTCCTTTTCCGTTACCGACGTCGGCCGGTCCAGTGATCGGCTGCAAGATTTGCACACCGAAGAGAAACCGAACCGACCGATATAATATATATATGTGTGTTTTACGTGATTGAATGATTCACGTTTGCTGCCTGGCTTTCTTCTTCTTTTTTTTTTTTTTTTTTCTCTCTTTGATAGAAACGTCTGCAACTTTTTTTGAAGAAGAATCTGCAACTTGATTTTGAAGAAGAAGACATAGTGGCAGGATTTATATTATATTATAATATAATATACTTTAATAATACCATGTGGTTTTAAACTTTTATTTTTAAACCATTTAATGAACTTGTGTCTAGCTTTCTCTATTTTTTAAACTGTGGCGTTTTAGACTTTTATTTTTTTATATATTATCAACTCAATTATCATGCCTTTTGAGTGAAGGAGTTGTGGTATATCTTTGTGTTATAACACTTTTCTCTCTCTTTTATATGTGTTTGTTTCTCAAAAAATATATAAAAAAAGATAAATTTGTATATATATAATTTGGGGTTAAAACAATATATTATTGTTACGCTAGATGATTATTTTCTATCATGATAATTGAGAAATTGTTTTAGTAAAAAAAAAATATATATAAATATAATTTGGGGTTAAAAAAATCACTTGTTAACACTAGATGATTATTTGCTATCATGTGGTGGCGGCAACGTTGGAAGAGTCGGTGGCGGTGGGGGAGGCGGTGGTGGCGGCGGTAGTGGCAGCAATAGCAGTTGCGGTGGTTGTAATTGTTATTTATTGTAGTGGATATATTATTTTATTGTAAAATTTTTTATTTTAACTTAAAATATAAAATTAAAAGGGTAAAATATAGTAAACATTGTGAGGTTTGGACTAATGTGGTAGGAAAAAGTTGAAAGATCTTATCCTTTGGAAAAACACACACTTTTGAAATGATAAGCATGTCTCCATCATTCATAATTTGATTAGCGTCTATTTTGAAATATGTGTGGTAGGAAAAAGTTGAAAGATCTTATCCTTTGGAAAAACACACATTTTTAAGTGTATTTGGACATTGTGTATTTACACACAGTGTATGCAATAAATACTAGGGGTGGTAAAATCTGACACGATCCGCGAATCTAATACGACTAACCCGTTTATAAACAGGTCATGGGTTGAGGCTAAATGGGTTCGGGTTATATTCAGGTTGACATGGCTAACCCGTTTAATAAACGGGTCGTGTTCGTGTTTAACATGCGAACTCGTCTGACTTGTTTGACCCGTTTAGCTTATAAAAATTATTAGATATTTTGATATTATTTCTTAATTAATGGTTGTTTTTATATGTTTATTATTATATTTATAGTTATAATTGTATTTTAATTTTAGATATATGGGAATTGATAAAAATTATATAGATTTGGTATGACCTATTAATTAAATAGATTATTAAATGGGTCATTTGTATTGACCTCTATATGACTTGTTAATTAAACTGGTTAAACGTGTTGGGTTGGGTTTACCTGTTTAATAAACAGGTCGTGTTTGAGTTGAGGATTCCTAACACGTTTACTAAACTGGTCGGGTTCGGGTCAACCCATATAGCCGAATACACATGGCTTGACACAACACGAACCTGACCCATGAATATGAATTGCCACCCCTAATAAATACTGCCCTTACTACCCTCTAGTTATTTCGGACGATAAACAATACCTTGGTATTTCAAATTGAAAAGAATGAGAGGGCAAAGATTGAGATGTGAACAAGGATTTTTTAGAGCAACCACATCCATAGCTTCAGATGTTTCAATCACAGAGGGATATCCACCATCTATGATAAGGTGGCCTACATAAAAATAAATAAATAAATAAAACAAGCAGAAAAAGCTTTATAGTTGTGGGCCTTCCATAATACGAAAGGATAAGCATGCCTCCATCATTCATAATTTGATTAGCGACTATTTTGAAATATGCGTGGTAGGAAAAAGTTGAATGATCTTATCATTTGGAAAAACACACACATTTTTAAGTGTATGTGGACATTGTGTATATACACACAGTGTATGCAATAAATACTAGGGGTGACAAAATCTGACACGACCTGCGAACCCGACACGACTAACCTGTTTATAAACAGGTCATGGGTTGAGGCTAAACGGGTTCGGGTCATATTCAGGTTGACACGGCTAACCCGTTTAATAAACGGGTCGTGTTTGTGTTCAACATGCAAACCCGTCTGACCCGTTTAACCCTTTTAGCTTATAAAATTATTAGATATTTTGATATTATTGCTTAATTAATGGTTGTTTTTATATGTTTATTACTATATTTATAGTTATAATTGTATTTTAATTTTAGATATATGGGAATTGATAAAAATTATATAGATTTGGTATGACCTATTAATCAAATAGATTATTAATTGGGTCACTTGTATTGACCTCTATATGACTTGTTGGTAGTTTTAGGTATTATCTTTGTTTGTAGCATCTTTCACATAGAGAAGATCATATATCCACCCGGGAAAATCAGGCTGATACAGAAGACAGTGGGCATACTTAATTTCAGCTAACAGCATCGTTGATTACTAAGAGCATCAGCCGTGGGGCTTGTATATGTCAAATGTCAAGAACATTTGGCATTTAAGCCCCAAAACTGCTCAACAATGGGAAGGCCATATCGCATATGCCAAAATTTTTTTGAGAATTAGCTAAGTACCATCTCAAATGTAAGATGGTACTGTAGCTGAATGGTATAAAAAAAAAAAATTTTAATACTCTCATTTCTCTCTCCTCTCTCATTTTAACCTGGCAATTTCTCTCTCCTCTCTCATTTTTTCTCTTTCTTTTCTCTCTCTTTCTTTCTGCTTTCTCTTCTTCCTGCTCTCTCTTCTTCAACGGAATGGAGGCAACGGCGTGGAGGCTCGATCAGAAAAGCTGTGGTGGAGGCGTGGAGGTCGTGGGTTTCCGGTGTTTAGGTCGAATTTGGGTGGTGTTTGGCGTTTGGCATTTGGGTCGAAGATGATGACGATGATGATGGGTTTGGGATGAATAGAGACGGCGACGGGCGACCCTCTCTCTCTCGCCATTGTTGCCGGTGAGAACAGATGGGTTTGGGTTTGGTGAGAATAGATGGGTTTGATTTTGGATTTTGGATTTTGATTTTGGTTTTGGATTTTGATTTTGATTTGGCTGGATTTGGCTGTGCTGTGTTGGCGTTGGATTGTGTTTTTCTTTTTTGGTTCAGCTACTGGGGTTTGTGGTTGTGGCTAGTGGGCTGACGGTGGAGGTGGTGGAAGTAGTTGTGGCTAGTGGGCCGACGGTGGGGTGGGTGTCTGTAGCGTGGCGAGATCGGTGGGTGGCAAGATCAGTGGAGCTGTGGTGGCTATGGCGTTGTGGTGGCTGTGGCGTTGTGATCGGCGTGGGTGTTAATGGTTTTTTGTTTTTTGTTTTTGTTTTTTTTTGTTTTTGTTTTTGTTTTTTTTTTTTGTTTTTTTTTTTTTTGTTTTTTTTTTTTCTGAGTTTGCTGGTATATGTGATCAGTGTTGTGGTGGTTGTGATAGGCATGATGGTTTTTTTTTTTTTTTTTTTTTTCTTTTCTGTTTCGCTGATCTGGGTTGATATGGATGATGGAGGAGTTGTGTGGAGGAGTTGGGTTGATATGGATGATGGATTGGAGGAGGAGGCTGGAAGAAGGTGAAAAGTAAAGTAATGGAAGATTCTGGAAGGGACGCGTGTGGGGGAGAAAATTGAGAAAAAACAAAAAAAGTAAAAATATATTTTATTACGTAGATATATTATTTTAATGAGTAGAAAAGGAAAATAGAGTTTTGGGATGTTGGGTGTATTGTAAAATGGTATGGTATAATTGATAAAGTAACTTTTTGGGATGGTAAAATAAGATGAGATAGCAAAACCGGCTATGGATGCTCTAATATCATCTCTTGCATGTCCATTGTAGCAAAATTTGCCCAAACTGATACCCTGAGTTCTCGTGCATTTAAGGTATGGAGAGGTACTATCCAGCTCACTCACTTAGTGGTACTATTTTAAGGAGAAATAAAAGTACATTTAAGACCTCACTACTATTTTGAGGGTAGGAGACTAGGAGTAAGACCACATAGGACTATTGGAGGGTTTTTATAAATTTCACCTTTTTTTTTTCCTATCCTAGGAAACCTAATGAAAATTTTACTTTTCTTTCATTTATTCTAGGAAAACTAAAGAAAATTTCATTTGTAATATGCACAAATTAAATTAAAATTTTAAATTTAGATTTCCAAAAAAAAAAAAAAAAAAACATATTTCGTCTAACCCTAGCACCCTAGGATATATAAACCCATAATTCTAATTTCTAGTAGAAACGCTAGAGCCCAATTCTCCCTCTTAGGAGGATCGTCATGGGTGTGTTTGGATACCGCTTATTTTGTTGAAACTGAAAAATTATTGCTGAAAGTACTATAGATAAAGGTAAAAGTTAGTTGAAATAGTACAGTGGAACCCATAAATAGTGCCAAAAAGTGCAGTGAGCCCATGAATAGTAGCAAAAATAAGCTGAATAGTGAAATAATTTTCATTTTTCATTTCCACCCAAACACACACATAGTAGAGTCACCGAAAAATGAAAACTTTTGATCAGAAAATTGTTTTTAACAACCAAAATACCATAAATGAAGCATTTTTAGATCAAACCAAGAACTAACTAGTGTTAGTTGGCCTCTCTCGCCCCTAACCAACTCTTTCCCTGCTTTTCCTAGTGCCGTTGCTAGTAGCTTCTGACAAACCTCGCCAAAATATTTTAAAAAAAGTTCATGTTTTTAACTAATTTTTTATCCTTCTTGTATTTCATTCAATCAAGCTTATCTTTCTATATTTGAGATCAATTTCACTTAAATCAGATTTCTTTAATTAAAATTGGAGAAATTTGAAAGTTAGGTCTAAGACATGCTTTAGGGATTTCTATGTTCTAGCTATGTTTTCTTTCATTTGATTACGAAATCATAAAATTGAGGAGCCAAATTGAAGATTTAAACCACTAATTGATAAAAATAGTGGCTTGTTAACAAATTCTTAAAAATTGCATCTTAGGGTTATTGTTTCATCATTCATGCAAAAATTGGGGATTTTGTAATCCGTTTGTTAATTCATTAAATTGATCTCTCTTTATTAAGAGTTCCAATACAATATTTAAACACCCAATTAGATCTGAGTTTGATCTTAACAAAAAAAGGGGGGTTTAAATATTAGGTTTATTGATAAAATTAGTATTTTTCAATCAAATAAGGGTTTAATAAAATCGGATGAAATAATATGTAATTTTTACATCTAATTAGGGTTTTATAATACCAATTGGGTGAAAACATTATAATTTTGAACATAATCAAATAATTAAAATCGTTAGGTTTAGGACTTAGGCCAAATTTGGGCTTTTGATGTTCTAAATACTTTAATGTCAAATTGTAGGTGAAATTATCAAAGTATACCTCATTATAGGTTTTGAACATCCAATTGGGTGAGGTGATCAAGGGCTACGATAATTTAAATCTATATATCTTAAGTTTGATTTAAGAATCTTACTAATTGACAATGAATAAAATGAATATTTGGAATTTCTTGGTCCATAATATCTGAAGCGTAGCGTTTAATGCTGCTGCTTTCACGTTGCGCCACATCAGCTGCCACGTCATTTAAAAAAAAAAAAAAATTTGTCCTACAATTTTAAAATGGTTTTTACAATTTTCAGCCTTATAAATGCAGCCCACTACTTATTTATTTACTTAGAGTTTTTTTTTTTCTTTCCAATCTATATATTAATGTTGTTGCTCTCACGTTACGTCACATGAGCTGCCACGCCATTTAAAAAAAAATAAAATTTGTCCTACAATTTTTAAATGGTTTTTACAATTTTCAGCCCTATAAATGCAGTTCACTACTTATTTATTTACTTCCACTATCACCCTATAATAAATCCAGCCCACTACTTATTTATTTACTTATACTATTACCCTATAATAAATCTGTATAATTAATCCAACCCACCTCTTATTTATTTAGTTCCACTATCAAGCCCAACCCAAAACTTTTTCAGTTCAGCTTTAGGGTTTTGTGTAAGCCTTTTCAGCTTAAAGGAAGAAAAAAAAAAAAAAAAAAAAACGTTGAAGCCTTTCAAGCTTTAGGGTTTTTTTTTTTTTTTTTTTTTTCCAATTTTCCTATAATTGTTTTTAACATTTATTTTTTTAATATTTACACTTCTCAAACCTTTCTCTCCTTTACCATTTCATCTCTCCACTACTTCTTCAATCTTTCTCCCTCCTTTACCTTTTCATCTCCCCACTACCTTCTACATTAATATCATTCTTCCTCTTTCCCTTCATCTTCCTTTATTTTTGTCTTTTTTTATTCACATCCTCTTATTATAAATTTGTCACTATCTCTTCCATTCTATACATAGTTTTCTCTCACAAAAAAAAAAATGGTTCTCTCTCTCTCCCTCTCCCCCTCTCTCTCTCTCTCTCTTTAAATTTTTTGGTGGATTTTTATTTTTTATTTTTCTTGCATCTCTACTTTAGGTTGATAATTTTTTATATTCTTTAAAACTCTATTTTGGGTTAATGCGATTTAGTTTTGTTTTTTAAATTGTTGTTGTTGTTTTTATTTTTATTTTTTTATTCTCTTTAATTGTTAAATGTTACTCCTTCCGTCCCAATTTGTGTGTCCTGTTTGAAAAGTTAAATTTTTTAAGGGAACATCATTTATTGTCTTGTCTACCTCATTAAAATATATAAGTTTACAAAACTACCTTTAAATAAATTTATCAGCTTTTTTTAAAAGAGTCATTCTTAATGAGGCAACTAAAAAAGTGCTCCAATTAGATTGATTTTTTAAATATTTGTTAGTTTTCTTTTCAAATAGTTTTGAAAATAAAGTAGGGGTATAATAGGAACATTAGTTAATTAATGATTTTTATTTTTAGAAACAGGACAATATTTTGGGACATCCCAAAATGGAATAGAGGACAAACGAATTGGGACGGAGGGAGTATCCTATTGCGTTCTAAAGAATTAAATATAGCATATAAAAATATAATATTATTATATTACATAGCATGATTTGGATAATTTGGTATTTATTCTGTTACATATCATGATTTTTTATAGTGCTCAATTTAGATGTTAAACTATGAGACTTTACTAAGTTTTCTTTATTTTCTAATCCTTTGTGGTGGACAAAGTACTCTTAATAGTTGTATTAGAAGTACTCTCTAATGCCATTCATTCAAAGAAAAGCAAAGGTTAGCCAAACGAAAATAATCGGATAGGTGATAAATTTTAACTTTTGCAATTTTATTTTTATTATTATTATTTTATAACAATGCATGTATAGAAATTTAATTTTTAGATTTTGCTAATAATTGTTTATTTGATAATATGTTTTGAGTGGCCGAAATTATAATTTCTACAAAGAAAATAACCTTAATAGATTATCAAAAACAAAATTTTATCCTAATATTGGTTCAATTAATCATTGTTTAGTTTTTTTTTTTTTTTTTTTTTTTAGTTTATGTTTTTTTGGTGTTTTGGATTGTTCCTATATTACATTTATGATTGTTCCTATAATAAATAAAAATATAATTACGAAATACATTACTCATTATTAGATTAGTTTAAATTGTAAAAAAAATTTAATAAAACCACCATAAAAATAATTATCACGCGCAACGCGCGGGTTTGCAGCTAGTCTATATATTACTAAAAGCTGAAGCGTAGCGTTTAATGCTGCTGCTCTCACGTTGCGCCACATCAGCTGCCACGTCATTTATATAAAAAAAAAATATAATTTTTCCTTCAATTTTAAAATGGTTTTTACAATTTTCAGCCCTATAAATCCCAGCCCTATAAATGCAGCCCACTACTTATTTATTTACTTCCACTATCACTCTATAATAAATTTGTATAATTAATACAGCCCACCTCTTATTTATTTAGTTCCACTATCAAGCCCAACCCAAAGCCTTTTCAGTTCAGTTTAAAGGAAAAAAGAAAAAAACGTGACCAAATAGAAACGTGGAAGCCTTTTTTGTTTGAGCCTTTTCAGCTTAAAGGAAAAAAAAAAAAAACAAAAAAAAAACAAAACGTGGAAGCCTTCAGGGTTTTGCTTGACCAAATAGAAATGTGAGGAGACAGAGAGTTTGAAGATTGTAACGTGGAGGGAAGCTTAAAGGGAGGGAAAAAAAAAAATGTTGAAGCCTTCTTGTGTGAGAAAACAGAGAGTTTGAAAGCTATCCACCTTCCTGCTCTATCGTTTCGCAGTAACGACTGCCTATCTGATTTCCTTCCTTCCTTTATTCCTTTCCATACGGTGTATAAATATTGACAAAAGTTGCCTGCTTTGGTTGAGGTATCTCTACATCTCAATTCTTTTTTTTGGGTGCAAAACTTTTATGCTCTGTTTATATTAAAATGAGACCCTTTTTTTTTTTTCGTTTGTTTGTGTTTGTGTTTATATTAGACGAGCATCCTTGGCATGTCATTGATGTGTTTGTGAGATTGCCTGAACGTCGTTTCAATAGTGCTATAATTTTACAGCCAAAAAAACTATTTTATTTTATCTTGGTTTATTTGGAAATATCTTAGGTCTCATTTTTTTAATGTGTTGTGGCTTATTGGAAGAATGTAAGACTCTGAAGTAGTGAAGTATAAAGTGTTGGTGGCACTTCTCAAATCACCTTCCAACGTATTTCAACATGTAAGACTCCATTTCTTGAATTGATCAGATTGTACTTCTCATTAATGCGTAGTTTTAGAATCAAAGCAAATTGTTTTTGGTGTTTCAATTTTTGCAGTAAGAATTCTGCATAATTTTACTGCATAATCCTTGGCATAAAAAAAAACTATTTTATTTTACCATTGTATACTACATCATTTAAATTGATATCCACTTCCCACAATTGACATTAGATCGTACTTCAATTTCATGATTGTATAACATGGATTGGGTTTTAGAATCAAAGCAAATTGTTTTTGGTGTTTCAATTTTTGCAGAAAGTTTTTTGCATAATTCCGCATAATTTTACTGCATAATCCTTGGCATGCCATCGATGTGTTTGTGAGATTGTCTGAGTGTCGTTTCAAAAATAGAAGGAGCTGTTTATGTTGCTCATAATTGCTACCAAAGGCCAATCTTCAAAACATGGTTATATACATAACACTTTTCGAAGATTGATAAGAACTCTTTTTATTATTAGTTTTTTTTAAAGATGATTACAGAGTAATCTAATGTTTAATTTTATTTATTTATTTCCTTATGAATGATAAATAGGAAGTTACTAAGTTGTGTAACATAAAAAATAAACAAATAAATGAATGCAGTTGCATCATGTGTCCGGTTGAGAAGATAGAGCCCGGTCCCAAATCATATGATTTAATTCCAAATCCTCCTTTTATGTATTTTAATAAAATTAAGGGCACATCATCCTTATCATGTATACTTATCAAAAAAAAGTTGAAGTTTTTATATGTTTTTCAGGTTTAATTTTTGTTTCGCTTTTAAATATAGCAGTAGACATATTGGAGAGTGGATTATGGTTTGGGGTTCTACGCAATGAGGACCAGTTCTACTTGCCAATGAAAGCAAGAAAGAATCAGAGTCATCAACAAAAAATCATAACGTGGTAATTCCAAGCGGGTTTGATGTCCTTAATTTTGTCATCATTGTCAATGTTTTTGGTGACTGTTTTGGTTGTTTGTGGTGAAAAAAAAATATATGTTTTCATATAATTTGATTTTTGTTTTATTTTTTGATGTCCTTAATCCAACAGTTTTTATTTTATTTTTTTATTATATATTTTTATATGGATGACCAAATTTGTGATTTTTAGAGACTTTTTTGGGTTTTGCATGTTGGATTATCTTCTCACAATTTTAATTGAGCATCTATTTGGGTGTTGAGGAAAAAAAAAGTGAAGCAAAAAGTAAATGGAAGCACAATCAATTGTGAAGGTGCTTTTTAGATACCTTTGTGAATTATGAATTTTGCTTTGTTAATTTGCCAATTGTGGATTACTTTGTAGGTTTTGGTAGGTATTCTTTTTAGAGAGATTTAACAAAGCAATGAACTATAGCTTTGTTTTTTTTTTCTAATAAACGCATTTTTTATGTTATTTCTACTAAGATGTTTCTATGGTATTCTATTCTATTTCACTTGTGTTGGTTATTTCAATCTAACATATTTGAGAACTCTCATACCATCATTCATATGGGAAGAAAACCATAATAACTTCTTTCGTTGCAGATGATTTCATTTTTTTTTCCATGTTTGTAGTTGTACATCATTAAGCAAGGGTTACAGATGATTCCTTATTCATTGTTTATTTTTTTTCCTTATTTTTTTGTTGGTAGTAAGCTTAATTTAATTACTGCATTTGAAGTTATTTTTCTCCTTTGTCCTTTCTTATGTTTTTTTTTTTTTTTTGCTCCAAAAGAATGTACTACTATATATGTAGTATGTTAGTTGGAGAAGTTCAATATTATGTTATGCTTGGTTAAATGAGATTTTTACTTTTTTTTTTGGGTTTCAATTTTTATAATTTTTAGCTGTAAGTTCCTCAAGGCTCGAGTTTCTTAGGGATTTTGTGCACGATAAATCTCTCTCTTCCCCTTAAATTTGCTTATTTTATAGACTTTACCCAAAAAGTTTTTTTTAAGTGAAAGAATTTTGATTTTGTTAATTTTTAAATTTTGAGCATGTTATTGGGGTTTTAGTACATAAATTTTGCAGTTAGAATATTGTTTCAAATTCGGAGAATTTTGGGGAGTGTAATAGTGTGAAAATTTTATAAACTTTTACTGTCTAGGAAGCCAACTTGAGTCTAACTTGAAAGCCATGATCAACTTAAGTCCAACATGAAGGCCATGAACATCTAGGTAGTCTGTTGGCATGTTTTTGTTTCAATTCTTTTCCTTCCCCTGATATAGCTTTGCCATTTGATTTGTTAGTTAAAATTGAAAAAACAAATTTTTCTTATTCTAGATGAAATTGTTTATGGGTTTTTATTTTATGTATAGTTTTCAATGTAACTAACATCAATTCAATACACAAACATGAAGGTGGAAATGAGAGTTCTTGATGCTCTTTTTTAAAGCTCTCTCTGATCTATTAATTTCCGTTGCTTACTGTTTCAATGTTAAGGATTCAGTGACAAACTTATTTTGTATTTGTACTATTGTTTTACTTGTGGGGAAAATTTGATGAGTTTTCTATGTTTGTGATTTGTAGTTCGTATTGATTTGCTGGATGTGAATGGTGATGTGGGGGGACTTAGACGAAGATGATGAGCTACTTGTCTTCTATCTCAAGGTTTCTGTTTTTCCTTTATAATAAGCTGTAAATGCGTAGTAGTTTCTTTGAAATCTTATCTAGATTCTATTTATAGTCATAGGTTCAACATAATATATTCAAAGAAACTCCTATTAATTATTTTCTTCCTAAGTTATTGAATCAAACATGCATCCAAAATCTGTTTTAAATGGAAATAATTCAATTGATGATTATTTGCCCTTTTTTTTTTCTAGACTAGAGACGAATGTTTACATTGAATTGTGTACCTGATGGTGCACTCCCACACATAGATAGCATGCAAGAAAACCATAAACTGGAGTTCTATGGAGTTCTTGAGAACTTGCCTCAAGTTATGATTAAGAGTTCTATGATGATTGTATGTAACTTATTATAGAACATGGTGGAAAAATTGAATCTAAAGGAAAGAGGAAACATATTGGTTGAGAGCAAGCATCACTAATGTCTCAAAGCTATTAGCGCATGTGGACAAGTTTGGGGTTTGATGATGCCATAGAAGTTTCAGTGGAAGTCTTCTCTCAGTTGCTAAGCTGTCATGTATGTAAATTAGGCTACTTATTGAAAAAGAAAATTGTAAAGTAGGCCAGATATTGAAAGTTCTTGCTGAACGCTATAGTTACTAAAAGTTATGTTTAGCTACTAAACTATTTGAGATGTTCCTTAAAATTTTGGTATATAAGTTGATAAGAAACGTCTTTTATATTATGCTTTCAGATACAATTTTTATTCAACTTTGATGTTGGTTTTTATTCCCTTTTAGATTTTATAGAGAAGTAGGAACACAGAATTTGTATTTTAATTTTGTGTGTTTTGTGTATGCATATCCACACTCCCGCACACAATATATACACTATCAACTTTTATAGTTGCATGGCTAGATAGTTTAGCAAATACTTGTTAGTCTTATATGGGGTTTTGCATTTTAATAAAATCTAATGAATTCAAAGTGGAAATTTGTTAAATAGCACCGATTGTGTTTTCAACCAATTAAATTTTCAAGAAACATTTGACATTTTTTTAATGAATTAGTCTATATAACATGCCTCATTAAATAGATCAATCACCAAATATTTAGAAACAAATTATAAGTAGCATGTAACTTTGCAATAGGAACTAAAGATTAGACTTGCATATCTCTTTTCCAACTACAAAATGTACCGATAATGAGAAATACTATTTGAAAGGAGATTTAATTGGAAAATAATTGTGCTTGCCGAAGGAGGAGTAAAGATTCATAAATTTACTTTTGTAAGTCTGGAATGGAGAGGCTATGATATGGACACCTATTTATAAAATTTCCTCATCCTATTTATAATACTAATCTCTATCTTTAAACAAATGGATCTTTTTATTATTATTAATATTTATTTAAAAAGACTTGCAACAACTTAATTACAGTCCTCTAAAGTTTTCACCTAGCATGATGCTAACTTCAAATTTATAAAATCATTTCTATCTAATTTTAAGTTAATTAAATTTTACTAACTTGGGAAGATGGTTGATCAGCTCTGGACTGACTACAAGGCCAAGTATAGTTGTATTCTTCCCACGTCTAATTCCAAGACAATACATTCTATCATCATGAATCCTACAATATATTGTTTATACATATATAATGCAGCTTAAGTAGTAAAAGATCATTTGAAATAACCGGTGGATAACATGAACACCCTACCAATAATATAAGGACTATTTTAGCAAAGCATTTCATTTTACTATAAAAATTACCACGCGCAATGCGCGGGTCCGCGACTAGTGTTAAGTAATAGCATAGACATGGAATTATTTATGTCATCATTGGGAACTAATATGTTTATTTGACTTAGGCTTCAAAGATCTTCGTGATGAACCTAACCCAACCTAAATTTTATGGAGTTTAATCATTTGGTCATTTTGGGAGATCAGATGACTTAACATGCAATTTGGTTTTTGAGACAATTTATTTGATTTACAAATGCCTTATCGCTGGTTAAATATGGATTTTCTTTTATTTTGCTGGGTGTCACACCACTTCTTTCTTTTCCTCTTGGTAACCAAATGAAGCATAACTAATCTTGCAGGTACTCTTTCTATACTAAAGTGTGATTGTTATATGTTTTACATAAACTTGATTTTCTCAGCAAAAAAAAAAAAAAAAACTTAAGCTTGAGTTGGTTTTTCAGATACATCAACAATATACCAAGTTATCATCATCCTATCCATCTTATTCAATGGCTAACATTTTGGTCCACATTATACAATATAATCCCCAGTATCAAATTATTATTTCAAATATTAAATCAGCATCTGTATCTGTTACCATAAAAGGATCTCTAATCTCCAATGTGAAACATGCTCTAATAATCTCAAATTGTAGTTAGAGCTGAGAGAGTCCAGGCCTTTGAAGTTAAGGCATTCAAGTGGAAATGGATTTGCATTATTTAATGGAATAAAGTGATAACGAAGTAGTTATTAGAAACATTTCAGAGCCACTTAAGAGTATCATTTGTTTCCAGAAGAAAGAGAAAGAGCCTATTTGGCATGCAAGAAAAAGAACATTAGGAAGAGACAAAATTCAGGAACCCATTTTCTCAACAATGCCAACCTCTTCTTTGAGAGTGTCATACAGAGTCTCAACAAGATTAAGCAGGAACCCATCTGAACCATGTGTCGCCAACAAGGAAATTGAGACAGGAAGATTATCATACAACCCTAGTGGTATGCTAACCTGTAGAAATGCAGAAAGAAATTATAAGTTTTTCCAAAGGTGATCTTACATAAACAAACAAAGGAAAAAAATAAGACTGCTATGTCTCACAGAGAGAGGGAACCTGACAAAATCCAGATGCTGATGCAATCAACAGCAAGCTGAATGTCCTGTCACAAAAATTTTCTGAAATAGTTGGATCTGTTTGTAACTTTGATGGAGGTCCCAGAACTGTGGGAATTGCTAGGACACCAAAATCCTGAATAATCATCATTGTTAGTCAAGCTAGCGTAAAAGTTGAATTCATAAATGAGAGATGGTGTCATGATTTCTGCTACTATAGGATTTCTTGTGATTGGAAGGGGAGAGGAGAGGTAGTTAGGGTATATACTTCCTTAAAGTTGCTCAGTTTTTAAAGCAAACATTAGTCATCATAATCATATGCCACTCTCACTACCCTGGCCAGTCCTTAAAAATTTAAAGCAAAACTTTCCAAACTCTTTTAGGTACTTGTGGAAAGAAGACAAAAACCACATTGGAAAACAACATTAATATTGCTTTTGCAGCAAAATAATATAAGGTAGATTTGTTGAAAACAAATGGTAATTCTTGAAGAATATAATTCCACTTTTATCTTGGGATCATTTCTCCAAGAAATAGGCTGGATATGCTGGTATAATTATCATCAATAACGTAAATACAAATTTTCTGGGTTTTGTTTATGTCATCAATGAGATGAACCTAAAGAGATGTTGACAATAACATCACTCCTACATTTGAATTCTGATTCCTCGAGAATTTGAGTTAGAATGTTAGATGTGTGTATAAGTATAAATATAGAAAGGAAAAATCATTAAGTATATACATCTTTAATGGATAGATAAAATCTTTGACTTTCTAGCATCAATCGTGCCCTTATAAAAGAGGGTGTTTGTCTTTATGAAAGATAATAACAAACTATTAAGATGAATACATGCATGCATACAAGCATATAAATGTGATTTTATAGACATATCCATTGTCACATATTAAGCTCCTACTTACTCAAAGGAAACGTTTACCTTTTATTTTTTAAAAAAATTGCAGGAATATCATATTTCCATAGAGCCAAATCTTTGGTTTGTGAAACATTACAAGAAAGAGAAAGATAAAGAGTACCCCAAGAAGATCAATAAGAGCTGCACGGGCTTCGCTCTTCACAGAGTGACAAATATCCAAATTTTCATCTGTTGTCATAAGGGCTTCCCATACCCGTTCTGATATCCCAGGACCCAAATCAGGTTTGACAGTATTGATCCATTCACCATGGTTGTTCTTGAATTCATACCTGTTATTTGAATGGTTAATAAGTTCATCTGGCAATGTTTACTTAAGTACAGTATTTCATCTAATAAGATTTTGACTAATATCAAAGTTATCATTCAATATTGTTGAATCAATTAAGAGGTGACAATCAGCACCCTATAATCAATCGCATGGCACTTGAAAGCGCTTCCAAAGATGGTATATGAGACTCTTGAACTGCATTTCCTTTATTGATGAATTGTTTCAAACTTGGAACTTTGTCCTTGACATAGTCCTCAAGGATTGCACGCGATACAAGATCACCTGCATTATTATTAAAAGCATAAAGTGAAATCTCATTGAATGAGAAACATATTGATCTAAACACATAAAATGTATTTTGACAAAGAAAATAATGAAAATTTTCTTTATGATGAAAGATTTCTAATGAGCCAAGGTTTTTCTTTTTTGCTGCATTTGAGATGTATCTTTTGTTGCGTTCCTAAAAGGAGAATCTAGTTAATTAACATATTTTTCAGGATGACAGCATTCTACTTCAATAAATCCACCCCAAATAATACATTTGCCCTTGAATTGCTATGAAATCCAAATAGAGCTTTTTAAAATTTATGCAGTGTATGAATACTCTCATATGTAGAATTTAGACAAATAAATTAGGCATATGGTCAATGCACTTACTCCCAAATAACTTCTCCACTGATTTGACAAGAGGTTGAGTAACTCGATCCTTTGGAATGTCCGAAAGCTGGAAACAATCTTCTGCAATAATTATCCGACTGGGTCTGACAAGATCCACATCAGGTAATTGAAGAAGCACTCGTCCAACTCTATTAAGTATTACAGGGTCCCTAGCAAACCATCCTGTATGAGAAGTTGGCGTCAAAGAATCAGATCCTCCCCCAACAAATGCTGTAGAAATTTCTGTAGCATACTATTAAACAAGGAGCAGTAATTGGTTGGTTTGTTGTGTAAAAAAAATCATTGTTGATATGATTTCATCATTTCAGTATGACCTTAAGGTTCTGGAAAAATCACTTCTGAATGCTTATACTCTGTCATTCAAGAGTATCATAGGTTATTATGAATGTGTGCGCGCGCACACACACCATACAGCAGACACGGATAGCTAGTGCATGAATATTTCGTAACAACTTGGAACAATAAAAACATGGTCAAGAAATGTTAAGGAAAAGCCGAAACAACTAAAGTTTTTTTTGTTGCATCACAGTATAAACCAATCTACCAATCTGAACAATATCATCAGCAGTTGCTATACTTTCAAGTGCAGAGTTGAACTTTATCCCACTACATTTTAATATAACATACAACTTGACTCAAGCCATCAAACAGTTTGTTCCTTACCCACAGTATCAAAACTTTGCACCAAAGGAATAACTCCAGCAGTGGAAATGGCATCATGTGAAGGCCGGAACCCAAGAATTCCACAGTATGATGCAGGTACTCTTACACTTCCTCCAGTGTCAGTTCCTATGATAGAAAAAACCTTTTCGTTAGATCTATTAAGGCAAGCCAAGAAACATAAAAAATTTTCTTTACAGAAACTCACCTAATGCAAAATCAACAAGCTTTGCGCCTACTGCTACAGCAGATCCACTAGAAGAGCCTCCAGGTACCCGATCAGGCACACATGGATTTGTAGGTGTGCCATAATGTTTGTTTTCTCCATTAATACTGCCAAAAACAGGTCATTCAATTACATCCCATCAACTATGTTATGATCATTCTAAGGACCTATTTTTCCAAGATGGCTAATCCACTAAGTGACAGCCCCAGCCCATTTAGGAAGCAATTGGAAATCACAGAAAACAATTGATTGGACTAGAGATATTTCATACATGGAGACAAAATTGTATAAACACAATTGAATTGTTATCATTTCCCAAAATTATTATTTGGAATCAACCTAAACATCTTCTACCCAACACCCTTCCCAAAAAGAACTAATACTAGAATAGTGAAGTTATTGTTATTCTTAATACTAACCTGTATGCCAGTTCAGCCGTGACAGTTTTACCAACACACGTGGCACCTCCCCTTAAGACAGCCAAAATAGCCGGGGCTGTTGATGTGGCAGCCGGATGAGTCCTTGCCCAGTCAGGATTGCCAAACCCAGTAACATATCCATCTACATCAAATCTATTTCCAAATAAAAACTTGTTAAAGAAAATGCGTGCACACACACACACACGCATAGATAACCAGAAACATAGATAAACTACTACCTGAATTTAGTATATGAATTTTGGCACAGAACACACACTTTCAAACAACAAAGAGCATTAATTAAAGGCAATAGTTAACTTGATGAATGAGTTCAATGGAACATAGAAACAAGTAAGGTACTTCAGTACTTGGGAATTTTCATGTATCCAACATGAAATTTGATGAATGACTTTCGCATGGTTAAAACCCATTAATTGGTTTGATGCATAAGTTCATAAGAGTAATGAAAACAAGTACTATTCTTATAAGTTTCACGTATCCACCAATACCATGGGGATTTTTCTTCTTAAAAAAGAGTGATAGGACTCACATGTCTTTAAAAGCAAAGGTGAGGCCATGTAAGGGAAGCTGATGAAGTGAAGGGCTTGGTTGTAGAAGGAACTTCTCCATGAAAGCTCCATAGTCTGAGTCTCTTGCCATGTCCACTACTATTTACTACTGAGCTCTCTCATACTGACTGAAGCTCATCTATACGTTTTAAAGTAGAGAAATGAATGCTGCCAAGGAAAATTTTACGAGGTTAAAACGCTGTCGTGGCAATCTTATGAATAATTGGTGGTGGTGGTGAAGTTGCCTTGGTATTTGCAACATAAGTCAAGAAACACACATGGGTACTTCGATATGTGGCCAGATCTAGATTCCTTTGACTACAACGAAAAGTGTGGGATGAAAAGGTGCCCTCTCACAACATGTGAGATATTTCATAAAAAAAACATGTAAGATCTACCTGCGTGGAAGCCACATATGTTATGACAAAAAAAAAAAAAAAGTCTCATGATCATGTTTCAATGGAAAATTTCAATTGGAACTACCTTTATTTATTGGGGCAATTGCTTCGGTGGGCCTTTTTTTTAATTTTTTTTTTTAAAGACTAGACAAGGTCGGACATGTAAATAAGATTTCTACAGCAAACTCATCCACAGGAAATTCGATGCAGCAATATTCCATCTATGATACGGAAGAATGAAGAAAAAGAAGAGAAATATTATTACATAGATACAAGATCGCAAATTAAGCTAGAGTGAGCTCAAAATAGACTTGAAGGATATCAAAAACCCAAAAATCTCAAGTTCCATGGGGTTTACAAGATATCTCACGGTAGAGAGTGAAATAATAAGGTCAAAGGCTGGAACACCATTTCTTTATATTAAAAAAGAAAAAAGAAAAAAGAAAAAAAACCAAAATGTTATGTCACTTTACTCATCTGAGTCAATCAGACTTCCAATAAACTTGCGGTGAGGCACTGGAAAAATATGCAAGCTAAGGCTCTTCAATCTTTACTAATTTTAAAAACAAAACACAGTAACAATATATTATGAAGGAGAACAATTCTAAGTACTTTAATTGCAAAGAAATTCAATCAGGTCCATCAGAGTCCTCATCAAAGATATACAAGTAAGGTATTAGAGGTGTCTGTTGAATAGCTGCTCCTTCAGAAGCCTCACTGTTGACTCCAGGATAACTCCATCCTAACCGCTGCATGTAAACTGCATCATAGGCTTCAATGTTCAAACCTGAGGCAAGAAATAGTTCCACCTCATTTACAAATCGGTCTGTTCTTGCTCCTAGAAAACGCCTTGCTGCGTCAGTGACTAAAGCCTTGAACTCTTCTTGTTTTGTTTCAGGCCTTTTTAAATGATATTTTTGGTCATTCCTGAAAAATGAGTGTTTGGTGCAAATTCAGGCACAGTGAAAATCAATAGAATATCATCATCCAATATAATGATTTTTTTAAGCTATAGGCCACGTTGTCTTCCATCAAAAACAAATATCAAGAGAATGAGGAAATAGATTGTGAAGAGTATGGAATGTTTTTCATGATCCATTCATATTCAATGATAGCATATCACCTTGTCAAGGAAGTTACAATCACACCAAGTATGTGGTGCAGGATAATGTCAACATCTTCCTCCTAGACACAAAGTCGCAAAAGGTAAACAAGAGTCAACAATATGTAGTTGCATTATAAAACAGGTAATATATATGGTACAACCTCCTCATATGTAGTTTCATTGTAAAAAAATTCCACACGAAGATTAATGAAAATTCATTCAGACATCTCGTTAAGCATCATTTTACTTTTAGACCACGATTGGTTGCAATCGGCTAATAAATTCAAAATAGCAAAGTTAAACAATCAAAGGATTTTTGAAATTCACCAACATTTAGACATCTTGAAAAAAAATAGGTTAAAAGAATTGAGTATGCGGCATAAGATGTCATACCATATTATTTTGTGTGTGTATGTGTGCACGCATGTGTTAGTGTCAATGAAAGTGTGAGATGCATTAAGTGTAAAGACCTATGGAGACTAGGCACAAAGCGCAAGCCCATGCCTATTTTAAGTAAAGTGCACATTCTTTAAAACAATGAAGTAAATTCAAAAACAATTATCATTAGGTAACATGACAATCAAGTGATCAACTAATCATATAAAATTTATACATGACATTTTATATAATTCTCTTGTGCTTTAAAAACATACAAACTTATGATATTTGATAGCCATAATCAAAATGTACTACATGGTTGAATCATATATACCCAAAAGGCAAACAACAAAAAGCACTAGAATAGTAAGCAATGACTTCTATGAATAACATAAGCAATGCAATTCAATGCAATCCTAAACCCTAAACCCTAATATACCCAAAGGGCAAATAACAAAAAGCACTAGAATGGTAAATAGTGACTTTTATGAATAACATAACCAATGCAATCTTAAGCATAAAACATGATCATTGTCATCACAAATGTGTAACCTTCATCATCTTCCTCATCTACTTCATCTAAATTAATAGTCTCTCTCCCTCATTAGGACTTAAGATTTGTGAACTAGATCTTCAATCCATTGTTCCTAGTGACCTCAATTTTGATCTCATGTTGAAAATTTCTTCTCCAACTCCAGAAGCTCTAGCAACATTACACCACGTCAAGTAATAATCATCAAATACAAGATCATTGTCAGCACATTCATTGGGTTATCTTTCTTCCATTCTCCCAGTCAACCTCATTGTTGTCATCTATAACTTTCAAAGAAATTGGATCGTGCGCTCCTTTTATTTTTTATTTTTCCCCTACTTCTAGAATTTAGAATGAGGTGTGGGCCAATGTGTATCACAACATAAGATTGGTAATTATATAACAAATCAACGGCCCATATAAATAGTATTCAGATATAATGCATTAAATTGGTTATTTATCTTTACAAAAAAAAAAAAAAAAGAAGAAGCACAAAATGCCGGATGAGTCCTTGCCAAGTCAGGACTTCCAAACCGAGCACATATCCATCGACATTATATCTGTTTCCAAATAAAAAACTTAAAAGACAAATCTAATACACACACATACACAATCTGCAGACCAACACATAAAAATACCCAATTACTGATATTGTTATTCACACACACACAAAAACACACGAAATCTTCTAAATAATACTGGTAATCACAAACAATAGCTGACATTGAAGCATAAGCTTGTGCACACAATTAAAGAATATAGATACACAAACTTCAAACTTCAAAAGAGCATTGCTTAAATCCAATAGTTAAAATTCATAAAAAGACTATCTCACTCTGAATTTCACTGTACATGATTTTTCACGCACCAACACACTTCCAAAGAAAAAAAATTGAGAAAACCCAGTAGTTCAAAGCAAAAGAAAAAAAAGTATGAAAGCTTTGAATTGTTGGAGGACAAAGAAGAGTGATAGATAGTACAATAACTCAGAGGAATAAAAGTGAAAGAGTGTTATTAGGACTGACATGTCTTTGACAGCAAAGGTGAGTGCATTCAAAGGAAGCTCATGGGCTGAGGGCTTGGTTGTAGAATGAAATTCTCCATGAATGCACCATAGTCTGAAACTCTCTCTCTCTCTCTCTCTCTCATCCTTTTAAAATGGTGAATGTTACTTAGTAATTATAATAGAATAAAAAAATTTATTTTAACTTAAAATATAATAATTAATTGGTTAAAATTAAGTAATTATCTGAGGTTGGGGCTAATACCAATCAGATTCAAAGCGCTCCACTTTGCTTTACCCCCGACACTTTGCACTTTAAGTGAGATTCAGTGCTCTTTTACCAACAATGGTATATCTCTGTTTTTGTCTTTTCAATTTAATGAATAAGATTAGCCATAGTCAGCTTTGGATGCCCAGCAAAAAATGAGTTGGTGGATACACAGATTTTTCCTCTAGAATTTAACCTATGCAAATTGGCTGATGCTAACATGATAATAAATGGTTGGAAAGCTTCATTCAGGATTAGCAACATGTTTTATTACATGCAGCTTGCATTCTATGTCATAGTCTACAATCAATTTATAGTGTTCATAAGGAAACATTAGACTGGTTAATTTGCAGACCTGTATAAGAGCTTGTATTTCCCTTCTCAACCAACTTTGGAGCCAGTGGTTTGGCTGAAGATACTTATGAGATTTCCAATACCATAGTACGTTGAATATGTCATCTACGATACCTGATTGAACACATGGTTAATCGAAAAGCATAAATACAAGAAATGGTGATTTTGTCAGGAAATAATGTTACAAACGGGTAGCATAGAATGACAAGCAGAATAAGACCTGGTTCAGTGTAATAGCACTGTAATCTATACTTGTGTGCTCTTGTTAAGAGAAAGCTGCAACACCATTACAAGAAGTAACATAAATATAGAAATATAATAACTGCCGGGGAAAAAACTGAAAGAAAAGAAATCAAAAGGACGATACCTATATCCAAAATCTCGATTAATGTAATGCCGTTGAAATGAACTTCCATCATATCCATGTAATATAGAAAAATTTTCTGTCTGCAAATTAGACAAAACAGCCATTCAAGTCTCAAGTAATGATAATATTGTTGACACACAATCTAAACAGCCCTTTGCATTCTTTTCCACCCAGACAAGAGCATGCATATCATTTTTTGCAATATTGGGGGCTGATTTTCAAATCTATTTGACATGTCAAATTTGGATCAGGAAATTTGGAGTGCACATTGCTTTCTTTGAATGAAGATCTTTTAGATCATTGTTAATCCCAGAAGCTATTACCCACCAAAAAAAAGGGGGAAGAAGACTGGAATGCAATTGAATTGGAAAAAGAATTAGAACCAAAAGAAAAATGAAAGAAGAAGAAGAAGAAGAAGAAGAAGAAGAAGAAATCTAACTAGTATGTAGTAGAATTGTAAGAACAGTAGAAAAAAACTGAACCTTGCACAGAGGACATTTTACAGAAGTAGGTGGGCTAGAGTGCTTGCGTGCAACCACTTTTGTCCACTGTACAATGCAATTGTAACAAAACTTATCTGAAACACAAAAATGAAATGACTAGGCTTAATAAATAACTAAATATGAGTTACAGCAGTAAATTCATTATTCCAAAAGCAAATTACCAAAAAAAAAAAAAAAAAAACCGTCATATGTTAATTCCCTGCGCAATTGGAAAATTTATATATAGCATTCTAACTTCTTGAGCCGTATGCAATGTAATAAAGAAATATATATATATATATATATGGGGGAAAGATGTTCAAAATAACTTTATTTATTTTTAATATGTAATAGAATTTCATTAAGAGAATCAACCTCTCCAAAACAAATTGGGGGAAAGGCTGCCTACATGACCTCTCCCAGGCCCCGCAAAAAGGTGTAGCTTTGGGCACTAGGTACAACTATGTCGATGCAATAGAATTTCATTAAAAAAGCGCAAAATAAAGTGCTATCCTAGTACACGAGGTCTATATAAAAGAATAGTGGGGAAAACGAAAAGGACCAGAGAAAAAGAGATTAACATCTAAAAAATAGGTCCAAGAAGTTAGTCATGGAAAAATTGGAAGAATTGGAAGTATACTTGTATATTGTCTTGAGATAGAGAAACTTGAGATGTGGCATGGATAACTCCTTTGCCTTGCAAGTATGTCTATCTTTCCAAAGACACCACATGATACATGACAGAGTTGTAACCCAAATATCCAAATATTCCCAAATTCCCTTTCCAAGAAGCCAACAATAAATTGTAAACAGTCACAATTCTACAGAGATGTATGTATCTACCCTGCCCTAGGCTCCCAAATGCTTATGTCCTTTAGTTTATTGAGATTTTCCCATGTCCCTAGTACACTGCCTGTGAACATGCATGCTCTTTTCATTTCAATAAAACTTGTATTACTTCTATAAATATATATAAAGCTTATTGAGATTTTCCCAATAACACCACTGCCACAGAATACAAACAGACTTGCATATAACTATCCATGTTACAATAAGCAAGTAAAACTTATGCTTAGAAAGAATAATTGGAGAATAGTTAAAATCCTGCCAAGAATATATTATCCATCCCTTATTACTTATCAAAAAAAAGAATATATTATCCATCCCACACTAGTTTCCCAAGTGCTTATTTTCTCTAGCACCAAATTTTTCTTCAAATCAGTTTGGAGGAAAATTCTTCCAAACCATTAGATTTCAAATGAGCAAAACGGCGAAATTACTTTAAATTACTTACCATTACATGTCTCAATGGACAATTGGCTGTTCTTAGTTTCTTTTCAATAAGAAAGCTTTCAAACTATGTAAATCATAAAACTTATATGCTATAAAGAGAGGGGATTGCATTCTTTTCTACTCTATAGATTATAGCTTTTGAGAATGACTCTATCATCTTAGTATTGTTAGAATGACTTTCTCAATTTCATGAAACTACACTGACTATTTCATTATACAATTCTTTCACCTGGGAAAAAAAGAAACAGCAATAGACAATTAAACTTCAACAAAAATTTCAGATCATATATCATATAAACCAAATTTCAACAAGATAATTGAAAAAACAACAAGAAAGCTCAAAAGGGTTTCTTTATATCACAATTGGCAAGGTTTTGGAGAAACCCAACTCATGAAATCGAACAAAGAAAGGAAAAAAGAACAGCCTTTAGCTTATAACACTGATAACAAAGAAAATCGATGCTCCATTTGATTGCCAAGGAAACCCAAATTTCCAATCTTTGTAAAATTTTCACAATTTGGAAACTAACATGAAGGGAATGCAAAAAGTCCCAAAACACCAAAATGTTTTCTTTTCCTTTTAGTAATTTTCTCGGCAACCAAACACAGACACAGAGGAAGAGAAGAAACGTACGGAAACATTTGTCAAGATAGGAATCTTGAAGGATGGGTCCGAGGCAGATGGGACATGGGTTGGAGGGGTCCCCTGAAGCGTGAGAGTTGCTCTTGTTGGCCTCCTGGTTCATTGTTTGTGGTTTTTTTTCAGTGCCAAAGCTACAAAGTACGAAGTACGAAGTACAATCTTTTAGCAAACCCATATATGTATTTGTAAAAAAGGGACACAATTACTTGGGGTTGCTTGTCCAAAAAAGGAAAAAAAAAAATCACGTGAGTTAACACATGAGCAGCACGTGGGATAATCAACTGGATTAGAAGTTGTAAGATTAGTTCATGAATAGATGTGGAATTGGTTTGGGGAAGATTTGTAACAAAGGGATTTAGAGAGGTGAGAAAGATTTTTGTTAGATTAGGAGTTAGATGATTTATCACTTCTATGTTTGGGATCCAGTTGTTTTGAGACGAGCTATTTGAAGTTGTGTCATTGCTTTAAGCTTAATTGGGTGAGTGAGAAGTTTTTGAATCCTGGACGTCTCCATTAGAAACACTAACAAGTGTTAGTTGAGTTATAATCTATCAGGTTATTAATACAAAGTTTATTTTATTAACTAATATGAGTATTTAGAGGTCTTTTGAGTACTTAACTATGATCTCAGGTGTACTTAGTCATCTCATTCCATATCATAGTAATTACAAAAAAAAAAAAATTGTTGGGAGTAGCCCTAAAATGATAGTTAATAGTTTTGAATTGAAGATTTCACGAATCTCATAGGATTCTAATACATAGTTACATAATTCATTTAATAGTCACATTTTGTTTTGACAGTCTACATCTAGGGCCCGTCCAAGGCTTAGGCAAGTTAGGCCTAATGCCCCACTAAAAAATAAAATTTCCTTAGGGAAAAAGGCCCCATTTCCCATTGCTAAATGTCTAATTTTTTTATTAAATTATATATATTTCTTAAAGGTTGTACATTTTTTTTATTAGTGATGTTAAAGATACTATAAATTTTACTTTTGGCTTACAAATTGCCATATTATTAATCACAAAAAAGTGATATAAACATTCATTAGTTAAACTAAAGTTCATCAATAAGAATCAATGTCACATTATATTTTGAATATTTTATAGTACTTTTAATTAGCACATTTGTTTTTTTTTTTTTTCTATTAAGACTCTCAAAGTACGAGATCAATAAAACCTTAACCCAATTGAAACCATAAAATGTTTCAAAAAGATGTTGTAAATGTGTTAAATAATCAATTATAGATTAATCTCCCTTAATAATTTGAGACTTTAATTTTTGTAAACTGATATCCTACAAAGTTACACACCAAATAATATCTATATCTCTCTTTAAAACAAGATATAAAAATAAAAATTAGATTACAACTTTACTTAACTATGTATCGTCATATATCCAAAATAAAGTATCTTTTTTAATTGTACTATATTTTTATTTCTTTTTATTAATATATATAGTTCAACTATTATATTTAATTCTCTATATGAAATTAACATTAGTTTAGTTGGCATTATTCATCAAATTATGTATTTAATGTATCAAATTAACCTTGATTTGTGATCCTCAAAAAAAAAAAAAAAACCTTGATTTGATTAGTATTAAATAATTTTGTTTAATTAATATATACATATTAAAGGTCTCGCATAAATTTTTTGCCTTAGGCCCCAGATTATGTTGGGCTGTCTTTGACTACATAAAAAATCAATTGGTGTCTTAGGCTTGAATATATATATATATATATATATATATATATATATATAGTCAAGTTGTTATTAAATGGGTTACATGATTAAATATATGGAATATACAATATATGGAAGTCATCTTTTACCTCTTAAATCTATGAGATTTAACAAAAATAAGATTAAATCCTACGTTCCTACATAACTTCAAACCTTCAATAAATCTGTGTTTTTTTTTTTTTTACCCCTAAAACTATAAGATATTTAGTAAATTCAGATAAACTAATTATCCTTGTGTCATATGCTAGTGCTTTTCACACACACACTTGTCTTAGCTTTCCAAAATGAGAGAATGGGCGATGAGGTCCAGGGTGTGCAGTGGAATAAGGCAATAAAACCCACAATGTAAATGCATTACTAATAAAAATGCTGATTCAAACCCCAATTAAGGAAAGCATCATATATGTTTAGTCATCATTAGTCATCAACCACAACCAGGCTAGACAGATAATTTTGCAAGAACCAATCAAGACCTCAGGCTCCCAAGCTTAGCTGAAATAAAGTTATTTGGTAAAGTCAGTTCAACAAGCTGAAAATAAGTACAAGCTGTTGTCATTATCTGCAGAGACAATGAGATTGGTCCCCCAAGATGAAGATGGACCGTCAATTATAAAGTAGCACAAAATCTAAACCACATGAAGTCCAATTTGTTCAGCTTTTTCTTAAGCACTGCAAATCTGATGCAGTGTTGGAGCATTGGCCTTTGCTATGCGTTTCAAGCATTTGCTTTTACTTGTGCTGTTGAGTTAGCGGAAACTCTTACACTAGATTATTGAACAAATGACTGAACAACGAGCTTTTATTAAAACTTGACTTTTTGAATTACAACACTTTACAAGCACTAATACTTTTACAAGACACACACACCAACTCTCTAGACACCTATGTATTGACACTACACAATAGCTCTTACTTATTTCTTCACTTCACACTCTTCACAAGTCTCTCACTAATCTCACACTAGTCTTACACTAGTCTCACACTAGTCTTCACTAGTCTCACACTAGTCTCTCTCACTTTTTCACATACCACCACATCTATTTATACTAGGTGTATGTTGGTTAGGAAACCAACTTGAAGCTTCTAGCATCTTCCGTTTTATTGGCATTAGATGAATGCCATTCTTCAACCTTCTAGACTATTCTATAAACATGTGGTTGAGTTTCATTTCTACATAGAAGTCTCTAGAGAACTAAAGAGAGGCAACTCATAGAGAAACCCGGAATGCAAGAGAAGGTTCTAGAGAATGTGTGAGATGTTCTAGGAGTTTCTAGAGAATTCCGGAGAGAAGCAAATTGAGTGGAACTCTAGAAGTTTCTAGAGACAACAGAGTTAGTGTTGATTTCTAACATGTGCCAGAATTAAATTTAGCCAGTTTCAGATTGAAAAATAAGTACTTCTTTTTCTTTGTTTATATCAAAGTACAGCTTTACATGTAAAAGAATGGTATAAAAAAAAGGGAAAGAGGGGGGGGGTTACCAAGCGCTCTTGTTGTAGCATAGCTGTAATGCCAATGAGTGTAAAGTTTATGCAAGAATAAAAGTTTTAAATTAAAAAAAAAAAAAAAAAAAACATAAAAGACTAGAATGTACATTAAAACAAATGGGGAAAAAAACAATTTCATCAAATTTATAAAAGGGATAGTTATTATAAAGGTGAAGAATCCATTAATTCTAGTGTTCTTTGAATAATGCCACTATTACTCAATTTATTAGACTACGAAAATCTCATCTTTACCAAAAAAGAAAAAGAAAAAAGAAGGAACGCTTAATTCTATTTTACACAATTTTCTTTTACTTGCATAACCTGCACATTGGAAAATGATTTTTTTTTCCCAAATATCAAAGAATCAACAAAATTACTTATGGTAAAAGCAGAAATCACAAAGTACACATACATAATCCTTTCATTCGAAACTTCTCACTAGCTAGCAACCTAGCACTTATGTATGCTCTCATTTTTTAAACTAAAATTTATCATGCGTCTGAAATTTGTTCCACATACCTTTCAAATTCTTAAGCTGCTTAAGTCCAACCTTGGTACATATAAAACTGAAAATTCCAACTTCTCTACAGCTTTGGTACCTGACCATCGCAATCCAATTTCTTGGTTATAGTTGAGATTCCTTTTATTTACAACTTGTCTAAATGGCTCAATCGAATAAGCAAACTCTTTCCTTGCTTCTTCCAAATCATAACAAGTTGGCTGCTCCATCATTGTTTTTTCCTTTCTTGGCTTCTCATAAGAAAACGGTGTTGGTTTGAACCAGAATGACTCTTTCTTTACCAATTTTGCAGGATACGTTTCACAAGTGGCAACATCATAAATTGATATTTCAACGGGAAGCCATGCTTTCAGAGCTTTACGGCTAGCCTCATTCATGTTACCTAAAATGTGTTCTTCAAACTCCTTTGAAGGTGAAATCTTGAGGCTATCTCAACAAAGATGATCTGTTGTAAGTCTAATCCTAAATGGCTAAGAGTTGCTATCTTCTGGCAAATTGCTACAAACTTCCTTATCCTTGTTGCTACTATCTTCTCCTATGCCACTTCCATCCCTTGCCATTTTCTTCATCATGGAAATGAACTAGAATTGAAGCAGGAGAAAGAAAGGAGGTGGAAGGAATTGGCCAAAACTTGCTTTTATATTTGGAAAATTATTCATACCATTTGTTTTCATTAGTGATTTTCCTTATCTGTGCTTGATTCCTTATTAGATCATTCATGTTAAAGATTTTACCTTTTAAAAGTCTTTTTCTCTTTGCCAGTTATGTCATTAAGTGAATTTCCATATCTTACTCTAATTCAACAAATTTACTGTTACTAACATTATTGACCTCAAGAAGGCCGGTACTAATGAGGTGGGCTTACTGGTGGTGATTCGTAACCATCTTGGTCAGGTCATGGGGGCGCTTTTGCAAAGAATTCCTTTCCAAGGTTCTGTAGCAATGGTGGAGGCATTAGCTGCTAAGAGGGCCATGGAATTCGCTCTCAAAATTGGAATATGGAAAACGGAAATAGAAGGTGACACAGTAGTGGTAATGAAAATTCTAAATGACTCGGATGTGAATCTGTCACCTGTTGAATTTATTCTGCAGGAAGCTAAGTTGATGGCCAAAAATATGGATTGTTACTCTGTTGCTCATGTGGGAAGAAATGGAAACAAGGTTGCTCATGCCTAAGCTAGGAGAGCTGTAGCCTCTTCTAATTTACTGGTTTCGTTGGCTGATGTTCCGCCAGACATTGACTGATTGAAGCTTTAGTTTGTAATGACTTCTTTTCAGTTTAAGAAAAGTTTGAATCTTGATTTGAAAAAAAAAAAAAAAAAAACATTATTTTTTCCTCAAGGTAAGTTGTTGTCAGATTGCATACAAGTCTAAGTATCTGCTCCATATCACAATAATATCCTAATTAATGAAGCAATGGTTGTGGTGGATATGAAATAATTAAATACGAATTTTACAACAAATTATAAATAAATTCTAGTCCTTCTCTGAGTTCATCGATTTCTTAAAGAGTAGCTCTAGATAGCAATTGAGCTTGCTAGTTTGGGTAGCTAGCTCATTCGCTAATTAAATCACTACACTGCTCCATAAGACATTGCATAGATGGCCTGCACAAGGCTAGAAGCACTTTGGTTTGGCGATGATGTACTGTGCTTGAATGTTCTAGAAATTAATGCTAAGAACTCAAAGCTTGAAGATAGACTTGAAAATTAGTGGTATGAAGATGTTTCATTCCTAGGATCAATTTATCAAAGTGATTCAAACAATCAAAACTACAGGGATGAGATCAGAGCTTGTAGGATCATGCGTAGTTCATTGAACTGCAAAAAGGCAGAGGCAGAGGGAAAAGAGGGGTGGGGGGAGGAGCTACACATGATTTGAAGATGTTTCATGAGTTGCAACTCTTTGACCCCTGAAAAAATGGATTCAAAGCTTTTGAAAATCAGTTAAGTTTCTTTCCACGATGCAAGTATTATTGTATTAATAAGCTTAGAAAATCCTTGGTTTTGGACAATACATTATTAGATTTCCTTGTTCAATATCGTCACTTATTCCTGAGGAATGAGCAATATAATATAATGAAAGAAAATCGGATGCCATTAAATCAACCCTTCATCCATAACAAAATTTAACTAATAATAAAAAAGTTTTTGTTCCACCTGGAAGTTTGTCTAGTTGAATAAGTGGCTATTGTCTCGTTTGCCATTGCTTCTTTGGTATGATAGTACATTCAAATGCACATTTCTTGAGACCATAGGAAGTTGACATTAAAGTTAAATTTAGTTGAAGTTGTAACGAATTTGAACCTGATATCTTGTATGATTATCAAAGATATGATTTTCAGCTTATTAGTTAAAATTTTACACCAATTGAATATCTTAAATGATTAGTTGATGAGAATTCATAGCAAATGCCAATTTAATTAGGATTAAGGCGTAGTCAAGTTGAGTTGAAATATTAAGCAAGGGCAGTTAAGATGTAGCAAAATTTTTTTGTGATTCTCAAAAAAAAAAAAAAAAAAAAAGGTTTTAAAATTTTTTATTTTTTTACACTAGTTGGAAAATTCCAAGGAGCTTGAGTTGCAGCAAAATAGAGTTGCATGAATTCATTCAGGACATCATGCGGCAAACCATCTATATGAGTCAGTATTTGTAATGGAGATTCTGCTTGATTCCAGTTTTACAATTGTCACACAGAGAAAGATTGATTCTTCATTTTTTTTATGGAGAAATAATAGAGTATTTTTTTTTTTTTTTTGAGAAGAAAATAATAGAGTAATTGAGTGCGCCTTGTGCAATTAAAAGCTTGAATATCCAACCTTTTATAATAAGATCACTTGCAACTTTTGTCCCAAAAATCCAGCAAAGAATAAATGGGAATAGTTGCTATAAAAACATCATGTTTACGTAACTATTACTAAAAGTACACCATCAACATTCCATATGAATGTATGCATAGAGACAAGGAATAGAGAAAGGAACTGCGGCAAGCAAGCTGGCGTTTGCTGGAAAAATGTCAAATCTGTTATGCTTCCCACCAAATATTTACTCATGAGTAGAATTTTCTCTATCACACCCCAGAATTTGTATTACTTGAACAAGTCCTGCCTCTCTGTGTATGTGTAGAGAAAGATACAACCAGTGAAGCTTCGGATGAAGAATAAAGCACAGGTTTGACATCCCCAGACATGATAAGAAAACAGTGGGAAGCATAAGTGCATAACAGATGTGTCATTTTTCTTCCCACCGTTTGCTTATCATGTCCAGGGATGTCAAACCTGTGCTTTATTCTTCATCCGAAGCTTCACTGGTTGTATCTTTCTCTGCACATACACAGAGAGGCAGGACTTGTTCAAGTAATACAAATTCTGGGGATGTGATAGACTAGGTACTGTGCTTGCCTCCTGTAGGCCTTTCTGCGCTTTTGGGCTAAGGCTTCTGCAGTGGGTGTGGGAGTTGGGCCTGACTCTCTCTCTCTCTCTCTATATATATATATAGACGCAGAATGATTGTTAATCCAAAGGTTCTGTCAGCAGTTATAAATATAGTGGCAGACTTAACGATGCAAAACAAAGGAGAAATTTCTGCAGGATGTAGATTAAAAAGTGCTAAAGCTCCAACTTACGTAACCTTATTACCTTACAAGCACAGCTGGCCAAGCGAGCACAGCTGGCCAAGCGTTTTGGAGGCTTAAGGCGAAATTTTCAAATGAGACATTTACGTTATCACTTAAATAATATTTAACTAGTATTTTATATAATAATTTTTTTTAAATCCATTCTTTTTACTCTTTAATATGATTTTTTTTTTGAAAATGCTAAAGTTATAACAAATTTTTACTACAAACTGGTATTGTAATGAATGCGATCAATAACATGAGGCTTACAAAAATACTAGAAATATTATAAAATTTACAACATGAGAATTACAAAGATATATCACCAATCACAAATATTCATTCAAAAATGCATTCAATAGTTTGTTGAAATCTACCTATCTATTCATTGTCACATCAAATTATAAAAGTTATGGAGACCACCACGCACCTTTGGTGCAGTGATCACTCCACAAGTATAAGTTCTTGTGGGGTGTGAGGGCAATGGTTGAGATTTAAGTATCTAGAAGAGAGTTTCACACACATATACACTTAGATTAAGTTAGAGTATAATTTTTATCTTGTATAAAATAATTAAATAAATAAAAGTTATGTAGTAAAATTTATAGTATTTTTAACATTTTCCTATTTGAATTACTTGTGATTAGTAACATGTCTATATGTAAGACCTATTTATTTAAATTTGTCTTATCTTTATCTCTAGCATTATTTAATTCTTTGAGCCTTCTTAATAGAGAAAAAAATGTAACTAAAATGTTTTAATATCCCCCAAAAATATTTATATATAAAAAATAAATAAAAATTAAAAAAATTTGCCCCCAAATTTGGGGCCTTCTCTAGTAAGGGGGCCTTAGGCAATGGCCTAATTGGCCTAAGCCTAGGGTTGGCCCTGCTTACAAGGCTATAACGTTATGTGATTCGGAGAATAGGTCAGAATAGCTACTTTTTCTAATGAAATTATAAAGGGTTTGGTCTTGTCACGTGAGGGAGGGAAAGAATTGCCTAATGATGTATGTTGTTTATGCCATAATCACTCTTTTCTCTCTCTCTTAAGTTTCACTTCGTTTTTCCTTTTTCTCTCTTCTTTTACTTTCAATTCCTTATTCAGATTGCCTAGGTTACTGTATCCTTCTCTTTGTGGGTATTATTCCTATTTATACCCAAATCAGGTATATGGAATTTCTTCTTTTTACCCCAGTTTTTCAACAACCACTCTTGTCTGTTGCTGACACTTACCACGCTAGGAGCATGCCCACTACCTTCTGGCCATATGTGGGTGGGTTCAATCCCACCACTTTCTGGCTGCTGGTAGGAGACTTCCTCTCTCTTCCACTACCTATGCTTCATGACAAATCACTCCCTTTTTTGGATAAAACCCAATTTGCTATGAATACCTCTCTCCTTCTCTCTTCTCGAATGGTAAAGCCCCATAAATCCCTTTTTGTCTTCTCCTTCTAGCATGCATCAAACAATTCCCACCAGCTTTTTACCCATTTTAGCAAAGATGCTTTCCCAGCATAGCATCTCCCAAAAGAAGACATGGCAGGATACCGAAATTAGGCTCTTTTCTCCCCTCCACCATACTATCCCCTCTGTAAATTCTTTAGCCATGGGTCCCACTTTCCTTGCATTGGTTGGGTTACAAGTTGGTGGGATTCCAGCCACTCCACTTTGCTTTCTTCCTTTGTCTTCTTCTTTCCCATGCATATTTTGCTGCTGGTTCCTGGTGGCATTTTACTATTTTTACCCTAGCAGAATTGAGGCTTATTTGCACCTCTTGCATTAGAGCGGTATGAGCCTTTTGGGCTTGCCATTTTATATCTTGTTGGACCGGACCTGCTGGTCCTTTCTCCCCATTTTTTTACTGGATTCTGCTTGGCAACCTTGTTGGACCCTATTTTGTTCTTGCGCTTTTGGTCCTTTTACGGCTTATTTTACTCTTCAAGAATGGCCATTCTACCATGACTAACTCCTATGCGTTGCCTTTGCCCTAAAGAGGGCTTGTGGGCCCACTTTGGGCCTTATTCTTTATTTTCAATGGGTACCTGTTCTTTTCGGGCCATTACTTGGACCACATTTATTTGATTCCTTACCTCTTTGGGCTCTTGAATTAGGCCCATTTTTTTTTCTTTGCTTCCTCTTTAGATTGTTCCTTGGGCCGGTTTTGGGCTTTTCCTTTCATTGGGCCTTTGGGCATGATTTAACAAAAACGTGTATCAACCCCTCCTTAGCGAGATTATGCAATTTTTTTTTTAAGCTGTTATGTCATTAAGAAGGTTTGGTTCCTTCTGCTATCTCCTGTCATCAGCCTTGGCACCTTGGGAGCTCACTAATTAGATATGAAATGGAAAGAACTAAAGATTACACACATACATGCAATTATCATTTACGACAGCAACATGAATTTTGAGTTAAATATGTAACAAACCATTAAGGTTGTAAAGGAATTTTACCATTATATCATTTTTTACAACTTTCCCCCCTCTCAAGTTAAGGAAAATAGTTGCCTCACAAGTTCACATGTTTGCCAACAAAAAATGAATGCAATTCATTTGAATTAAGTACCTACTTTTACTTACTTTGCAAGAGATCAACATTCAACAAAATATTTCCAAAAACACACGAATTTTATAAATCCAACTCTTGATAGACGTGTAAACCATATTAAAGGAAATGGCCTGAACTTTTGAGATCCCAGCAAATGAAATCCTGAAATAGAACAACATCATAATCTGAATATAGTTGTTCAACGGAAATAAGATATTGAAACTTACAATGTTACTCAAGTCAATAGATGGGTGAACGGGCGATTTCTATTGGGCTGGTGACATCATATTTCCAATGTTCCCAAACTCAGAGATGCACATTTCGTTCTTAAAAAATAACGCAAATGACTGAATTGATTTAAAATAACATTTGGTAGTTTGGCCGCCGGCTTTTCTAGATTGTTATCTTCTCTAAGACCACACGGTTGCCTCTTGGGATATTTTGATGGTCATAACTGTTCTCTCATTTTCAGAAGATTTCTCCATAATTGAAATGCAGCAAAGTTGATATTTTTGGTATATTGGATTTAATTTAAGCAAAATAGTAGATGTCTTTTAAAAGAAAAGTCTAGCTTCACATTTTAGGAACAATTACTTCTAAAAAATTTCATATGCTTTTAGAGAATTTGTATTTAGAAATCAGTGGCGACTCCAGGATTTTTTTTCTAGGGGATTCAACAATGATAGAGCAAGAAATTTGTCATGAGAGTAAATAAATAAAAAAATGATTTTTTTTTTTCTGTACATAAAACTTCCATATTATATACAATAATCTAAAATAGTATTCTAAATACAATTCAGCATATAATACAACTATATTGTACAATAATATAAAAAAGTTATTAATAGTTTAAAGATCAGTAAGACAACAAATATAATTAAATAATTAATCATAAATTTTTGTCAAATTAATAATAACTTATTATATTTATATGTATTGTCAATTAAATAAAAATATATGATAAAGAAGAATACTAACACCTAAGAGTAGAACTAGGAGTAATGTGGAACAAAGAAAAAAAATAGTAACTAATATAAGTTTTTGCTTTTGAAGTGTATGGCTTTTTTTTTAAGAATCATGTATGGCTTTTTAATCATACATGTGATCACTCTTTTGGAATTTAAGCAAGCACTAAAAAACTTCTTGGACTTGAAAATCTATAGAGTATTTATCAAACAATTTGATAAAATAAAGAGAAAACTAAGAAAATACATAAAAGAGAAAGAGAGATAAAAAGAATGGGAAAGAATCACAAATGTAAAGTAAAGTAAGTTAGCAAAGAATATACATATATATTTTTAACAAAGGAGCAAAAATGAAATTTTTTTTTTAATAATATTCAATACACAATACTTTCACAAAAATTTTAAAACAAAATTTAGGTGGTAAGTTGTTAATGGTAGGTAAAAAGTGATATTAATTATGAGTTCAAATAAAAACCAGTTATAACTTGCCATATAACATTTATTATGAAAATATTGTAAAAGTAGCATTAAGATAATCATATTCAAATTTATTTTAGTTGGGTTTAAATAAAATTTAAGGGCAGAGTGTTCAAATTTTTATTTTAAAGGGGTCAAAACAAAAGTTAAAAAAAATTTATACATATAAATTTTTTTTTTGGATAAGTCAACCCTCTGGCTTGAACACAATGTCGCACTATTAGGAATAACTAATTATTATTGTTACAACAAAATAATAATAAAATTTACAAACAAAAAAAAAATGAAGAATTTTAAAGTTACGACGAGTATATAATATATATGATGCAACATGAGACTTTTCACAGATTTCTAAGACCTTTTGTCAAACTGGTGGTATACACCCGGTATACACCCCAAATACCTCCGTCCCAACACCTAACAATTGACTAAAATGTTGTTCAAAACAGCTCAGAAGAAGAAAGGTCAACCACAAACCATTCCAAATCCCCTGAAAACAACACAAAGGAAATAAAAAAATAAAAATAATCACCTTGGGTTGCTGCTTACATCACCGGTGGATGAAATTATTGTGTACTCTCAGAGTACTATAAATGTGTACTTCCTCCTCTTACATGAATAGTGGGTTCTACTAATTAAATTTATGGTAGGACCTACCATTCATGTGAGAGGAAGTAGTACGCATTTATAATATTGCAAGAATACCTAATAATTTTCCCACTAGAGGTAGGTACAAATACAATGAAGAATATAGTAAAGTTATTGTAGAATTGAAAGCCAATTTTAATAAATGCGACAACACGTTAATTGTTTTAGGAGGTTCAAAATAACAATCCTAATAAGTTTTATCTCAAAGAGGGGTAAAAAAAGTTGTCCAAAAACTGCAAGAAATTATATAGTCATTTGGTGGACCATATCACTTGTCCACCATTCTACTAAAAGACTTTCACTTGTTTAAAATTGCTGAGTCAATAATTAGTTTCTGTTTAAAATTTTTTTCTAACTTAGCAATTTTAAACAGGTGAAAGTTTTTTAGTGGAATGGTGGACCATGTCACTTGTCCACCATGAGAACCTTATAATTTCTCTAAAACTACGGAGCAGCCGTAATAACACATTAGATGCAACAATGAAGAAGGCTCCCCACAAATAAGATACACTAGTTAGTTGTGTTTTCTTTAGAGGAATAAATATTTTTTTTTTGGGTAAATTATTATTATGGTCTATAATGTTTATACTATATGTCGATTTAGTCCCTAACATTTCAAATGTCCTAATTTATATTTATTTATTTATTTTTGATGGAAAAAATGTGTCAGTTTAGTTTTTAAACCTTTTAGTTTGTGTCAAAATAATCTATGTCGCTATATGATGGATGAAAAATGTGGTTGCCTACTTAAAGTGTCAGGTGGCCTAAAAAAAAATATATATATATATATATATATTTTTTGGTATAAAAGGAAAATAGTCAAAACCAACATATGTCGAAATAATTACACAACCAACATATGTCGAAATAATTTTTCAAACCACCTCCACCTTCAAACATCCATGCACCGAGGTTGAGCCAGGGATTTTTCAAACCCTTTGATATTCTAAATTATTGTAGATCAATATTAGATACATGCTAAGCTATTCGAACTACTATAAAATAATTTAAGGTTTAAATACTCATTCTTTCTAATGTCTTGGATTGTGTTGATGCATTTCTCAACTAGTGAGGTGTCAATGGCTTGGTCTACCGCGGTCTCCACGGCTACAACTTTGATTAGACTGGGTCAGGTCCAGGTAGATAAGCATGACGATGGGTGCGGCGCAAGGAGGAGATGAGTGGAGTTGTTGAGGATTTGAGGTCGGTGAAAGTGGAGAGAGAGACGCGGTGGTGGTGAGAATCAGCACGAGCTAAGAGGGCTTAAGATAGGGTCAGAGATGAAAAGGAAGCCAAGGCTCAGCCTCGACGCAAAGAAATTCAAAGAGAGAGAGAGAGAGAGAGAGAGTTATTGAGGATCGTATGATGGGGTCATTGAAGTTTGGTTTTGTTGTCGGAGTTTTTTGCAGGGAAAGGTCGACATTTCCGATGCTCCATTGGCAGAGGTGGAGGTGGTTGGGTGACTAGTTGAAAGTCAAATCAGTGTAGGATATTTTGGTCTTTTTGGCATATGTTGGTTGTCTTAAATTTTTTTTTTTGGGCAGTCCATAAGTGTTTTTGGGGGACGATGTTAAATTTACTGTGAATTGTTATTACAAAATTGGCGAAAATCACATTTTCGTTCTTATATTTTTAGACGATTCCTACTTTGGTCTCTAACTTTTATTTTCACCGCTTTTAGTCCCTATTTAGAAAAATGCCATCCATTTTAGTCCTATTCGTCAGTGCCCTAATGGCAAAGTCCTAGATGGCAAATGGAACTATTAAAATAATAATAATTTTTATTTATTTTGGCATTAAAAAATGCCACATCAGCATCTAAATTTAAAAAAATTAATTTATTAATTTTAACTAAATAAAAAAAATTAAAAACCAAAAATCATATGAATTGAGATCTAAGTGTGTCTTGAACAAGAACAACAAGAACATAAACCTAGATATAACATACAAACAGAATTATTTGTATCTCTTGGAGTCTTCTTTAAACTCAATCTTGAAATTTCTTCTTGGTTCTCATTCTAATGGCTCCCACGCCATCTTCAAAAGTAAATCAAGCCCACCTGACACAGATCAAAACACCACAATCCAAGCTTCGTTTGCATTACAACAATGCAAACAAACCAAACCCATCTTCGAATCCAAACACACTGGCCAAAGAAACCCCACACCCATAAGAACACTCGGTCGAAGTAATCACTCGGATCCGAGACTACCCAGATTGGAAAGAAAAACCCACTTCGGTTTTGAATGTTAATTCAAACAACCATTCCATTCAGGTTCTAGCTGATTTTGGCTACCGGGACTTTAGCCTAGATGGGGTTTCTCTTTCCGAAGACCAAGACCTTGATCTCCTCTACAAGACGTTTGTGGAGTCAAGAATCCACAACGTGAAGTTAGGAGAAAAATGCACCATTATGATGTACGGTCCAACGAGTTTGGGCAAGAGTCACATCATGTTTGGGTGCTCGAAGGAGCCAGGGATTGTGTATAGGTCTTTGAGGGATATTCTTGGTGGTGGTGAGGAAGAAAGCTAAATTTTTTGGGTTTATTTTGTGTTTGTTTCCTAAGAAAATATAGGTTTATGGGTTTGTTGGAGATTGGTTTGTTTACTGGGTTTATGGGTTTGATTTGTGAAAATCATGTGGATTAGTGATTTGCTGGAGAATTCGGTCTTGAATGGTTATTTATTTATTTATTTATTTTTAACTTTTTGGGTTTGTGTTCTTATTGTTCTTGTTCAAGACACACTTAGATCTCAATTCATGTGATCTTTGGTTTTTAATTATGTTTTTAATTTTTTAATTTAGTTAAAATTAATAAATTAATTTTTTTTTAAAATTTAGATGTTGATGTGGTATTTTTTAATGCCAAAATAAATTTTTTTATTATTATTTTAATAATTTCGTCTGCCACCTAGGACTTTGCCGTTAGGGCATTGACGGAAAGGACTAAAACGAATGACGTTTTTCTAAATGGGGACTAAAAGCGGTGAAAATAAAAGATAGGGACCAAAGTAGGAATCGCCTGAAAATGTAGGGACAAAAATGTGGTTTTCGCTTACAAAATATTTATAGCATTTGCATCAATTTGTGCAAAAATTTCTGTCTAAAAGATTATTTGGTAAAAATATTTAAATATAGTTTTTTGTTCTGCAATCCATAAAATGGTGGGTCCCACACTTGAATTTATTGTTTGGTTAAGGGCCAAATTGGTAGAAGGATTTTTGTTTTTGTTTTCAAAATAGTATAAATACAATTTTAAAAAAATTGAGCTTATAACTAGTTTTTAGATAAATTTTTTTATATTTTATGTGTTTGGCTCCCACTTTTAAGAACAATTTTCAAAATACTAAAAACAAAAATAATTGTTTGGGAGACCATTTTTATTTTTGAGATTTAAAAAAAAATATTTACAAAAAGTAACATGTAGAACTGTAGATAATAGAGCTCATTATGTTTTTTTTTAAATGATAAGTTTTAAATTTGAAGTGTGAAAATTCTTTTTGTGATAAAGTTAAACTCCTTAATTTAAGAGATGAAAAAGTTTGGACAAATATGTGAAGTTCACTATTTTCAATTTATTTACAATTATGTCATTAAAAACATTTATCTGTATCTTAAAAACACCTCTTTAGCCGTTTTCAAAATCTTGTTTTAAATCAATAAAATAGGATACAGTTTTTTGAAAACTGTATTAGAAAATACATAGATTGATTCAGATGCTCAAACTTATATGACAATAAATGTAATTGTTGGCACTCTAGCAAGTTAAAAATGTGAATTTGAATTACTTTTTGTGATTGGTAATACATCAATTAGTAAAACATATATGATAGAATTTACAATACCTCTTACATTACTCGATTATTTTTGGCTTTCTTAATAATGAAGGAAAATATGCACAACTCATTTAGAAAAAATTAAAATTAAAATCATTTATTGCCCTGACATTTGGAAGCCTTTCTCTAATAGGGGTCATAGGCCCGGCCCGAATACCAGAAAGCTAGCAACCTAGCCACAGTTCATGAACATGAAGGATCACAATTTTTTTAGCGGAAAGGAGGCCTGTAATTTCTTCTTGGATGAGCAACGTTCGACTCTACAGTGCAAAGAAAAGCAAAGCCATGTTTAGATATTTTGGAACAAAGAATAGGAAAGCGAAAAAAAGTGGTGTACCTAATTGTGCTCCAAGAATATTGTAAATATGAGAGTGGCCGGGTTGTGTAACACTTCACCTTTTCATTCATAAGTGATTCCTTCATAAGTTATATCCACATGATGATAATACCTACACAGCAGTAGTACTAGAAGTGAAATTTACAATTCCACTGTTCTCTGCATGGATATCATTAATCTTAAACTAATTAATGACTCAAATTACATATTTCTTTAACCCTATATTCCAACTTACTGAACCTTCAAAACATATGAACTCATGTGACCTGTTCCAAGACATTTTGCAGTTTTAAAAACAGTTAAAATTAAGGAAATAATATCCCAACTACTATGACAACAACCGACAAAAATTCACCCTCATACTCATACTCTTATTTTCCCTACATCACAGTGCATATTACAAATTTAAATTGTAGTAATAAACACTATATTAATCACTTCAAAGTCTTCAAATTTAAATAAGAACTCAGATTCAAAAGCAAACATGAATTATGATTTTGTATTTTGTTGAATACATGATTTCAAACCTCAACCACCAAGTAAAGACTAAAAGAGTACCAGCATCCAGCAGAGGTCTCACTTTCACAAAAGATAATATTGATGATATGTCTTGCAAGTTAAAGAGAAATTAAAAGTATGAGATTTTCAGCTTTCATATAGGAAAGTAATGAACTAAGATTTTTTATTTTTTATAATTGAATAATTGTGGTGGGAGAATTTGAACTCTAAATATTTCTGTTATAAACATTAAGAGATTCTAATTAAGCTATAAAGTTCTTGGTATAATAAATTAAGATAATGGATTCCAAGTAGTACAAAGTAAGGATGCTTGAGAGACGAGAGGAAATTGATAAATTTTAGAAAAAAGTAAAACCGAAAGAATTTTTTAATTTTGAAATAGCAAAGTAAAGTAAAACTGATTTTTTTTTAATGACTATAAGAGCATCCTCATCAAGCCTTCTAAATGCTAAAAGATGCTTTTTTTTAGCATTTTAACCCCAAAACCTGCTCCATCAAACCGTGTATATGCTATTAAATTTGCAATCTTGCTACAGTGCACTCTCATTTTTGAGAGCGCACTGTAGCAAGATTGTATAATATTTTATTAATTTCTTTATTCTCTCTCCAGCTCTATATCTCCCACATCTCTCTTCTTTATGATTTCTCTGGTTCTCTCTCCGTCTCCCACATCTCTCTCATTTCCTCACTCCCTCTCTCTTTCTCACTCCCTCTCTGTCTTTCTCATTTCCTCACTCCCTCTCTCTCTCTCTCTCATTTCCTCACTGCCTCACAACAAGATTGTATAGATCGGCTTGGTGGCGAGGAGAACGGCGTTCTTATGGTGGTGGTTTGAGATCGTACGTTCTTGTGGTGGTGGTTTCTTGGTGGTTCTTGTAATGTTTGGTGGGTGTTTGGTCCATCTGGGTTGAAGTTGGTTGTGGTGGTTGGGTTGCTGGGTGGTGGTCATCGGAGAGGTTGGGGTGGGTTTGGTTGCGGCGTGTTGTGGTGGGTTCAGATCGGGGTTGAGGTTCGGGTTGAGGTTCAGATCGGGGTTGAGGTTGCTGGGGTGGTGGGTTTTGGCTGCAGTTTGTGCCGTGGGTTTTTTTTTTTTGGTGGTTGGGGGTTGAGGTTGTGGTTGGTGGTGGTGGCTGTAGCTGTGGCCGTGGTTAGAAGTGATGAGCTTGAAAAGCTCAGGCTATGGAGGTTTTGAGAGCAAATATCAGAGAGAGGGAGAAGGTTCTAGATCGAGTTGAGAAAGATGGAGAGATAGTGGGAGAGAGAGACAGAGGGAGAGTGAGAAATAATTAAAAAAAATGAATAAAAAATAATAAAGAAAGAATATTTAAATGAAGTGTTAAAAAAATAGAAGTTTTGATGTTAGTTGTATTGTAAAATGATGTGTTAAATGCTATAAATTTAGGTTTTTAGACGCTAAATGCTAAAATTTTTAGAAGGCTTGATGAGGATGCTCTAAGAACATTCACAGCAAAGCTGTGAAATGCTAAAAAAGATATTTTTTAACAACTCACACTATAAAATAAGGCTACATCAATGATGCTATTGCTATAATATTTAGCATCAAAACTACAGTAGAGTGTCATCTTTGACACCTTACTGTAGCTTCAAAGTTATTAATAATAATAATATTTTATATCATTCTCTCTTTCCTTTTCATTAAAATAATATTTCTCTTTCTTTCATCGTATCTTTGTCACTCCTATTTCTTTTTCTTTTTCTATTCAGCCTTCACCATTTCTGTCACTCTGTTTTTCTCCCTTTCTTCTCTCTCTCTCTCTCTTTTTTTTTTTTTTTTTGGGTGGGTTGACTTCATGGTTCATGGGTGGCTCAGCTTGTAGGTCTCGCAATGGGTTTTGGTGGGTTTTTAATTAGAGTTGCGGTGGTTTCCGACGGGTGTGGATGGTTTTTAGCGGGTTGTTCTTCTTTTTTATTTTTATTTTTTCGATTGTTGGTGGTGATGAGGTTGTGGGTTTGGGTTTGTGATTTTGGTGGTTGGGTATTGTGGTTGTAAGAGGTGGTGGCCGTGGCAGTTGTTGTAGCTGTGGTGGCTGCTGGATGGTGATTTTTTGTTTGTTTGTGTGTTTGGTGGTGGTTGGTAGTGGCTAGCCGTGAGAATGGCTGTGGCTGTGGGTTTGCTTGGATAAAGAAGAAAGTGGGGGGTTTGTTCAGGGAAAGGGAGAGACACATATAAGAAGAGAGAGAAAGAAAAATAGTGAGAGAATAAAAATAATAATATTTAAATGAAGTTGTAAAAAAAAAAAAAAATAGAACATTTGATGTTTGGTATATTGTAAAATGATGTATTAAAATAAATAAAGTAGTGTTTTGAGATATTAAATGCTAAAAGTTATATATATATATATATTTATATATATATTATTTATGCAAAATTACCATTTTAGTCTCTTACTTTTTGAGGTTATTTTTAATTTGAACTCTACTTTTTTCCAAGTAGTCAATTCAGTCCATGTTATTTTTAATTTGATGTTAAATTAGTTTCTATCGTTAACTCAGTAACAAAAAATATTTATGTGACAAATAATGTGTACTGCTGACACACTTTAAAGCTTACATGGCTAATAAAATTTTTTAATTGACATTAAAACTGTCACCTTAGCATTTAATTAAAAAATCCAAATAACAAAAATAAATAAAATGAAAAAAAAAAAAAAATTCTCGTTTCCTTATCTCTAAGGTTCTTTAGAAACTAAAAACACCAACGTTACGAAGAGAATCTCTCTGTCATTTTTCCCTTATTTAAATTTTGAAACCATTTGAACTGACCAACACAAAAAATTCCAACCCAATTCCACCAAACCCTAGGTCGATCTATCCTTGCTCTGGAGATCTATTCGAAATTTCTGCCAAAACGTTTCTTGGTATGTACATAGAGCTCTATATGTTACATAACTACAATTGCAAACATATTTTAAATAAATTCCTTTTAGGATCTGATGCCAAAATTTTCATTTATTTTGGTGTGTGGTGTGAAGGTTCAACAAATGTAGCGGAGGGATCAACCATTATTGGTGCGAGGAATAGAGTTGCAGTACAGGAAATTAAAATTAATTTTTTTTAGGCGGAAACATTATTGTAGTCCCTACATTTTGGGGTCACAGTTAATTTGGTCCTTACATTTTGATAGCAGTTAATGTAGCAGTCAATTTGGTCCCTGCTATTTTCAACTTGCAGTCAATTTGGTTCTTACTGTTAACTCACTAACGGAAAATGTTTACTTGGTTAATGGTGTGCACAATTGGCACATTTGGCACATTTGATACTGACGTGGCAAATAAAATAATAAAAATAATATTTAATACATATTTTAAAATGCTACGTTGGCATTTTTCCAATTTTAATAAAATAAAAATAATTCCAATTTTAAAAATGAAAAATTATAATTAAAATCTCAGATTTTCTTTGTATCTTTGTGCACTTTCTTGGCAATTAAACACAAAAATTCAAATATCAGATTAGTAAACAAAGACTCAGTTCATTTGAGACACCACAACATTCATAAACCCCACACTCTGATATCACCAAACAAACTTTGAGACCAAAAAGGCCCACATGCCAGCTAGAGCCATTTTCTGCAATGACCATGATAGGAATAGTTTTCTAGGTTACTAGATAATCAATGAGAAAGCATGGACGGCGATATTTTTCATTGTAAGCAGTTTTCCTCAAGAAAATGCATCTTTCGGTAAGAAAAACCAAGTGTGCAACGACACCTTTTGCGGAATTATCGAACTGAAAAAACATGGTGGCTAAGATAAATCCCTTGATTATCTCCGTGCCCAATCGATGAGAAAGGCTCCGTCATTGGATACGAATTCGTTATCTGGGTTTGCATTGGGCCGCCACCAACCACGTCGTGACACCAACTGAAGCTCCATGCATGCTCTAACCCAGGATGATTCGATCGTTCTTGCCTTGTGCTACTGTTACTGTTCCTGCCTCGAGTCATCACCAGCCATCAAATCCCAACGCCAAACGGAGATCTCATTGCTTTCCTTTGTAATGGATTTTCTTCTCTGTGTTAAGGTTTGGAAAATGGGGTTTTGAGGTTGATTTTAGATTTGTGGATTTGGTGTTTTGATTTGGTTTTTTGAGGTTTCAAGGGGAAATTTGGCCACCAGATTATCTGGATTTTTTGTAAACAAATTTAGTTGGATTTGTCCCTATCAAAGCCACTGGATCGGACTCAACACAAAGATTCCAACCCGAAATGAGAGGGTCTCCATCTGGATTTGTTCTTGTTCTTTTTCTTTTTCAGTTTTTGTTTGGTTACCAAGAAAGTTTGCTGGGGAAAATTTGTTGAGTTTTTTGTATTCTGAAATTTCAATTTCTTATTGGTTATTTTTGATGAGGATGTCTCTCAATTGTATAGAGGTGAGATGTTGTGGAATATATTTATGAATTCAAGGATTTAAGATAGAAAAATTAAGAAGGTGATTTTGTGTTTGGTAGCCATGAAAATGGAAGAAAATCAAAGAAAATCTGGGATTCCTAATTTTGTTTTCCAATTTTAAAATTGCTAAATTAAAATTAAAATTATTTTTTATTTTTTTTAATTGGAGAAATGCCAACGTGGCATTTTAAAATATTTATTAAATATTATTTTTATTATTTTACTTGCCACGTCAATATCAAATGTGCCAACTGTTCACACCGTTAGCCATATAAGAATTTTTTGTTAGTGAGTTTGTTGTATATTTAAGTATATACAAGGATAGGTTGTAATAATGATTTAAGGTTGGAGAGTATTCATTTATAAAATGAATAAAGTGAAAGTTCGAATTCTAGAATTTTCTTTGTGAAAATTCAAGTTCTAGGAATTTCGATCGATGGAAGCTTTGGCTCAATCGATCGAAATGGTTCGGAAAAAATCCTGGACAATCTGCCATGCTTGATCGATGTTCGATTCTTGTTCGATCGATTGAAAAGTGCACTCGATCGATCGAAAATTGCAGAACAGAATTTTCTGCAGAATCTTCAAGTGACTGTTCTGAAAGCTTGAGAATGTTTCGTGAATAAGAGTGTGAATGGGTTTAGAAGAACAACTCCAAGGATCCCAACAATGACAAGTAGAATTTGTCATGTTTCCTTTGTGGAAAGAAAGACTATTACATTTAAGAATGTAAGTTCTTAAAGAATAAGAATGATGAAGATGGAAATGCCAATGAAGCAATTGTCATTAAGGACATTATTGCTATGATGAATGATGTATGTAATAATATAATCACCATAATTCATATAGCTGTAATTACAAATCCTTCTGATTGGTGATTTGATTCAGGTGCAATGTTGCATATGTGCAACTACAAGGCACAATTTAAGACTTATGAGGAGTCTTCCATAGAACTAGAGATGCTTGTGGACATCCACATTAAGGAAAAAGTTCATAGAAAGTGCATTGTTGAAGTGAAATTGAGTTTTGGCAAGAAGCTCTCTTGACCAATGCTATGTTTTCACATACCTGATATCAAGAGAAGCCAATTTGTTATTTAAAGAATGGTCTTGTTCAAGTATGGGACATTAGTAGGCAATAGATATGCTACTAATGACAAAGAAATAAGGTGTATTTCTTACTCTACTATAGAATTAAATTGAAAGCATTGATGGTAACGGGCAAGGAAGGAAAATGGCTAAGATTTTATAAAGTGTCGTGGCCACGACCATAGCAAGCCATTCCTTGTACTGTAATTGTGAAACCACAATGCGTGTGGTATACATGAGTTGTATGCAAAGTGAACTTAGACTTAAAAGTCTAAGACAAGAATACGTAAGGCAAGTCAAATGTGGTTGGACTAGTCCATTGCCTATGTAATTCTATATATAAAATAGGTCTTTTACCAAAGTGTGTCTCAAGACTTGGTAAGGATAACATTCTTTGGAATGAGACTAAAACCCTTCTTTTAAGAGAATCACCAATAGTGGGAACCCAACCTCGAACTGATTATATCTAAGAGGTTTAAAGAGTAACAACAAGCTATTGATACGTGGTTAGTAAGAGCACTAAATTTTTTTCTCATTCAGGATGGATTAGTGCAGACTGTTACGATGAAATTGAGGATGAGTTTTAAACTCTTAATGAAGTTCATAAATCATAAATGTCTGTGTAACAGGGACATAAGAAGAAACTTCACCTTTGTGAACATAGGAGTGGTGCTGCTTCTAGTAAGAGTAAAAGGGTTTTCTCTTGTACATGTCCACTAAACCGGGAAGAGCACAATGCCATAATAGTGCTAACAACTTGGATTTCTAAATGTGTTGTGGATATTCTCATGTGTGTGTTGTTTCCGATTTCAGCACATAAGAGTTTTGGTTTAAGCACCGAGCCACCATTAACTCTGTTGATTTCTTGAGCAATTGTACTAAGGGAAGGTTTAAGCTGAAAGACACCTTCCATTATGCATGATAGAATATCAATCAAGTGAGACATATATTATTACAACCTAGTGGGGGATTGTTGTATATATAAGTATATACAAGGATAGGTTATAATAATGATTTAAAGTTGGAGAGTATTCATTTATAAAATGAATAAAGTGAAAGTTCGAATTATGGAATTTTCTTTGTGAAAATTCAAGTTCCAGGAATTTCGATCGATTGAAGCTTTGGCTCGATTGATCGAAATGGTTTGAAAAAAATCCTGGACAATCTGCCATGCTCGATTGATGTTCGATTCTTGTTTGATCGATCGAAAAGTGCACTCGATCGATCGAAAGTGATTCTCGATTGATCGAAAATCGCAGAACTGAATTTTTTTGCAGAATTCTCAAGTGACTGTTCTGAAAGCTTGAGAACGTTTCAAGCCTTGTGAACGGTTTTAATGAAGATTTTAACTCTCCATACGTACCTTTTAAAAGGTTATGACCCTATGGGTATAAATAGAGGTTTGTGTTCACTTGAAAAAAAATGACTAACTCCAGAAAATAGTAAGTTAGAGAGAAACACAAGAAATTCTGTGGGTATTCTCCAAAATTGCTATTTGTAGAACCCAATAAACTTAGTTGTATCCTAGGGACAAGTTTGTAGAAACCCTTTAACAACTTGCGTATGGGGAAAAATATTGTCTAAGGATAACATTCAATTGTGCCTCCAAGTCAATTACTAATTTCTATTCACTTGATGTGTTCATATGTTCTTTCATAATTACTCCTTAATTTGGTAAAATCCCCAACAGAGTTAACAGTAGGGACTAAATTGACTGCAAGTTGAAAATAGCTAGGACCAAATATATCGCTACTAAAATGTAGGTGACTGTGACTCCAAAATGTAGGGACTAAAATGGTGTTTTCACTTTTTTTTTTTTTTGATATCCTTCTGACAGAGTAATTTATATATTTGCATCCACGCTCCAGTTAATTTTTGTTTGCTGATGTGTTTGGTTGCTAAGAAAAAGATGGAAAAAATAAAGATTTTTTTATTGCTTATTAATTTTATTTATTTGGATTTAAAAAAAAAAAATATTTTGCACCTTTGGATGATTAGTAGTTCGTATATTTGGAATTTCTTTCTGTCTTTTCTTTAATGCCTTGAGTTTTAATCTTATATTAATCAGTACTTATATCATATGAGATTGGGTTTTCAAGTAGCCGCCATTGTAGCTTGAGTTTGCTCGTAGTCATGGAGTAATTTAAAAAAAAAAATTATGGACAATTTATTTTGAACTTATGTTATGCTCTCTTTAATTTTCTAAATTCACTTTTTCTTTTTCTTTTACATTTCTTGATTGTGGGTTAAGGTATCAGAGAGTGAATCTGTTTGGAGTTCTAAAGCAAGACCATGAAACACGTTGTAACACCACTTATGTCAATACTAACACTTTACCTTTCGGTTTTTCCAAAAAAAAAAAAAAAAAAAACACACTTTACCTTTTCATTCATAAGTGTTTCCTTAAATCCTCATGAAGATACAGCCTACGCAATAGTAATAGTACTGAAATTTACAATTCCTCCGCCATCTGCATAGTTACCATTAATCCTAAACTTATGTTAGTCACATACATTAAAAAAAAAAAAAAACAAATTAGACAGAAGTACTAATAAAACTTGTTTTTGAAACTTTAGGAACTAAAATCGCTCATTTGAAACATTGAATACTAAAAGGGCTTAATGTGGAAACTTTAGGGACACAATATATATATATTTTTTTTAGAAAAAACAAATTATGACCTTATGCTATTTTCTCTCTTTAATTTTCTACATTCACCTTCTCTTTTTCTTTTACGTTTCTTTATTATGGGTTTCAGTATCATGTAGTGAATCTATTTGGAGTTATAAAGCAAGACCATAGAACATGTTGTAACACCACTTGTATGAATAATATACTATCACTTTACCTCTTCACTCATAAGTGAGCTTTTGGTTTGCTATGATGTGCCCTTAATGTGATGCATATTACAATGATGTGATATTAAGTTTTTTGGTTTATTTTACTTTTTCTATTATTATCATAATTTAAAATTACAAAATATATCACACCATCTTAATATTATTGCCTTCCTAAACAATGTAATGTTTTTTTTTTTTTTTTTTTTTGAGAAGTAAACAATGTAATGTTGTATTTTTGTTTTAAGATTACATTAATATAATATTACAGTGTAATGTAACATCACAGCGAACCAAACGCCCCTTAAGTGTTTCCTTAAATCCACGTGCCTATAATGGCTACACATTAGTAATAGTAATGAAATCTACAATTCCTCCATTCTCTGCATGGTTACTATTAGTCTCAAACTTTTTTTAGTCACATACACAAAAAAAAAAAAAAAAAAAAAAGAAAAAATCACAAAAGTACCAATAAAGCTCGTTTTTGAAACTTTAAGGACTAAAATTGCTCATTTGAAACATTATATACTATCTGTAAAGTTGTGATTTACAACTATTTTATGTTGGCTTTAATTCCATGCCAAATTTGATTGTAATTATGTTCAATCTTGTGTACTCTGTATTTCATGTGAGATTTTATTGTAAGGGTTGTGTGTGAGAGAAAGTGTGAAGACTTAAGGCAAAGTGAAGAGCAAAGAAGTTTTCGCGGGTAGCTCGCAAGAAGCCTTCTCATGAAGTGAAGCATGTGCTCAGCACATGACTGGAATGCGAAGAGTCATGACAGATGGTGACAGCTGGGTTTCGCGAGTGCGGGTAAGGCCTTCCTGCGAGATACCCGCGAAATATTCTGTTTTGCCAATTTGTCATATCTGATACACTCTGTCCCTAGCCACACTATATATACCCACATTACCCACAAATGTTGAGGAGTGCTTTTAGAGAGAAAACTCTAGCCACAACCCTTGAGAGTGAGAGATTGTTATATCCACAATTCTTTACACAATCCATTGTGGTTTTCCTCAACTCCTACCTCTCCATATCCATATTCTTGAGAGGTTGATAGCCTAAACACTTACCACACCTATTCTGAGTGTCAAGTGAGGTTTTGGTTCTGCTGGAAAGTATTGGAAGAAGCCAAACTTTGGCAGATGCAATCGGGTGTATTGCGGGATCTGGAGAGCTAGACAAGACATGGTTCCGAGAAGCCTAGTTGGAGTAGGAGTTTGGAGGGTTTAGGTGCATTAGGTAGATTAGGCTTGGAGGATCTCTTACTATTCGTGTATCCCAACTGATTGTCTAGTGGATCGATTTACCGCTTGGAGGGCGGCGGAGAGATTTTATGCCGAGTACTTTGGTTTCCTCTTCAATAACACATCGGCGTGTTATCTTGTGTTTGCATTCTTCTTCTCTACTCTTTTAGTTTTTATTTTACTGCTGTGTTTTGTTGAATATGGCTTAGAGTAGTTTTATTGTTTGTTCATTAGCATTTACTCTATTCCGCACTTAGTATAAGTTAAAGTAAAATTAACCGAGCCGTAATTTTTAATTTAGGAGTCTAAACAGCTTTTGTGTTTTAACACATTTTCGAGCTTTCAATTGGTATCAAAGCGGATACACTTGTTTAGTTTCATTACCTAAGTGTGATCCTAGACCCCTTTGTGATGGATCGATCTCAATCACTCAATGCTCCACCATTCTTTGATGGGAGCAACTATGCGTTTTGGAAAGTCCGTATGATGGCATTCCTCTGTGCTATAGATGAGTCGGTATGGGATTCTGTCGATAATGGGTATGTTAGACCCACGACACCCAAGTCCGAATGGGACAAGACAGCTCTTGCCTTGGCAAATGCCAATAGTAAAGCAATTAGCGCTATTTTCTGTGGTGTGTCTACTGATGAATTTCACAGGATATTGCATGTGGAGATTGCCAAGGAAGCTTGGACGATTTTTAAGACTACCTATGAGGGTACCAAGAAAGTTAAGGACATAAAGCTCCAAATGCTTACCAATCGATTTGAAGAGCTCAAGATAGGTGATGATGAGTCTTTGGATTCATTCTATGGGAAGCTCAATGAAATCATAATTGCCAAGCTCAATCTCGAAGAGAAGATTGAGGATGCTAAGGTGGTGAGAAAGATTTTGAGGTCCTTACTAGAGAGCTTCCGTGCAAAGGTCACAACTATAGAAGAGAGTAAAAATTTGGATGAGTTCAAGATTCAAGAACTCATTGGATCTCTCCAAACATATGAGCTTGGACTGCCTTCTCACAAGTCAAGCAAATCACTTGCTCTCAAAACTATCAACGAGAAAATGGATGACTCCTTCGAAGAAGATGATGTAGAGAAGGAGGTAACATTCCTTGCAAAGAATTTCTGCAAATTTCTGAAGATGAAAAACAGTGGGAAGTCGTTCAGCAAAGGAAAATTCTCATCCCCCAAAGGTGACAGGAAGGAGTTCAAGAAGAGAGATGGGAAGGATTCTCAATCCCCTCAAGAAATCGTTTGCTACGAATGCAACGGTCATGAACATCTCAAGAAAGAGTGTCCCAACTATTTGAGAGGAAAGGGTAAAGTGTTTGCCACTACCTTTAGTGATTTTGAAAGTTCAAATTCAGACACGGAAGGAGAATGTGATAGTGAAGGAAATTATAGGGCCTTCATGGCAATTACCTCCATTGATTCAAAGGATGATTTGAGTAATTTGGTTGATGAACTTGGTGATCTTTCCAAGGATGAGGAAGTTGAAGAATCGGAAGATGAAGACGTATGCCAAAATGAAGGCGAAGCATATGATTCTCTACTGGAAGATTGTGGCAAATACGCCAAAGTTGCGAACCTTGCTGTGAAAAAGATGAAAAAGGTTGAACAAGAATATAGGTGTATACTTGTGTAATTTAAGGAAGCAAAGTGTGAAGTAGAAGGACTCAAGGGAGAATTGGTTGAAGCTTATTCAAAGATCATGTTTCTTGAACTTGAAATTATCCAAGCTAATGTCAAGGTTGAGCGCATCTCCACCAAGAAATTTGACAACGTGTTGTCCTTACAAAAATCTTCACATGATAAGACTGGTTTAGGCTATACTGGAGAAGGAAGCTCTAGCAGTGAACCCAAAAAGGAAGTAAGGTTCGTATCAGCCAAGAATGAAGAGAAACTCAAAGAAGTGAAGCCTGAGACTGAGACCCCTGCTATTGTAAAAAGAAACATTAGTGCAAAACTAATGGAAAAATGGAAGTCATTACCCAAAAATCAAAGGGGGCCTCAAGTGAAGCATGTGTGTCATCATTGTGGCGTACAAGGGCACAAAAGGCCAAATTGTTTCAAGCTCCATGCACTCAAGAAGGCTGACTCTATGCATGGTCAGGAAAGTTCAAAGAGAAGACCAAAGAGAACACAAGCTAAGGGAGATTGTGAGGGACATCTCATTGGAGATGTTATGCAAATGTTGAAGAACATATTATTATGTCTTGCTAGCTTTGGTCTGAGGTTTGAAAGTTATGTTGGTCGTACCCCTCCATCTAAGGCTCTCACCCAAAACACTCGTAAAGTGTGGGTGAAGAAGGGTACTTATGCATGATCACTCTCTATGCCCATGCATTAATACTTCCGATGTTTAGGGTCATAGGTTCATGCATCATGACATACATAATCCTCCTGTGTCATTGCTTCCGGTTTATAGCATGTTTCTTTTACAAGTTTTGTTTTGTACTTGCTGTTTTTCGTTTGTTGATCTTACTTAATATGTTCTGTTTTTAAGTGTGTTGAAAAATTCAAAAACCCATAAAAATTGAAAAATCTCCAAAAAGTTTGACCGCTTGTGTTGTGTATATCACATGTGAGTTTGGCCTAGTACCTTCATACTTATGGCATAGTGCATTTATGAGCTTAGCTTGTTATGTATGCACATCTATCTTTGTGGGAAAAATCTTGAAATCTATGTGTGACTATTGTAAATTGATCTTCAAGCTTGTCATGAATGATTGGTCAATAGTTTTGTTGGTTTTGATACATGCATAGACTTGTGCTTATATATCTTCCCACACTTTTTATGTTTTTTGCTTAAAGAGCTCAACAAATGTAAATCTCAAAATGAAAAGAGATAATGAGTTGTAAAAGCCGTCGCACATACTAGTATTTGACTAGGAAAAAGGAAAAGCGACTTTTATTGAAATGTATGATGCTCAAAAAGCCAATGGCTTATTCTCAACATTGAAATATAAAAAATTTCAAGCACCGATCTCAAAATCAGATGTATTGTTCAAAAATGATCAAATGTTATAATTTGTAAAGAAGCCAAATGAAAAGCTTCAAAGATGTGTAATCATTTTCTTGTGAGAGGTCATATATGTTCATTTCTATAATTGAGATAGACCACTTGACCTAGTACCAGTTTTGTATGACTTGATTGAATTAATCATTGAAGCTTCACTTTGGACTAAGGACCATTCCACATTTAATACTCACACACAACACACAAGACTTTTGTTCAATGAATGCTTATTTCATGTGTGTGATTGTACATGATCAAATGTGATGTGTATGCTCAATTGCTTGTCGATCAAACCCAAAAAGATTTTTGAGTATTTTATATGTTTTTGAAAGTGTTTTTATACTTTTTTGTTTTAAGTTTTTGTTCAAATTGCATTTTACATGTTTTTCATCAAAAACTTCTTCAGAGGCATTTTCGCGAGAAGCTCGCGACTAAGCTCTTCCCGTAAAAATAAGTTAAGGCAAAACATGAAAACACAAAATTCAGACAGAGACTTTCGCGACTGTCTCGCGATTATTTCGCGACGAACGACTTCCCGTGAACGATTTTGTGCTTCAGATGCATTTTTCGCGAGTAACTTCGCGAGTATATAACCCGTGAAAGACACGTGTTTTCAGTTTTAAAGGGCTGATGTGACAAATTTTCAAACACATCCTATTTTTCCCTATTCTCTCCTTCCTTGTGCCTCACTCAATCCTAAACAGTTTTTCACTCAAAAACCCAATCAATTTCAAGTTCAATCTCTGCAAAATCACTTCAAAGGTATGTTTTCAACAATCTTTTCTTCTTTTTTTCTTAGATTATGCAGAATTATTCTAGGTTACTTGAATTAGGGATTTTCGAAAAAGGGGTTGGGAATCATGTTTTTGGTCAAATTTTTTTCAAATTTTTGATTGGGCTCTGTCCCATTTGACTTGTTTGTGTCTGTGTTGGTCCCATGTGGCAATTTTAACATGTATTTAGGCAGATTTTCACATGTTTATGCATTGCCCATATGTTAAGTATAGTGTTGCATATCAAGTGCTTGATAAAATGCTCAAGTGGCATTTTTGAGTTGTTTTGGACTCCAATGAGTTCCAAATTTTGAGATTTCCCATGATTGAACTTGTTTATCATGGTTTGATCATAGGTTGTGTGTTTTACACACTTTGACTCAAATGTGCTCATCATGCCTTGCCAGGCATCATCTCATGCAGACTTGATGCACACACATGCACAATTGTCATTCTTTTTTTTACATTTTCATGATAATTACATGTTTAGGGACTATAAGCACACTTGATAATTACATATAGGCCTTACTATCATGTGGATTAGTATTCCATGCACAGTGTTTCCACATGACGGTAAGGCCTATATGCAACACTAATAAAGCTTAATTTCAAAACTTTAGGGACTAAAATTGCTCATTTGAAACATTAGATACTAAAAGGACTCAATATGGAAACTTTCTGGGACAAAATTATATATATATATATATATATATATCATGATGTATTTTGTGTTGGTGCAAACACTATAATAATGGAAATAACACAACGAGAAACTGAATAATACTTTTGAATATTATTAATTTAAAGAGAAAAATTACACCTGTCTTGAGAGACTAGTCTTTTTCTTTGTGGGTTATATGACAAAGGGCAACAAATTGAAGGGGTCATTGATGATTAATAAAACCATTAAAAGCTTCTTAAGATTTAACTATGACTTTTTGCAATTTATTGGTGTTTTTTCTCATTTCAATTACTAATAAGTTTCAATTGAATCAATTTTCACCTATGATTTTAAAAATCGTTGCACTTGGAACATATTTTAACACTAAATTATGTATTTATGTTCAAACTTTTTTTTCTCCTTTTGTTTTAGCTAAGAGATCAAACCTTAAACACAAACCCCAAAAGAGTGTGGATGGCATTGGGACATTGGATAGGCTTAACATTGATGTTAAAACTATACATAATGCACTAATATTTGTGGATTTAATAATAAAGTAAAAATACTAACGAGTAATACTACATTCACAACAAAATATAAATGTTTTGTTGTTATTAGTAGGTAAAAAACTAATGTTGGTAGTGGGTCTAGATTAGAACTAGTAACAATATACCACCTAAACTTTGTTGTGAAATTGTTGTGAACGTAACATTAGTTAATTTTAATTGTATCAGTTTTTTATAATTTCTCTGTCCCCCCCATCTGGAGTAGTCACCTTTTCCTATATAGATACTTGAAGTGTATCTCAGCCCTCCACTTGTACATTCACTAATCTTTATTTGAATGCTTGTCTCATTAGGGTTTTGTTGGAGGTTGTAAAACATGCTGCAAGTTGTGAGAGTACTATTCAGGGGTCATTTTGCCTTTAATGCGAATAGTTAAGTTGGTGCAGTACATTGAATGTGGAGGTAATGAGTAACTTACCTGGAAGCTCCTCATCTTCTTTACTTGTACATCTCTACTTCTTTCCTCAGTGTTCAGTCTTCTGGTCCAAGTGGCTTATACACAGTCTTCTGAGGAGTGCTCGATCCTCCGGCTCCTCGGACGGCCCGCTTCTTTGGTTTCAATATCTGGGTTTTTGTTGACGTGATGGGCCAAAGCTGATGAAAAGTTAAGCTCACCTTCTCCTCAAGTCGTCCTGCCTGGTGACGCTTTTTCCTCAGACCTCACCATTCCACATTAGTAATTTTGCATCTAAAACAAGATAATAGAGTTCAAATAATATTAAATTTTTTTATATAAAAAAATTATATTTAAATATATATAAAAAACCTCAATTTAGTTTTCGCCTAATACCCCAAATGCACGAGGATAGAATTGCCCCTCCCTTTCAACATTGTCCTTTTCAAGACGGAAAAACAATCTTTAATTCATTGCATCAAAACATTTGACAATGAAAGTAGGTCTCCTTTGATAGGACGGGTCCTTAAACTTTATGACAATAATTTAAAAGGCTTGGAGAAAAATCGGCACCTAAGAATATTCGTTGTAACTTTATCCTTAGCCTTTGCCATGAGCAATTGATTTTTTTATTAACGGTCAATCACGACTCACGCGGAGCACAAAATAATTGTCAATCATGATGAGCCCCACCCCACTAAAGAGTAACGCAACGAGGGCAGGGGCATTTGAGAGAGAATTAAAATCTTTATATATACCACAATTAAGCTATTAGAGTATAATAATGTTTTTTTTTTTTTTACCTTAAAATATGGGAAGAACCTAGAACTGTTGAGTATTTCTACTGAAGTTTGAGATCCATTAGGTTGTTTCAGAAACTTCTCTTCTAGTTGTATCACAGATCTTAATACTTGATGGAAATGACGGTTTATAGTCTCACCAGAGCGACGGAAAAAAAAAATTAAAAAAAAGAAGAAGATATTTCCTGATGCTTTACACCATGTGATAATATGTAAAGCAATTTGGCAACTTGTTCTTCAATCATTGCTCTTTGTGTTAGTTGGAGGCCACCTTCTTTACGTAGCATGTCACACAAATCTAAAAAAGCTACAGGCCCCATGCGTATAATATCACGACACTTTTTATTTCCAATTATCTCTCTCATTAGTTCATCACGAACGCTTCGTCTTTCTAAACTCAAACTACTAATTGAGTAAGTTACTTGTCTCCTTTGAGGCCTCCTTCGAAGTATTAACCAATAGGCAACAAGACAAACTACATAAGCAACTGCCATTCGACGTCTCCATTCCCAATCCCATAATCCACGTCTCCATTCCCAAATTTGCAATACACTTCCCCTTTTATTCTCTTGTCTATCCATCTAATAAAATTATCCCATGACAGCAAAGCTATTACAATCCATGATATGCATAAATACACTAAGCTATTACAATTCAGTGTGTTTTGTGTAATCTATTATATAAGAATATAAAACTTAGAAAGTATTTGGCTTGCTAGTGAAATGCCACTTCATGGTTATAGTAGTGACTAAAACTAAAATCAAATAAAAGAAACAACTTCATAGCCAGCATCAACAACTTTACAAGACAAATAAAAGTATCACCATAATATAACTTAATGAACATCATTGCTGTAGTAGCAACTGCGAGGACTAGTCAACTAAAGATTTGGGCAGTTGTCTGCAACATAATATAACTTGATGAACAGGGTTTTAAGGTAAAGAAGAAAATTTCATTAAAGAAAAGGGTAAAGCAGAAAGTGGTCACATTAAAAAAAGGAAAGAGAAAAGGTATGTTTTAATATTAAAATTTAATCAAATAGAAAAGGATGCAATGACAGCTGAAATTGGAATGTGGAGACAATGGACACATGAATTTTGCAATCAAAGATCTGTTGATAAGTGAGCCATTTTCTTGTATGGAAACACTCCTACAAAATACCAGACTAGCTAAGATCAAATATCACTTTCAAGAACTTGGATCAAAGTCCCATTTCAGTGTATATTACTTTTCCTTGTCTTTTCTTTTCCCTGAAAAATATGCATGTATACACTAGAAGTTTTCTCAGTAAAACAAGTCAACAAATATATTGAAACAACAAGTGAAGTCCACAACCACAAAATGTAAGATCTAGATCGGCTCAGAAAATCACCCATAAATATAAGAACATACCCATTATAAAAAACAAAAAATGTAAGGCAATAAATGAGCAAATCTCAAAATGTTAATTGAGAGACATAAGACATGAAACTGAAAGAAGCATAACAAAGAGGTGCAATGAGAGCATAGATGGAGGGAGGGACACTGACCTGACCAAGAGGAATTCAGAGAGAGAGAGAGAGAGAGAGGTGGTAGTAGTGATGACAATGCTATGAAGATTGAAATGAGATGAGTCTATATAAAGATGAATTAATTATTAGTAAAGATAAAAGACAATGGGAATGGTGGTAGTACCAGCTGGTGCTGAACAATTACAAATATAAAGAGTAGGTACAAGTACAAAGTAAAATGAGATGAGATGAGGAGAGAGGGCTACTTCTGTAGTAAATACCCCAAAACAAAACAAAACAAAACATATGAAGGGATGGTTTTGATTTTGGTTTGTTCTACTCCTCGAAGATACTAAAATATTTAATTAGTAGACTTTATTGGAAAGACTCTCTCATGTAAAGTAAAAGAGAATGACATAATTCAGAAACAGTAGGAATGATATTAGTGTGTATGCTAACATAGTCTTAACAAAACTATTTCCCTAATATGTTAGCATCTACCAGTAAAACAAATTGGAGAAACATGACTAACTTTTGATTTGAAAATTGCTCCTATTAGAACAACACCATATACTGACAGATGACCAGCAAATAATCAAAATGTGTATATGCACCAAAACAGTACCAATATCCAAACAAGAACTCTCACAAACAGAAACAGTAGTTGCAAAATAGTAGTACCAATATATAAAATTTAAAAAAAAAAAAAAAAAAAAAGCAAAGAGAGAGACAACTACACAGTGAGATGCTGCACAAACTCATGTGAGTTTGATCATACACAATCAAACAAGCAATTTATCAAACACATTGTGAGCAACTCTTTGAAACTTTAAAATTCTAGTAAAAAAAACCCCCAAATCAAAAACTGATTCACAAAAAATAAGAAATTACCCAATAAAAATAAACAAGAAACACAAATCCATATATAACTACAATATACAAATTTATGCAAGTTCACAATCTAGACTCACTCAAGCACTTTATCAAACATGTTATGAGCAATACTTTGAAACTTTAAAATTTAAGTAAAAAAAGCAATCAGATCCAAAACCCACCCACAAATAACATGTTATTACCCCATAAAATCACAATTAATAAGAAATTACCCAATAAAATCACAATTTTAAGAACATAGTTATTTGATCCAACTCAAAAGAAACCCATGAGACAAAAAGAAAAACAGATTTTACCTCTAAAAGAAAAAGCCAGGCATGAGAGACAATTGAGAGTGAAGAAGTTGTGTGAGAGCAAGACAGCGTGAAGAGTGGAAGAAATTGTGTGAGAAAGAGGCAGCGAAGTCTTCAAGGCTGAGAGAGTTGAGAGAAGTTTGAGACAGATGAGTGAAATAACGTAAATTTATTTTATATAATCAATTTGTAATTTTGTTAATTTAGAAATGGTGAATTGAGAAATTCATTTGGTCAATAATTTATCTACTCTACTCTCCCTCCAAATCTCTCCAATTTGGGGGAATTAAAAATGAGGGGTTAGAGGTAGTTGAAACCCCTCCAAACCCCTCCCCCTCCTTCTTTAAAAAACTTCCAAACAAGGTAATTGAAATGCTCTCCCTTCCTTTACTCTACTCCCCCTCCTTTTTTAAACATCCAAACAGACCATTAGCGACGAAATATTTCGTCACTAAAACAATTTTTTGTTGCTATATTTGGTGACGGAAAAATTCGTCACTAAAACTTATTTTCTGTTTTTATTTTTTCATGGCTTTGATATTAACCTGTAACCTGTCATTACATTATTAAAACCTCACATTTGAATAACACATTTATAAAAAAACAATCTATACATTCCACAAGTAAAAAATAAAACAAGTATCTAATTCAAACTCCTTCCATACAATAATTGTTTGCAACACATACAATAACACAAGATGTTTTATACCAATACAAAAAGTGTAGCATAATATAATTAGAACCAACAGAAGATGTCCTCAAATGTCTTCAAGTAATGCCAAAAGTAAATGCCCTAAAAGCCACCAATAAGAAATCTGCACAAATATAAAAACAATACTACATTAAAATCATAAAGTAAAAACATTAACTATGTTATAATAAATATTTCTAATAATTCATTAAGAGTAGCCACACCAGTGAATTAAAATTACAACTCCTAATGTATAAGTTGTAGAAAGCAAATATAGATTTTTAAGTGTAATATAATACAATTAGTTTCAAATAATGCATTAAAAAAAGTAGTCACACCATGTAGTGCAGGTCAATTGCTAAAATAAAGTATTAACCAATAAGTATTTTAACTTGAAGATGAACCACCCCCATAGGTAAGAGTGTCATCATAACCCTTGCTCCTCAAAAAGTTAAGAATATTCTTTTGGACCTCTTCTTGCTTAGCTTGCACCTCTTAGTCCCTAGCTCTTGCCTTTGAGCTCAATTGTCTCATTTTCTAGACGATGGATATATTCCACCAAGGAACTAGATGAGGTGGTGGTTACTAGAGAAGAGGAAGGTCTCATGCCAAGTCCTTTTACAATACCAGACTTCTTCTTAAAAACCAATTCTACCCAATTACAAGTAAAGTGTGTTTTGTCAAAAGATTAGCCAATTCTATATTGACATATGTTCCTAACATGATTCACATATGTCCTAACAATCTCCCCATTTGGCAATCCATGACAAAACCACAACAAACAAATGAACATATGAGAGAAGTCATAAATCACTCAACTCATACTCACTTGTTGAATACAATAAAATCTATCCTAACACAAACTCTTGAAAAACTTTGCAAGAAAAGAGTTCATGGCAAGAAGACTTTGACAACCTATATTTCTGAAACACTTTAAACAAAACTCATCACAGCATCTTAGTGTGAAACAGAAATAAAAGATTGCATACAATATATAAGAAGCATGTGCATAAAGAGAGAAAAAAAACAACAAATGTAAAGATAGGTGAAAGAACTGTAATAACAACCTCATCATATATATATATATAACATCATAAGTACAAGGTTTGCTATCACAAAGTAAAAACAATGTATCTAAAACATAAGAAAAGAAAGAATACATAAGTCCTCACTACATCCCTCAAAAGGAAAACACCTCCCCCTAACAAAAATCTCCTATGCTAACTCTCCCCCTATGTACATGACTACTCTTATATCCAAAACTACTCCCTTTTTTTGTCACGAATGACAAAGGGTAAGTAAATAAGCAATCATCGTGTCGTCACCGGAAGAGCTAGCATCCTCATCCTCATCATCATCCTCGTCCTCAAATGCCTCTAGAGAGGAGAGGGAGACTCTACGAAGCCGCCAAGGCGAGCTTGCCGTCGAGCAATACGGCCGACACGGGTGTTCACCTAACACAACTCATCACTAAGTGTGTTAAGGCGAGCATCCATGCGTTGCAGCTGCGCCATGACCGCCTCGAGGGTCACACCACCCGCCGATGAAGAAGGTGCTTATGTGGAAGGAGCGGAAGAAGCTGGAGGAGTCGTTTTCTCTGTCCGTGGCCGCTTTGGTCGAAGCTGGGCCTCGCTCCGTTTAACAGTAGCAGTGTCTATGGCACACATAACTGAAAAATGAGGAGACTCGAGATAGGAGACAGAAAAATGGCGAAGAATCCGCGTGATAGCCGAAGGAAAAATGAGCTTATCATGGGTCACCGTATCCCTATAGACATTTATAAGAAATAAAATGAAGTGAGAGGGAAAATCAATGGTAAGCCTCTCAAGGAAGGATAACAAAAATCGAGCGCGAGGCTCTGTGATAGAGTTATAGTGAGACAATGGATGGAGAACAAATGTCATCACCATGTTAAGGAACCTTGGACCTTTTGCAAAGCCCGAGCAAGGGGTGTTTTGATGGTCACCCCAAGAAGAAGGTGTCTCACAGAAAAGAGACGAGAGTTCATCTTTGGACACAGTCCTTAAACGATCGCAACCAGGGTAGTCAGGATGCGCTACCCTAGGAACATATAGCACCTCGGATACAATATTCGGAGTGACTACGATGCACGTACCTCGAACACGAGTGACAAAATGAGGTACTGAATAATCAAATCTGTGCATATTGGAGTAAAACTCCTATATGATCACAGAGGGACAAGTGACCGGGATGCCACACAGTGACTCCCAACCCCTATTATAGATGACAGTGGGAAGGTCAGTATCGGAAAAGTCCGATAGAACAACTTGGCATTCTGAATGAATGCCTCGTTGTGAGAAGTTCTCCGAAAAGTCCTTACGGGCTTTATCATCACGGAATCAGACGTGAGATGGAGTAGAATCAAAGGGGGAAGAAGAAGAAGATGCCCCGGAATAAAAAGGGTTTCGGGACGGAGTAGATTTTCGTTTAGGTGTCATAGAGCAACTAATGAAAGAAAGAGATAGAGAAAGGGACAAATAGAAAAAGCACCAAACAATTCAATATGAGAATATAAAGAAATGAAGGTACGTATGCATGAAAAATGCATGAGCATGTGATATGTAACATTAAAAGCATCATGGGCTCAGCCCAATCCAAACCTACCAGCACACAACATTTCAACATAATAATCACACATCTAAAATGCACATGTGATGCAATGCATGATGAGTTAACATCATTTAAACAAAAACCCATCCTAAAAATTTCACACAAACCTCCAAAATTTTGAAAAACCCCAAAATTTATCAAAAAATCCCAAAAGTTAGGTCACAAAAGATGAAATGCATGATAAATGAATGAATAAGAGATATACCAAAGGAAGAAAATGCTCTTGATACCAAAGAACACTTGGGGAAGAGGTTTGGAGTGAGAGAGAAGAGTTTGGGAAGGTGAGAAGACAGAAAGGATCGAGAGAGATCGAGAAAAATGAATTAGAAATCGCGCTAACCTTTTATATAGAAATCCATAATTCTCGACAGATCAAGAGGTATCGAAAGGTGTAGAGATTTAAAGTTCGACAGATACATCTATCGAGAAGCTATCCAAAGGTGTCCACAGCAAAAAGGTCTCGATGGATCGAGAAGCTATCGAGCATACAGAAACTTCCTCTATGGATCGAGAAGCTATCGAGACAAATTCTCAAAAAGCTTGATGGATCGAAAATGCGATAACAGTTGTCGAGAAAAGAAGCTGAAGAGCTCGATAGATAGCCTAGCTGTCAAGAGGTGTCCAGTAGCTATCGAGATTGCTTAAAACAATTTTTCAAAGAGGAGAAAAACACAGAAATGAATGCAATCAAGCATGCTACACAACCAAAGATCCAAACATCATTTTAAGCTCTAAAAAACATCTCTCATCAAGAAAAATGTCAAGCATTTGAATCCAACACACACACACACACTAAACAAGTCTAACCAAATTACTATTTAAAAAACAAGTCTAGACAATTTAGTGAGTATACATTAACACATGTATTCCTTGTTATGGTCAAATCACATTGTACCTGCACATGTATCAAGAGTAGCAAAGATTGTTGCGTGTTATGTGTGAAAAACATCACAAGATTGCATAAGTGTTTACATGTTATGACGATTTCAAATATGAGAAAATCTCTTTAACTCACACACAATCATAACTGCTTAATGGGGACTATCACCTTCAAGGTACATCCTATAACTCCCACGTCTCCTAAAAGACACGCTTGCAATCATATATAAAGCATTTTGATTCTTTTTGCTTTTATTTTTCTATGCATACTTTTCTTTTAAGCAAACCATGCATGGGTATATAAGAGAGAGAAAAGAAATACTCAATAATGTTAAGATTTTGACATTACACTTTTGCTATACCGAAGCATACAGATATCATTTCATAATTGGCGGGCAACAGTGGTGAAATTTTTATTTATGTCTTTCTCTTTTGCCGTCAAAAAGAGTGATACGAGTGTTAAGTACAGGAGATTACTTAATCTTACTTATCACAAACACGAGCCACAAAACTCACTTGCTTAGTTATGCATAAAGATGCTCATCTAAGCTACAAAAGATACAAAATTTAGAGAACTTTGTTTCAATGGCCATCCAAGGTACACAAGTACTAATGTACACAAAACACACACTATTTTTGTATTTTTCTAATTTTTCATTTTTTTTTATGAAAAGCAAAAAAAAAAAAAAAAAAAAAAAAAAAAAAAAAAAAAACTGAAAATAGACAAACAAAAACATGTTAAACAAAGCAAAGCATAAACTAGACTGACTCAAAACAAGAAAGCAAAACACACAAGTAATGCAAACTCAAAAACAAGAAAGGGAGAGAGAGAAAAAGTGACTCAATCACTTGGAGCATTTTTCCTTCCACACCTTGGAGGAACCTTTCCGTTTTGCAAACCCTTGATCCGACAGTGAGGGGGAAGAATTGAAACTGTTCAAATTCGAAAGGAACATGAGAGCTTTGAGTAGATCTCCAAGAGGAGCAAAGGAGGATGGATACTGATTCTGGTTTCCTGATGAGATCATACTGTTGCTCTGTTGAGTGGCTAACCACTTGTAGCAATTAGGTCGAGTATGTCCAACTACTCCACAATGATGACAGAGATGCTGCTTCTTCTGTTTAGGCTTTTGAGTATTTCCCTTCTTAGCCCTAGGGTACTTAATCTCTTTCTTATCAAGCTTAGGGGGTGCTCCTAAGATAGATTTACTCTTGTCTACGTTCTCATTAGCTAACACATTTTTCACATCATTGTTTTCAGATTCAACATTATTAGTAGGAGAAACAAAAACAGTAGTACTAGGTAGAAGCAATACCAGGAGAAGAGAAATCATACCCTAAACCGATTCGATTGGAGGCAGATTTCTAAAGACTAAGCATCTTGTCAAGCTTTGCACTTGAAGTCCTCTCCAGCTGAGCTCTAACTTGGAACAATTCTGCCTCAAGCTTCTTGGTCTTCTCAACCAAGAAATTATTCTCAAATCTCAGTGCTCCAATGGTCTGATTGGCTTCATCAAACTTCATGGATATTTCTTCTCGTTCAAGCTCCACTTCACTGAGCTTCTTGGTGGCCAACCTATACAACTTCTCATGTTTTTCCGAGACCTTGTATAATTTTGCATAGGCTGTGTGGATGTCATCTTGTTCATCCATCTTCTCAAATTTAGACTTCACCAAGTCCTCTTCTTCATCCACATCTTCAACAATCCCCTCAGTAGGATTTATAGTGGCAGTGAAGGCATTTAGGATTCCATCATCCTCATTATCAGAATCATCTTCAGGCTCGGTGTCACTTAAAATAGTAGCAAGTGCCTTACTCTTCCCAATAGTCTTGAGATACGTAGGGCACTCTTGTTTCATGTGACCGAAGCGTTGACACCCAAAGCATTTTGGTCCTGAGGGAACAGTGTATTGACCGCCATCCCTAGCATCCTTCTTTCCTTTGTCTTGGTTCTTGAACTGAGACGAACTGGACTGCTTGCGATTTTTATCAAATCCTTTAGCATTGGCATTCTTCATAAACTTTTTGAATTGCCTGGTGATATAGGATTTCATCTTAGAATCTTCATCGTCTAAAGACTCATCAGTGTCACTGCTCTTGGCCTTCAATGCCATGCTCTTACCCTTACTAGATTTCTCTATCCTTGTCAAACCCAACTCATAGGTCTGCAGATTGCCAACCAACTCTATCAAATGAATTTTATCAATATCCTTTGATTCCTCAATCGCAATGATCTTGGCATGAAATCTCTCGGGTAGAGATCTGAGCACCTTTCTAACAATCTTGGGTTCGGGAATGGTTTCCCCAAGATTAAAGGCTAAGTTCACTATGTCCTTGAGCTTGGCATAGAACTCATCAAATGACTCACCCTCCTCCATCTTAATCTCTTCGAAGCTTGTAGTAAGCCTCAGAAGTTTCGAATCCTTAACAGCCTTAGTTCCTTTATAGGTTGTTTGGAGGATGGTCCCTGCTTCCTTCGTAGTTTTAGTAGAGGATATCTTCTTGAACTCTTCATTCGTGACCGCACTGAATAATGCATTCAATGCCATGCTGTTGAAATTTGCCGCCTTGATCTTAGCACCATCCCAATCGGCCGACACTTCCTTCGACTTGGTCCAGCCTATTTCCACAGCTTGCCACACATTTTTATCTAATGACTGCAAGAAAGCTCTCATGCGTACTTTCCAATTTGCATAATTAGTGCCATCAAATAAAGGAGGTATAATAAGAGACTGTCATCTATCCATGACAAACAGAGGTCAATGGATCACACAGCAAAGATTAAAACCTAATCAGAGTATGTCTGCTCTGATACCACTTGATAGGCCAAGAATGTATTGACCCATTGTGATGAATTAACCAAATAATTAGCCAAGTTAATTAACTAATTCAATTAGCATGCAATAAGCGTGGTAGCACAAACAAATCGCCAACTAAGTTAAAATTGCAACGAAAAATAAATTGACACGGTGATTTGTTTACGAATGGGGAAAACCTACACGGCAAAAACTCCATCGGGTGATTTTAAGGTCAACACTCTCGAGAATTCACTATTATCACAACAAGCGATTACAAGTAAAGGAATCCCAGTACTTTATACCAACCTACAGTTGAACCCTTACCCCAATACCCAATTGGACTTGTTCTATAGTGACAATCTCCCCTTTCAATGCACGGCTCCCAGTACGTGACTAACCAATTCGATACGCGGTATGCGGCTTACACACCAACTTGAGAAGGATATTGGTTGCAAAGTTCTTCAGTTCATCACACGATGAAGATCACGAAACTCCTTGGTTACAAAACCCTACGGTATATAAACACAGCAGCTTCTTGAATAGAAAGATGAACTAGGGCATATGTCTCTGGTTCACAATATGCTTATGAAAAACTTTTGCATTGAGGTGCATCAGCTATGACGGCCCTTAAAACTGTTAGGATTAGTGCCCTTAAATCCTATTGTATGATACTATGTATGATATTATGTATGACATTATGTATGACTTAATATTGTGATTAATAAAGTTGTTTTATTATTATCTAAAATAATAGTAACATGAATATTCGGAAATTATCATATGGTCTATGAGATGCATAGTATGTGATTTATGTGAAAAGTCACAAAAGATATAAATTACAAGTTCTTTGTAAACTTAGAATTGTAGTTCGTAGTCGGTGCTGAAATTGGGCATTTCATATACGAAAACTATAACATATCAACTAAGATGATTTGTCTTGATCATGAAAGTGAAAACTTTTAGTTGATGTGTTGATATGTTTTAAGAGTTAAAACATATTGAACTGGACCGCTGTGAGATTTATTATTCTCCTAACGACTGTCAAATGAATAATAAATCTCACGACTTATATTTACATGAACTCTAAAGTAACGGTCAAAATCTCAGTATGTTGCGCAACCACATTTATTATTGATGGAACATATATTCTCAAGAAGGAATTCATAGTCTCTTAACGGAGATATAAAATATTCCCTTGAGATAAGTTTAATAGGTTCGGTTATTCAGAGTGTTAGGCCTAACCACTTTAGTAAGGAATTACTAAAGTATATATTTATGAAATTGGATTTCATAAATATATGATAAATAACTTAAAAGAATTAAACTGGGTACTCAAGGATTAAGATGTAGTGATCTACAAAGTGGCAGTCTTCATTCATGAATTTGTATTACTATGAATATTTTATGAAGAGGTTGCATGTACAATAAAGTCTTGGGATATAATTTATTAATAAGGCCTAGAGTGCAATTATATTTATATAGTGGTATTAAATATAATTAATGGTAACTTTGGACTTGTCAAGAGTTGACAGAAAAGCCCAAGGCCCATTGGAGCTAGTCTTATTTGTTCCCTTTTGGTCTCACTCCAAGCCACATACTAAAATCCAATTGGAAAGGCCCAAAAGGCTAGCCCAATTAGATAATCAGTTATATGGAGAGAAACATACTGAATTTATTGAATGAACATGAAATAGTATGTATGTGAATGTTAGACACTTTTTCATTCTCGCGCCCAAACAGTGTAAGGGCACTCATTGCGGATTTCAAAGATGGCTGCATGAGAGGAGATGAAGAAGAGAGTGAAGAGGAGGAATTGTATGGACAACTGGAGATTGGCCAAGGACCTCATTTTTTTTTTTTAATCTATGTAGCTGAATGGCTTTGTATTAAGCTTGTGCTTGGATCATTTGGCACAATATTGGTGGGTTTATATAGAAGAGGGGCGGCTAGATTTTGGATTGATGTACATTATTGTAAGTGGTGTACACTTTTTGAAAGGTATTTCGAGGCTGCTTCCTGCCTACTTCTTAATGTGGATAAGGTCAAAAAATTATTTAAAGGTAGAATCAAGGTCATACTTCTAGCTCACATGAATACATTCAATTGGAATAACATTGACAATGAGCAATATTTATATATTCAAATCGGATAGCACAATGAGTTGTGAGGATTTGAATGGTAATTCTCCTAATAAAGGGGAACATATATCATATATGCCACTGGGCTATAGGACTTTTGATAATGATCAAATTATTTGAAACTATTTTTATTTTGTAATTTTTTTTAATTTTTTTATTATTATTATAAATTCAATAGTTACCATTAGAGATAAAATAAGTGATTTGAATCATGGAAATCTATGTTGAAAGTACCAAAAATTGCAGTTGAGTTACAAGATTTTTAGCGTACTTTTTAAAATACTATTCTTTGTAGCATACTTTGATGGAGTTATGGAAAAACAGGGGAGAAGAATAGAAAATAAATAAAACGTTTGTCAATTCTCCGAAGTTTTGCAAATAGTTGCAATACTTTGATAGTTTGCACAAACAAACAACAAAGTATAAATAAATAGTAAAAGATAGGGAACCAAAATAAATAGAAAAGAAGCATAATGGAACAGACTGTTTGGATAGGTTATTGCGAAAATGTGTGTTTTCAATAAAATGTGTTGCGAAAACATTAGTTGTGTATAAAATTGACATTTCAAGAAAAACAACTTCTTCCTTCAGTTTTAAAACCCAAGTTTTGAGCATTTTTAAAAACAAAATTTCTTAACAAAATCCCAGCCAAACACATGTTTTTTGCCTAGCTCAAATGCCCAATCAACACAGGCTTTTCAACATCATGTTAGTATATATGTCAGCCAGTCCTGTCCAGTCCAGTGGGTTTGGCCTAGTATATTGTACTTGTAGTACACTTATATTACTTGAATTTCACACCTACTATACCTATATAAGGCCCTCTATTGTATAGTGTTACACATACAAATTGTACATCACTATACAAATTATTCAATCTCTCTCTCTTACTTTGCATTCTTAATGATCATTAGTTGTGGAAAAGGAACTTGAAAAGATTCACATTAACTATTGCCATTTGATTTAAAAGTTCAATTTTTTTTTTTTATAGGAAAAAAATGTGATTTGAAGATCAATTGATGTAATAGGATCCAATCATGTTCAATTTTTAATGATTGAAGTACTCCGATCATGATAAAATTTTAAAATTTTAAATTAAAAACCTTTGTCAATACTCAAAGACTTTGAAAATTTCAAGGCCCACTTCTGAATATTATTAATTTAAAGAGAAAAATTACACAACACTATTTGGACTGAGGCGCATATACAACAACCCAAGAACCTTTCTATTTTTTGTTTTTTTGTTTTTTTTTGGGTGCACCCTTCACCTTTCACCTCTCTCTTGCGTACGTATCTAGCCCAATATCTAATTCAATTTATATTAGCCCATTAATCATCACAATTAAAAGGAATAAAATAGTCTCTCTCATTTTCAATGTGGGATTAAACATTTTTACTAACTCCTTATGTTCCATATTCACTCACACATCTTTACATTTATGTTGTAATATTTATTCATTTTAATTAATTAATATTAAAATGCTTCAACATTTTGTCCTTATGCTATTCTCGCTTTTAACTTTCTATCTTTTTTTATTTTTTATTTTTTATTCATGGATCATGTTATCACGCAGTGAATTTGTTTGGGGTTCTAAAGCAACACCA